>OX381610.1:24275211-24879057 GCA_947459985.1 Diloba caeruleocephala
ACGCAAGGACTTCCATATCCGTCTATTGAGCAGTCGGTATGCTTCAGCATCACCGGAGGACTGCAGCGTCATGGCGCGTCTTTCTGCCATGAGGTCGAGAGTGTGATCGGAGAACTTTTTTGGTCTACCTTTACGGTGGGCCTTAAAGAACTTAGACCCAACCGTTTGGACAGTTTCTACAAACCTACCATTTAAATCGTCCACAGATACGCAATGTTCTAGGCACTCGAAGCGGTTTTGGAGTTCGAGTTGAAAGCTCTCGGGGTTTTGGATATGAGCACTAGAGGGCCGGAGCGTAGACCTCATCAGACGAGACCTCTCAACTTTGAGATTAATATTCAATGTGCCTCTTACCATTCGGTGATCACTACCGGTTTTCACCCTGTGAATCACAGAGACATCATTGAATATTTGCCTCCTATTGGTCATGATGAAGTCAATCTCATTCCTCGTGGAACCATCGGGACTCATCCAGGTCCATTTCCTGTGAGGCGGCTTTTGGAAAAAGGAGTTCATCACGAAGAGTCCCTCCTTTTCCAAAAAGTCGGCCAGCCTCTGTCCCCTGGGGTTCCGTTGCCCATATCCAAATTGCCCCACTCTCAACTCACCATCGCATCGAGTGCCCAGCTTCGCGTTGAAGTCCCCCATCACAACAGTGAAGTGTGTCTTCGAGGTATGTATGGCCCTACTTACGTCCTCATACATACTCTCTACTTCATCATCTGGGTGTGTCGAGGTCGGTGCGTAGACCTGTATGACCTTCAACGAATACCTCTTGGATATTCTGAGTATAAGGTACGCTACCCTGCTCGACACACTTTCGATGGCCACTATGCTGTTAATGAGGGACCTGCGGACGAGAAACCCGACACCACCTTGAGACAGATGTTCGCCTTCCCGGTAGTAGAATAAGTTGCCAGATTTCAGGGTTATCGTGTCCTCGCCCTCTCTTCGGACTTCTGATAGACCCATGATATCCCAGTGCAACTTATCTATTTCTTCTTCCAGCTCAATAATCTTAATTATTTGTACAAATATATTTCAGGTGAGAGTATCTAAAATATTTTTATTCAAAATGGGGTCAACAGTCGAGGCGTTACACTTAATTATGGGCCATGTTTACAAGTATCAATTGATGACATTATCATTTTCTTATTTATGGTCATAACTGGGTAGTTGCTCCGATAGCATAGACATTAACGCTGGCGTCCCACAAGGCTCCGTGCTGTCCCCAACATTGTACTGTATGTCAATGATATGCTGTCTATCGATGACATTCATTGTTATATTATGTTACATCCAACATTTATCCAATTAAAGATTGGAATCTCAGTAAATGCGATTACGATCGGTTATTTCTGTTACTTGCTGAAAGTTCCTGGTGTTCGGTTTTAGAAGCCAATGATGCCACTTGTACTGACAATTTATATGAAATTATTTATCGATCCTTTGACGAGTGCATGCCCAAAAAGCGACGCAAAATAAGCGTAGGTAGGCGCTACCCTGTATGGTATTCAAATGATATAAACCGGGACGTTCAAACAAAAACTAAATTGTATATCTCCTGGAAGCAAACGAGTTGTAAGGCAACATATAAACAGTTTTCAAACCTCAGAGCAAACCTTAAGCTTCGCACGGCATCCGCCTACAATTCGTATATGAAGCGCATAGAAGACGACATACAAGTATGAGTTTTGGCGTCACTTTTCTAGCTTGCGTACTAAGGGAGGATTCGAACCTAATTTTACATACATGGGTAACAACTATTCCGGGGTGGAACCAAGCGAAGCTTTCGCTAGCTTCTTCGCCAGCGTGTTTATGTAATGTTCCGCTATTGAACACCGAAATAGCATACAGATCCGATAATAGTTACAACAAAACTACATAAATATATTCCAAATTTCACCTAAGGACGTCCTATATGGGATAAACAAGCTGAAACCGAGTAGCTCTATGGGACCTGACAGTATTCCCCCTACAGTACTTAAACAGTCGAAGGAAAACTTTTGCATTCCCCTTTGCCACATTTTTAATCTTGCTCTGAAAACTGGAAAATACCCCCATCAATGGAAACTCTCAAGAGCTAGCCCAATCCCTAAAAGCTCAGACAAGTCAAAGGTCGAAGAGTACCGACAGATTGCTGTGTTATCATATTTAGCGAAGGTATTTGAGAGTATTATCCACAAATATATTTATATGCGCAAGTGGACAAATACCTTTGCAACGAGCAGCACGGCTTTACATCAAAGAGATCTGTTGACACAAATTTACTGATTCGCGTAGACTTTGTTTCAGCTATTCTCGATCGATGCTCTCAAGTAGACGTGCTCTATTACGACTTCCGGAAGGCGTTCGATATAGTCAATAATGACATACTATTGAAAAAAGTTAGCACATTAGGCTTTGCCCCAGCGCTTCTCCGACTTCTGGCTGACTACCTTCGCGACCGCCAGCAGTATGTCAGGAATATACGAGTCTAAGCCCTACCATAAGCGTTCCGGTAAGTCAAGGCGGTATAAGTCAAGGATCAATTCATGGGCCCCTTCTATTTCTACTGTTGGTGAACGACCTTCCCACTGTCCTAGAGCATGCACACTGCTTGCTTTACGCCGATGACTTAAAGCTCTTCACAGAGATAAAGTCTGATGCAGATTGCAGAGCTCTACAACGTGATGTTGAAGCGGTACACCAGTGCATATTGTAAATGGAATGGATTTTAACACCACTGAATGCTTCGCAATGACTTATGGTCGAATGCGGCACCCAATAACTTACGGCTACAGTATAAATGGGGATAGTGTAACTCGCACAACAATAATAAAAGATTTGGGAGTTATATTCGATCGGAAGTTAACATTCCATAACCACATAGTTGCGCTGGCGAAGGAGTCTTTTAGGCGATTGGGATTCATCCTCAGAAATTCTCGCGATTTTCAGAACCATCATGTGATAAGGCTAATTTTTGGAGCCCCGATACGGTGTAAGCTAGAAAATGCTATGTGTTTGTGGAGCCCACACGAGGGCACGTATCTTATTGCTTGAAAAGGTACGAAAAGCTTTTCTCGGGTACCTTTATAAGCGCATTAATGGATACTATCCCTACATGTACCCCACGCAGTTTCTTTTGGGTTGTCTGGTCTGGTTGTCTGTATAATTCATTGGAAGCCAGACGGGAACGGCATCAACTTACTTTCATGAGCAAAATCCTCCGCGATAAAATTGATGCACCAGATCTACATCGCGAGCTGTCTCAATTTTATACCCCAGACAGCTATCGGCGCAATAGAAGGCACAAGTTGTTCACCGTGCCGTCGTGTCGCACCGTGGCCCGCGCGAATTCACCCGTACCGCGCACGCTCTCTGGGCTCAACGCTCTTCTAGATGCCAATCCTCACTGTGACTTGTTTGCGGATGCGTGGATATATTGTCAGTGTTTGAGTTTTTGTGAAAGAAATGTCCGATTGTAATATCTAATAAGACGAAACATTGTATATTTGTGTAATTATGTAGATACCTTTAATTATTGTAATTGGTTTTGTACCATTATAATTAAAGTAAATAAATAAAATAAAATAAAAATGTTCTCCCAAACATTCTCCCATTGTTATACGAACGACAGTACTGAGGACCCTTTTTATACGGGCCGTGCTATCATCCCTCGTCCCGTACTGGCGGAAAGCCGCAGTAAACCGTGTCTGAAATCGAGAGAGAAATCAAAGTCAAATATTTTTATTTCAAATAAACTAATTATTGACACTTCTGTGACGTCAGAATAGAATTTAGACGTATAGGCATCTAAATAGAATCTCCGATTAGGGACGACTAAATTAAATATATGAATATAAAACAGCTCCACAACACATACCTCAACGATGGCAACAACATTGGGATCCTTAGTGTCGACATTTCCAGCAGCGTCCAGTTTCGCAGGCATTTCAGGATAAGTTCAAGCTGGCGTCCAAAATTGGTAAGACACGGTAGTACTACTCATCGGGTCAAAGACTACTACTTTATAAGTCCGACCCTATATAGAATACTGCTGTGATATAAGGGCGGGAGCACCTGGATACCAGTTTGGACCCTTTGACTAGGTACAGAAACGTGCAGTTGGGATAGCCGATGATCCCTAGCTCACAAGCAGTGTGGAATCTTTAAGTCTGGGGAGCCTTTGCTTTCTTATGTGTGGTCTCCCGCCTGTACAACGAACAGTGTTCTAAGGAATTGATCGATATGATGCCAACGGCTACCTTTTACTATTTCACCTCTCGTCACTGACGGGCAGTTCATCCGCATACCCTTTTTTTAATTTAACTTGGTGTAAATGCATCTTGTACTTCCTCCGTCCGAGGGATGGACGGCGGGGCATGCCGGACTCCTACCGGCTAAAACCACCGGAGCGGTCATCTTCGGCCCCCAAGGGGCTCCAGTTCCTCGACACAATCACACTAGAGCATCCCATTAGTGCTAAGTCTTATGGCACATCTCGAAGGGGATAAATGAAAAGTGGTCACCCCCTCTAGTGCAGGGGAATCCAATGAATAAAGGCCGCCACCCCCATGCACATCTCGGGGGCCGGGCCGACCCTGTAAAAATGTAAAAAGAAACCCTCTTCTTTTTACATTTTTACGGCAACGCGCGAGGTGTGCCTCTGGTGTTGCAAGCGTTCATAGGTTTAGTTACTGCTTACCATCAGGTGGGCCGTAAACCTTACCACATCAGAGGTATAAAATAAGAAGTCATGCGTAATAATTGTCCGTACCTCCGAAGATGTAAGTCCTAAAATTAATTGGTAAAGATTACAGACAGAAAACGGAAGTGAATGAAGCGCTACAGACATACTTTTTAATGGAGTTAGCAAAACTCGTCCTGCTCTCTTGATTGCGAGTTATAAAGTACGGAACCCTCAGTACCCCACTCTAACTCGCACTTGACCGGTATCTTTATATATGCCTTGCCATAGACACTATTCGTAAGTATTAGTTACTCGAGCCTCAACGTAAATAAGGTTAACCGGACAGAACCATACCTCCGTGCAAAACAGTAACAAATACTTATACCATTAAATTACAAACCCTTTTACACAAATATTAATTTATATAGCTATATTTATATAGCTATATTTATATAACAATTTATATGGCTATATTTTTATGAGTTTAATTTTACAAAAAAGGGTTTGTACTGTTGTATGTATGTAATTTTCAGCTTCTAAAACATTCCTTGTCATTCGCTTCCTGGGCCTACGCTGTAGGCTGACCAAAGACCGACGGCGCTCACCGACAGGACCGTACGGCACGTTTCGGAAAGGGTATTTTTTAAGCTAATATGATTTCATATTTAATTTAATACCCTTGCGGGCGAAATCAATCTATCCAAAATCTTTAGAGTTAAGATTTTGAACTGGATCTCTTTGTGTGTTAAGAACACATATCCTCAGTCCCAAATACAAAGATTTCGGGATAGATTGATTATTAGTTTCACCCGTTAGCAATCCTATTTCATTGATATCATAACTAGGAGACTTGAGCATTCCGCCGCAGGACGTACCGTACCTAGAATAAAATATCGTATTTATACATACGAATTTATAAAAACAAACATCGATTTATAAACTTATTTAACACCTAAGTTATTTATTTGAAACTGATATTTATTTTGTTTATCTCCTAATGCTGCCAATAGCTATGGAGTGCATATTTATTAAAAAATAAATAACTCGAGTGAGAATATATTAAGTACATTTATATTCCACTGTACACCGCTACTGGGAAACAAATCCAGTAAAAAGAATATTGGAAATATAATATTTTAATTTACGGAACTGGTTTGTATATCTGTGTTTATTAAGTTTTCTATTTCTATGTCATGTATGCAATGCATCACTGAGACCATAGACAGATTAGAAGCTTAGTTCAAATAAAATCATTACAGCTACTTGTACCTACATACTAAAAACATTAATTGCTATCACGTTAAATAATCATTTTAATAAGATATTATTAGATATACCTATTGATGGTTTGCATGCCGTACGCTATGCATCATGCAGTAAAGGATCTTTATTGTAATTCCAATAATTTACCGTGCCTCTTAGCAAATAAAGTCCATTTCTTTTATCATGATTATTATATTACCTGATAGAAAAAGATCACTGAAAAATATGGGCTAATCCCATAGAATACCGAATATACTTACTCACATACCCTTATTCGTATCGCGATTTTGATCCCTGCACGGAACAAATATTTGTATGATCTACAGATAGTTGTTTGGCCATGTGAGATTTATGTCTGTAAACTAAACCCACGACACAGGATAAAGACGAGCAGAGGTCGCTAAATGGCGGACCGCCGACCCATGTTGTGCAGACCGCGAGAACACAGCGACTTCGTTGGAGGAGTGCCCAGCTTGGGCAGCGCAGCGCCGTGACCTCGTCGTGGCGGTCGAAGGGGATGACCTCTCGCTTCCGGCCATGGTTCGGTCCATCGTCCGGAGCGAGAGCGCGTGGGATGCCGTCGCCTCCTTTTGCGAGGAAGTGATGCAAGCAAAGGAGGCGGCAGAGCGGGTACGGAGGGATATCTCCGATCCCCTCCGCAGAAGACACACCGGGCGTCGGCGCCGGGGTGGGGCGCTGGACGATCTCCGGCCACCATGAGGAGCGGCCTGCAGGCGACGAACCAGGGGCGGTCCGTCGCCCGAACAGAAACAGGCCCGAGATGGCGGCGCGCGTGTTCCGTGCGCGCCTCTCCGAAGGATAGGTGCGGCCAACAAGGCCGCACACGGAAGGGGCCCGTCAATCATTGACGGGCCGATACCTGCCGGGGGAGCGGTCCAATGCAGAAAAGCGTACAACTCACCCCCGGCTAGAGGTAAGAAGAAGGACACCGTGGGGTTTTAGCCGGTTTGATCCCGGCATGCCCCTCCGCCCTTCCCAAGGCGGAGGAAGTCCAAGAGGATTTCCCCACGTTAAAAAAAAAAAAAAGCGACTTGAACTACAGGGTACGTTATTTAAAAATGAATATTTAATGTCAGTAGCGTGCACCAATTTTACTCCAAACTTCAGACAGATAGTCCGCAATAAAAATAGTCATTTTAATATCAATATATGTAAAAAAATACATTTGTTATTTCCGTTATTACATTTGTTTTTTTTTTTTTCTATAAAATGTAATGCGGTCCGCGATGGTCATTTCATTTATTAAAACGGACCCCGAGCGATTCTAATTGGTGAACGCTGGACCAGCGTTTAAAATTGTTTAAAAACAAAAAAAAATTACTTTACATCTTCGACATCAGATTTAATTTGATTGTCAAAAAGAAAAACTTAGTCATTTAAAAATATCGCATAATATGTAGTAACTACACTAACATCTTCAGCTCTATCTCTCAGTATACATCTTCTTATGCCGATCGGTGGAGGAGGGGCAGTGGCGACCTCCTATATGCTTATAATATAATAACAAACCTACCCTCCCATAGGCGGGCAATTCATCCGCATACCCTAGAGCCAAAATGCTCTCGTACGGTTTCAGAAGAACTTCTTTCTGCGCACGCTTAGGTTGTGGAATCGGCTACCCACCGATATTTTCCCAAGGGACTACAGCATGGGGGCAAAAGATTTTTGTATGGTCGGCAACCAGCGAGTGATAGATACCTGATGTTGCAAGCGTTCATAGCTTACGGTAACCGCTCACCATCAGGCGGGCCGTGTGCTAGTATGCAACTAAATGATGGTATAAATAAAACTGCGAGCTGCAATCTACCTGCCCAGCGTGGTGATAAATTATATATCCATCCATATTCCTTTGTCTCATATTTTCGGTTGTTAATCCATCACACACAATCAATAATAACAATCACACATAGACAATATTAACTGTGCAATGGGGGGTTTGTCTGACGGGGTCTCTCATACGCTACTGAATGGAACATAATGTCAACTAAATACAAAAATATAAACAGATTCCCATCGCCTCCCGTGGGTGTCGTAAAAGTCGACTAAGGAATTAGCCGGAGGATGGGCAGCAGCGTCCTACGAGTACATTAGCAACTCAACTGCGATCGCAAACTCGTCTGCCAAGCGTGGCGATTATGGCAAAACCCCCCAACGAGCGCACAGCACATCCATATCGGTCGTTGTGGTGATCTTTGGGAGAGGCCTTGTCCAGCAGTGGATTTCATTCGGCTGAAATGATGAAACGGATTTACTTTTCCAATTATGATAAAGTATATTCCCATATAGATAAGCCTTGGCCAGTAACGATCTTATCTGCCCCTGCCAAAACCAAACATTTTCACATTACATACTATGTTGTTCAAGGAAAAAATAAAGGTATCTATTCAGTATTCAAATTCAAAAATCATTTATTCAACATAGACTAAAAATAGTACTCTTTAAACGTCAAAATAATATAAGACAGTCCCCAAAATGCCCACCCTTTACCGCTTCCTAGTGTTTATGGTTGGGAAAAGAAACGGCGCAACAAACTCCCCAGCAGAACTTGCACTGAGCATAACGTACCACAGATTTATTAATCATTAATTACCTAATTAGTTTAAGATAAATTACATATTGTGGTTGCTAAAAGATATCAAATAAGTATAACTTACATAAAAATATAAACCTACAACCGGAAATCGACCTATCCAACACGGAGTGCTTACTTGTCATGTTAATTTACAAGTCAGCGGTCCACAATGGGTAAAAGATACACATGCCTACCTACAGGTGTCAGTTAGAGGCCATTTGTATCTAGATCATGTGAGCTGCGAGGGTATGATTCGAGGACATCGACAAACAATATTTGCACAGCGCTTGGGTGAGGATGGTTAGCGAAATTTCTGAGATTTATTTGGTGACTTCGTGACGGTGACCCGTATGCCACACGGATACAGTAGTTCACTGTATGAATAATAAATGTAAATAATCAATATTTGATGAGAAATCAAGGATAGTTTAATTATAAAACGCTGCCGTTATCGAACGATAAAAAAGGTGCAGAAGAAACCGTACGAATAGGAGCGTCATCCACAGGAAAGGACGACTGGAAAGGAAGACTTTCAGGAGGATTAGGCTAGCCTAGCCGTCCTAATAATCGTCCTGAAAGTCTAAGAGATTTGTCCTCAGAGTGGAATATTACCTTTATCATCATCTTCATCATATCAGCCAAGAGACGTTCACTGCTCATCAGAGGCCTCCCCCATAAGCTAGCAGTAACACGCCATGTGTCGAGGTAGGTAGGAGTAAGACTCCTTCTGTGAGAGCGTCATGCTCCAGAAGGAGACTGCAGAGCGGGACCGGGAGAGGGCCGATCCCGCTCGAAGAAGAAGGAGACGGCGCCGGGGTAACAACCGCCCTGGCGCCTAATTCCGATACGCCTGAAAACCCCTGCCGGTGCTTTAAGGTGGGGGACCTCTGGGTTCGCGGGTGCGTAGATTGGGGAATCTGCATGCCCACACCAAGCGACCCAAGAGAAGACGGTAGCACGCATGTGGTCACGCACTGCCGTGGGACGTATGGGGGATCCTTTACAATCCCCCTGGGGGGGTGACCGCTCTACAGTCACCCTCTCCGAGATGGGCCAATAGGCGTGGCACCAGTGGGCGGCTCTAGTGTGATCATACGAGGACCTGGAGCCTCCCTTACGTGCCGAAGATGACCGCTCCAGTGGTTTTAGCCGGTAGGAGTCCGGCATACCCCTTCAACCTTCCCCGGGGCGAAGGAAGTTTATGAAGAATTTCCACTGGGCACCAATAAAAAATAAAAAAAAGGTAGGAGTAATAGTGGTGGTATATTCTTAATTCAGACACAACACGGACATTTTACCATATTTTCCTGCTATGCGATAACAACATACTGCGACCATGTCTGTTTGCCAAGCTATAACGACACGATATAAAATATCCCTAATAGATAACAGTATTTAAAAATAAAAATATATAATTAACGTAAACCTTCGTAGGTACCTAACGAAATGTATCACACGGTTGTACCAAATAGGCGTCCAGATCAGCTTCATGCCAGGTACAAGTGCCAGACGCTAGTTTTCATTTGGAACCTTATGTACACCACGGATGTCAATGTCACGTATGATTTAATAGAAAATGTATTATGATTTATGTTTTGTATAATGAATGAATAGAATGTGTAATAAGTACCGCAGTATTACGTAAGAAATGAAGTAGTTATTTTGAATATAATGTATTAAAAATCACGTACTTATCTAATAATATTACAGGCCAATTTATTGTTAATATTCCTCTTATAAATTTAATGTTAACATGTCATCGCTAGGGCATGGCAGAATGAAGCGACTCCACTCGCAGCAGCTTGAGCGATACCAACAATTGTTTAATATGTATAATTATTATACTTATCCATAAAATAACGAGTTATCAGTAATTGAATCAAATTATATTGCCTCGAAATAAATAATAGGTTAAAATAGCACATAGCAGGCTGCATTCATTGATCGGTAAATGGTAGGTGAGGCTAAGCAACGCTCGGCGCGGTTAGTCTATGGACGGGTGACTGCACACTGGTATTTCAACTGAGCGTCTTCGTGCTGCGGAGGGCACGTAAAATGGTCGGTCCCCGTTGTTGTCTTTAGACGGCAGTGGTTAAGCCAAGGGCCTTTGGTCCGAGAACAACACATTTTTTGACATGTCCTTATGGTCATCCTCATGGTCTTCCTCCGCCTTGTTCCACGGTGTAGCTGGGCGGTGCTGTGTTTGCATAGGTTCGGGTAGGCATTGGGCCAGTCTCCTGGTAGGTACTGGCTCGTTACTTGGTCTGGCAGTCCGGGGGGGTGACCACTTTACAGTCACCCCCTCCGAGATGTGCCTATAGGCGTGGCACCAGTGGGCGGCTCTAGTGTGATCATGCGAGGACCTGGAGCCTCCCTTGGGTGCCGAGGATGACCGCTCCAGTGGTTTTAGCCGGTAGGAGTCCGGCATGCCCCTTCGCCCTTCCCCGGGGCGAAGGAAGTTCATGAAGAATTTGCACTGGGCACCAATAAAAAATAAAAAAAGGCTTCGGCTCTGTGCAACGGAAACTAGGTTGGCACTAACCAAACGAACAAGGA
The DNA here is from genome assembly GCA_947459985.1 of Diloba caeruleocephala. Taxonomy (NCBI): domain Eukaryota; kingdom Metazoa; phylum Arthropoda; class Insecta; order Lepidoptera; family Noctuidae; genus Diloba; species Diloba caeruleocephala. The sequence continues at coordinate 24,286,296 of OX381610.1, forward strand.
AAGGACGCGTATTATTTTCTACACTTTTTAAAAATATATTAATAGAGACTTACTTGAGGCATCCTCTTACCTCTTTGTCTTTTTTTTTTTTTTTTTATGTGTATACAAGAGATAGTCATTGCTGGTAGTCCTATGATGGTCTAAGCTTTAGGCATTAGTTGAGAAACCTATTTATTTACGACTTATTGATAATTATTTACGAGAATCATAATGTGTAAACTTGTAATAAACACTGGACGTGACGCATTCATGGCGTTTCTTTTAAAGTAAAAATTATATGTTGGGCTCTTCAAAAACGGCGTCAAATGATTTTATAATGGTCGGCATCATCAGAGGTATACCTTGCGTCGATCATCTAGTTCCCTCTCAAGTTGCTATAGTCTGCGCAACAGCACTGCTCCCGGTCCCCGGGCTCCCTCGAACATCTGGGGTGCAATTGGACGGCACGGTTGGTGTAGTGGCTGATACAGTCGGCTGCTGCGCACCGGGTTGTGGGTTCGATTCCCGCACGGAACAAATATTTGTACGATCTGCAGGTAGTTGTTCCGGGTCTGGGTGTATTGTGTGTGAAATTCATGTCTGTAAACGCACCCACGACACAGGAGAAATCCTAGAGCGGGGCAACGTTTTACAAAAAAAAAAAAAATTGAAATAGCGATGAAAAACCAATTTGGTTTTCGCTAAGACATGATTGAAGCTATTGAAGGACACTTTGCAGACGGTGAGCCATGAGGACCAGTCTTAGCGAATACCAAATTGGATTATTACCGTTATTAAAATTCTATATTCAAGGATGTGTGGATGTTTGAGCTTAGAGAATTGCACCCCTGTTCTTGTCATTGCGCCGCTACTCGAACAACTTCAGAGGGAACTAGAAGTTTGGCGCAAGGTATATCGCGCGTGCCGACCCATATATCTTTTTACGCCCGTTCTGAAGAGCCTAATTATAACGAGAGATTTAATAATACCGCGATAAAATCCGTAAGTTAAGTTTAGGTTTATACCTATTTATATAATTAAACTTATATTTATAGCTATACATTGATGGTACACAAACTCAAGGCGGACTGAATCCTATACGGTATGTTCTACCTATATTAGTTATGAGCTAATAATTGTCACGGCTTACGCAAACATAAAATATGAGTAAATAAGTAATAAAAAAGGACTATCACTTTTTACGAGCAATTCATTACTACACGATCAATGGAATACCAAGGCCCATGGCCATCAATTTAAAGAACCTTATCGTGATGTGCGATGCTTGCTCGAAGTTTTGCAAACCACGTTAAAGATTGATTCCTTATTAATTACGCTCAGAATAACGGCAGCATGTGTTTAGAATTTAACGGTCTGGTAGTTTCTGTATTTTTAAGCAAGTTTGTATTTTCCCAAGGGTTAGTCCGACGTGTAAAGTTGCACACCCTTTGTGCGTCAGAGACGCAATTAGGTCTTATGTAATAAGAATCTATTACCATTAGCAAGCTATAATTCCAGCCTTCTTCTACTGTGAGTCATCTAACTCCCAATTATAATCCGACCTGGGAATTCAACCCTCACACATGTTTTATTTATTTAGATACATAATAGGCCGACTAACATGCAGGTCACTTAAAAGTAAGTAACACCAGAGGAATCTCGATTTTAGGCAGCCCTTTTTTTATTATTAGCGGTGAAAATACATCATGTACTTCTTCCGTATCGGGGAAGGGCAGACTTTCACCGCTTTGGCGGAGGGAGCGTGTCTTGTCGTAGACCCATGTATCCGTCTCTGCCAGGACTTCCAAAGGCTGAAAGTACGCCGCTTCATAAGATACCATTCGATAACCTCGTGCGATCCGTATAGCCACTCTACGCTACAGATCGTGAAGTTTGGCTCTGCAGCGCTGGACGCCTGACAGTAGAGATGACCATACAGACACCTCGGAGTACCGATATTGGGCAGCAGCAAGTTCAAGGCACACACTACCCTCTCGATCCGTGGGACAAGGTGCTTGAAGTACTTCATGTATGACGCTATGCCCGTTACCGGTAAATATTTGACCGCCAAGGATCTGAGGACTCACAGATGGTGGTATAGTCCTTTAGCTTTACTGCCTGCATAACTCCAGCCGCTGACGGAAAGCAACAACCCCAGTGTGAGACGCTGGCTGTGTCTTCTCACTCAAGATTGCTTATTTTTATAGTAATAAAAAATGCGCTCAATGCTGATTTTACCGAATAGCCGAATACCTAATATTATTCGCTTTGACTGAAACTTTGGAGAGGTCCAGCATTGTCACCTGACATTTTGAAGCACATCACTAGTAAGATCAATAATATTAATAATAATAACCCCTCTGGGCAGTCGTTATCTCACCATGGGATAAGGTAATCTTGGAGGGCATATTAAAGTAGCTGCTTGATTTCTTCCTACCTTATGATAAAAAAAAAGTATATCATAAGAAAAAGAAAGTATATTAAGTAGCTTACAGAACGCAGGGCAGTTTGCGTCGAGCTGAATGTGAGTGGCGACACTGCGTACCCGAATGCTCCAGAGAGTCGGTCAGGGCCTCGCCTCCAGCTTGCCTTTATTGGTTGGTTGGAGTGGTACCCCATGAGTGCCCATAGGATTTTCAACTCTGGCTTGCCTTAATTGGCCGATCAGAGGGGGGCCGCCAGAGCTATATGCTCGGGGGTGGAAGTGTCTAATGGCGTAATAACGGGGAAACCCGCTCCGAGTCTTCGGGACGCGCGATGGTGAAACCGGTGCCGCACCTCTCTACACCCTAGCCGCTCACAGCGGTGTTGCTTCTTGTCGCCTGTAGTGGTGGCCATTTAGGGGGCCCATCTTGTGAGTGGCAAGTCACCGTCTGCCACAGAATTTCACTTTAAAGGTTGAAAGGCAAACGCCGTTTTTTCCGTTTTTCTTTATATTAAATCCATTTAGCACCCATTGCAATAGACCTTATACTTGTAGTTTCCATTTCATACAATAGTTTTATATCTCTGGGGACAATCCGAGACTGCATTTTATAGTGCAGCCATGGAGAGTCCCCGGTTAGTGTCCCATTACATTTTAGATTAAAATTCTCTAAAGGGCCTCTGCGTGTTGGACCCATGTCCCCGCGTAAGCCTATCAAAAGACCGGGTTCCCCCTTACAGGGGATATAAACCCGTGTAATAGAGAAACATGTAGATAATAATAATAAATCCACTTTATTGCATACCAAAAACAGAATATAGGTATTATTATAGAAAGCAAGTACAATTGGCGGTCTTGTCGCATCTCGGCGATCTCTTCCAGACAACCATTTCGGAGGAATGGAAATCTAGGTGATGCACAAGGGGCAGTCTGCAGTGAACTAATAAATTATTTTTATACTTAAATATCACAAAGTAATGTATAAACGAATAGATATGTATATATATATATATCAATGTATGTCCTTCTAGGGTTCCTCTCCTGACTAAAGGCAATCGCTTCTTTTCCGGAGATACCTATGAGCAGATTGATGTAACTGTTCGATCCAACAATCACCGACAAGTGTTACTAATATCAATGTTTGATATGCATAGATAAGCAAACCTCCGCCCCGTTTGATGTTTTCTAACTATGCATTTACGAAATCTAAGATAATTGAATCAAATAGGTCGCAGCGATATTTTTGTTTTCTCTATTTTAAATATAGCTCAAACTTTCATACTGCGTGAAGAATGTCGTTAAACTCTCATCATTGCCACTAAACTACTAAAATAAAAGGTTAATGACTGCCTGAAGGAATGTCCTTTGCAAAGCATCGTGTCAATTATGCCCACGTTATCGTTCAATTATTATGTACCTACCTATCTTTTAAATTATTTACTATGTTTAACAAAATAATGAAACCACTAATCTACATTTTGAATGAAGTCAATATTTGTCGTACGTAGTGTCTGTAAGTACTTATACACCAACAGAGTTTATAACTTTGAATATGAATCTTCAAACATGCATGGGTGTGATGGGCGGCTGGTCAGAACTAGGCGCCCCTTGAAGGTAATCAAAATTCGCATTATTATGAATTAGTAACTTAAACTCGTGTATCTAGAGTACGAGTAGTATGTGTGAAGTTCGCAGTGTCAACGGCAGGCCGACGGCTCTATGATAATAATAATCATTATTAATCAGGCTAGTACCACAATGTAATAATATAAAGCAGGCCCACTTCTAACAAACGCAATAAAAAACTTACCACATACATATCTACTACTCTACTACAGTTATAACGCGCTACGCATCCCGCTTCTATACAGAGGTGCAATTCCTTAAGCTCAAAAATCCATACATCCTAAAATAAAGAATCGAAATAACGGTTTTAAACCAATTCGGTGTTCGCTAAGACATGATCGAAGCTATTCAAGGACACATGGCAGAAGGTAAGCCATGAGGACCAGTCTCAGCGAATACCAAATTGGGTTATCACCGTTATTTTAATTCTGTCACACGCCCGACTGTCACCCGCCGATTGACACATGGTGCACTCACACACACAGTTTTGGATCTTGAGCGCTCAGTAAAAGAGTAGGTAACAGACCAAAAAAATCGCTCCTGTGCAGGTGAAGGGAGGAACGTCAGCGCTCAAGATCAGTACTAGTCACTATACAGCCAAGTGCTGGCAGGCCAATAGAGATCTGAACAACTAGCGACTTGATATAGTCGGCATTTAGTAAAGTCACAGATATTATAATACACTAGGTAAAGTACATAGCGAACAACACCCAGCAGACCTAAAAGACTGGAGGTATAACTACTGCCGACCAGCGCTAGGCCAGCGTGGTGGACTAAGGCCTTACGTATCTCATCGTGAGAGAAGGCCCGTGGCCAGCAGTAGAACAGTAATGGGCTGACTATGATAGACACACGGTAAGTACGAGCATTAACTTATCTCTGACGACAGATAGCGGGATATACATCCGACTTGCCTAACTTAATAGCCCAGGCCGCTGACGGGAAGCAACATCTCCACGGTGAGGACGAAAGGCTAGGGTGGACTCGAGCCTAGGGTAGTGAAGTTACCACAGAAAATAGCATTTTTATAGAAAGTCATATGTCTAATAGTGTAATGTAATAATAGTATGTTTGTAATTTTGTATGTTTATTATACACTAGTGTGGTTTCCAGCATATAATACGCCACCACTTCTAAACCCATGGATATTGTCATTTAAAGGCGACTAAGAGAAGGCTGCTGAATGCAGAATTCTTGTGTGCTAATAACAAGATTCTGCGATAATTATGGCAATATTTCCTTACACCCATTTAATATAAACACAGCAGTCCATCTTATCATGGGCCCCGTATTTAGTATTAGGCATCCACATTGATATGATATGATAGAGACGTGGTCATACACTATGGACCTGATAAGAAAGCTCAAGGTCACTTAGCGAGCTAAGAAGAGAGCTATGCTTAAATTTTCTCTACGAGATCGAATCAGAAATGACGAGTTCCGTAAAAAAAACTACACATAGTTCGACAACATTCGACATAGTTGAATGAATTAGTCAGGCGAAGTGGCAATGGGGTCGGGCACATTGCTCGTAGATCTGACGGCCGTTGGGGCAAAAGGTTCTTGAGTGGAGACCACGCTCCGGAAAACGCAGCGGGGGATGGCCTTCAATGAGCTGGACAAACGACCTGGGGTGCAATTCCTTAAGCCCATACGGAATTGAAATAACGGTGATAAACCTATTTGGTATTCGCCGAGACTGGTCCTCGTGGCTTACCTTCTGCAACATGTCCTTGAATAGCTTCAATCATGTCTTAGCGAATACTGCATTGGTTTTGTACCGTTATTTCGATAATGTATTTGTTTTTATTTTTGAAAAAAACGTTGTCCTACACTAGGATTTCTCCTGTGTCTGCATTTTACAGACATGAATTCCACATACAATACACCCAGACCCGGAACCTGAACCTGCAGATCATACAAATATTTGTTCCTTGTGGGAATCGAACCCACGGCCCGGAGCGCAGCAGCCGACTGTATCAGCCACTGCACCAACCGTGCCGTCGAGGATGTATGGATGTTACAGCTTAAGGAATTGAACTGGTGAAGTAGGTCACTGGGATTCGTTGCGTGCGAGCGGTATATATCTGATCGTTGTGGAAATCTATGGGAGATGTCCTTATTCAGCAGTTAACATCCTTCGGTTGATATGATGATGATGATTGATATGATGACGAACTACTTCAATCTTTACCCTGCGAGTGTACGCGCTGCGAAGATATTTATGTTCCGTTCGGTATATGTGTGAACACAAGTGACCCTTCTGTACTAAATATTTTTCGTTTGTCCTATCGCTTCCTCTCGTCTAGATAGGTGGTCACATGACAGAGCTTTGCGAGCCGTGGGCTGTTTCAACCTTATCTCCTTTGCTTTGCTTGTGTAAATATAGGGGCAACCTCGTGATTGCGTGATATATGCTGCCATTTTATGTCAAATCCTTTATTTGTATAGTGACTGGCTTTGGCAAACTTCAGTTCTGTTTATTATTAATAGAATTAGGTAGGCAGGTTTTAAAATACGGTGATAACTTTTGGCAATACTTTATTTATTGCACGTGAGGAAATCCGCTTCGACCTCCTCCTCCACCTCGCTGATAGCAGAGGGGCGTAGGTACTATAATCCTCACTGTGCTTCGCCGTAGTTCATCTCTAACCCAAAGGCGATACGGCAAGGTCTCCACCTTCAGGCTGAGACTTATAGGAAGTTTACGGGCAATGCGGCTTCAATCAGCCCACATTTTGTAAATGCAGAATGTTCTTTCTAATCTGAAATTTCTTATTAACAAATCAAACGATCTGCCCTGTGGAGGGTTAAGGTGTGTCTCTTTCTCTCTCACTTTGCTGGGTCTTACCGGCTAAAAAAACCACCACGGTGTTAGATACACCTCTCTCTCTCTCTCTCTTGCACTGGGTTGCCGGGAATAACTCGCGCATACACCGCAACCCCAGGCCTGGCCAGCCACACAGTCTTTTAGTGGCACGTGCGGAACAGGATGCGCTGTTTTAAGACTGTCTCTGATCGGGCGGCAGACTGCCTCAAGTTCGCCGCCCGCAACTCATGCATCGTGTTCTGTGGAACGGGAGACTTATAACCCGTTCTGCTACCTTCTTTGCGTAGACTGGATAGTACAATAGTTTCACCTTTAAACCTGAAATATGGAGGCGAGGCCCGCATAGATATATCATAGACTATACTCTAAGATGAACATGTGGACCCAGTAGACTCGATAACATCTGAAATGTTTTCTTTTCAGGTAGTCATGGTTTTGACATCGCCAAGTTGTAGGAGCGTTTTAAGGCCTAAATTGCTCTAACACTAACACGAACGCGATTCAAAGGATAATGATCTTAAAACAACGAGGATTAATGACGTTGACAGGAACAAGCTGAGGTACGTTTACATATGTGTGTCGATAATGTAGCAGTGTCAGTAACAAACAGAAAGGATCCGGCAAAATATATATGTTTATTTTACTTTTCATCACAGAAAATCAAACTCCCGTTTTATACTAAAGACGATTATATTATCTTCACAAGGTACAAAACAAGTGAGTGTCTTCTTTAGAAGATTAGTATTGCTTTAACATATAATTGTATCGTTAAATATTCTTAAATATAAAAACATTATAAATAATGGGAGTGTTATTAAAATACATTTTGTTAGTAAATTCACATAATTAATAGATAAAATACATTTCATTCAATATTTGTCTACTTAACAACATTAATATACTTTTATTGCCCTTAAAAGGACCGAATGACATGGATTTTAAGGAGGTAGAAGTCGTTACCATTTCGAAAATTACTTGGTAATACATTATATATTTTATGTGAAGCGTGGAATGTATAGTAATTGTTAAACAGCATAATATTATCTGGATTATTTCATGATTTTATAAGTTATATTATTTTTATTAGTTATATCCGGAGGATGGGCAGCAGCGTCCTTCGAGTACATTAACAACTCAACTGCGATCGCCAACCCGTCTGCCAAGCGTGGCGATTATGGCAAAACCCCCCAATGAGCCCACATCACATCCATATCGGTCGTTGAGGTGATCTTTGGGGGAGGCCTGTGTCCAGCAGTGGACTTCATTCGGCCGTTAGATTAGATTAGATTAGATAGATAGTTATATCTAGATTTCCTTCGATGACGTTAGCATGTCGGTCGTACGCACGTGACACTACAAAGCTTATATGACGCCTACCTACACCAGACTTACACTGTCTTATCTTAAACGGCCTACGAAAAAATCTCAATGAATGTACGTAGAGCCGATAAAGTTTGTATGTAGAGTACAGTTACACTATACAATCCAGCAGAGGTACATCATGTAGGGCCATGCAGGCAGGGCTTTGAGTAGGCCGTATAACCTTTCTCATCGTGAGAAAAGGCCCGTGCCCATCAGTGGGATAGTAATAGGCTGATTATGTTAGTAGTCTGGTCGTTAGGACTAATTTGCCTTATGAGCTTGATAGTTTAATACCGGCGGTCTTATCCGGCAGAGATACTGCATGTATGGCACTGCAAGCAGGGCTCTGAGTAGGCCCCATTAGGCCTTAAACGGCGTACCCCAAAGCCCTACCTGCATGGCCCTACATGATGTACCTCTGCTGGATTGTGTAGTGTTCTCTTCTCTTTATCGGCTCTGCAAACATTCACACTATACAATCCGGCAGGGATACTGCATGTACGGCCCTGCAAGCAGTGCTTCGAGTAGGCCGCTTTAGTCTACCACGCTGGCCTAGTGCGGGTTTGCGGGCTACACGCACCACTGAGAACAGGTGTGCAGGTTTCCTCACTATGTTTTCCTTCATCATAAACGCAAGTGATAATCAAATTCTGATCCGCACATGAATCCGCAAAGTCAGAGGTCGGGATCGAATTCAGACCCTCCTGTATGGAAGGCAAGCGTTTAACCACTAGGCTATCAGTGTATCATAGACTACTAGTAACTTCCTATTAACAAATACCCTATGTAGTACTATTTCAATTTCATTCAATGTATTTAATAAAAAAATTGTACAAAGAATTTAAAGTTGAGGCATTTATAAGTAATTCCTGTATGCATTGCGGGACCTGTCCAGGTCCAACATAAATTTTTAGAAGCTCATCCGACAACTCAATAACCTTTTGACCTGTTGACCCCTGACCCTTTTGCGGTTGACAATAATCACAGTAGGGAGAATTGACTATTTTGAGGCGATGGAAGTGATAATTCAATCCACAGCCACCAAAACGCGCACGTCAGATAGTTGAATAAAACTTTTTGTTTCTATACTTGCAAAACCAAGGTGTGGAATTTAGCTGGACATCCATACTCAACCTTTACCATTGGTATTAAACTTTGGTCAAGATCGCAGAGTACTTTGGCGAGGAACTTCGCGAGTAGTGTAGAGGGCGTTTTAAGCACATAATATGTAAATTATAAATAAAGATATGAACCCACGACCGAAAAACGCAACCGCCTACGAATTTATATAAAAATAATTGCCATCATCATTTCGGCCGAATAAGTCCACTGCTGGACAGGCCTCCCCCAAAGATCACCACAACAACCGATATGGGTGTGTAGTGTGCTACAACAACCGATATGGGTGTGTAGTGTGCTCAGTGGGGGGTCTTGGCATAATCGCCACGCTTGGCAGACGGGTTGGCGATCGCAGTTGAGTTGTTGTGTGCTCGAAGGACGCTGCTGCCCATCCTCCGGTTTATCCCTTAGTCGACTTTTACGACACCCACGGGATGAAATGGGGTGGTGGCATTCTGAGCCGGCACCACACGGCATTGAGCCGGCACCACACGGCCATTTGGCCATTGCCATCAAGAGTTAGTAAAACAATAACATGATTGATTATTATCCAGTACTATAAATATAACTATTTTCATAACATGATGTAATTTGAGTACATTTTACTCAAATCAGTTTACAGGTCTCCCGTTATTAGCAGTCAATAGTAACTAACAATTTGTGACAGGAACCGTGTAATCAACCACTCGACTATCAAGTGACTAAAATTATTGTTTACTCGTGTCGTCGCTCACTCAGTCGAGTCATGTTTTTGTAACCATAGACACGAACTTTCTAGAGCCTTGGTATGTCGAAATGGCGTATTGACTATTCAGCGAAATGTCATCAAAGTTCATATTCAGGCTTTCACCATCACCCTAAATAACTAACAAATAAACAACTCCATTCATTTATTGTTCTCGCTACACGTTATCTGCACTCGCGGTTTATTATATTTAAGTCATAACAATGTCCACATTTTTATTGTCTGTTATCACTTCAGAATTCACTCATTTATCACGTAAATGCATATATTTGACTAACTGTATTAAAATGTTTGTCTGTTTATCAGTCTGTGCAAGTGTTTTATAAACGTTTATAAAGCTCACGTGAGAGTTTCATAAGATAAACGACATCAACTGCTTGTTTTTAACTACACTCGCAATATTAACTAATCTATCTCTTTTATACAAATAGACACTGTTTCGTCAGATAGCGAGTTCAAAGAATGTACCTTCATTTTCAGTTTTCGGTTGATCGTTTGATAGTTCTCGCATTTTAAATAACAATTCGTTATCCAATATCTCGAAAAGCAGTAAATCTGGAATCTTATTCCATCGTCAATCCTTCATCAAGAGCGGTCATTTTATAACCGTCCTTTCCCTCGTCAAAAATGGTATAGAAAACTTCCAATGCGTGATCAGCGTCATCTTCTATTTCTTTCGCACTTCTGTCACTTCGCACTAGTGGTGCGAGACAGTGAATCCGTGTCGCCTGCTCAAGTATTTCTACGCTGGCGCACCTTGGTACGGGTTTTCAGAATTAAGCTGGTTTTCGATTTCTTCTTGCGTAGGCGGATCTTCAGTGCACGCTGTCGTACCAGGCAACAGTATGTACCGGGCGTCCCTGTTGATAGAAAATGTGTTTATTAGAAGATGCTTCTAAATGATTGATATGTGTTTATTTCTATCTGTCTGTATTCTTAGGCACGAGCATTCAGTTGTGTAGGGAATCAGAGAATATTTAATACGTATGATTTTGTTGCGATGTACCCAGATACCTAGTTAGTTCCAGATTTTCAAACCTATATTCGATGTTTATCCATATGGTGTCCGGATTAAGAATACAGCACCACTCCATTTCCTCCCGTGGAGGTTGTAAAAAGCGACTAAGGGACTCCAAACCAGAGGGATGGACAGCAGCGTCCTTTCTGTGGAACAGTAGCCATTCTGCGCTCACCAATCCGCCTGCCAAGCGTGGTGAGTACTGGCAAATTCCCCCAATATGATGACACAGTTGTGGATGTCTATAGGGGAGGCCTTTATTCAGGAGTGGACGTTGTATGGCCGATATGATGATAATGTTTGTGAATTAGGTAGCATCTGATTGCCTTGCAGCATAGGCTCACTTATTACTCAACAGTATTTCGGTATCAGGACTATAATAAAAACCACACAGACCAGACCAGAGGGATTCCCGTCCCTTCTGTAAAACAGCAGCCATTCTGCCGCCACCAACCCGCCTGCCAAACGTGGTATTGGCAAGTTCTCGTAAAATGACAACACAGTTCTCAGTGTCAGCATGTTCGGCGCAATGGTTAAGCGATCTGTGCAACGTGTCGCGGGTTCGGGTTCAGTCCATCGGCCGAAACAAGAGCGCGTTGGATGCCGTCGTTTTGAGAAGACGTGATGCTAGCAAAGGAGGCGGCAGAGAGGGGTCGGGAGGAGACCACAATTCGGATCCCCGTCGCCGAAACCGCAGGGGTAGCGAATGCGCGAGAAAATCTCACAGCCGAAGTTGAAGGACCACCGTGGGGTTAAAGCCATTAAGATAACGCCCTATCGCCTTCCCCAGGGCGGAGAAAGTCAATGAAGACTTCTCTACGTATATAAAAATATCTGCGCCTCATATTCAGAGCGGCCAATAAATTTGGCAAGAGTAAATAGAGATGAGTCGAGCGCGCGAGATATATAAAAAATGTATATCTCTCTCAAAGAGCGAATCTCTCACTCGCTCACTTTCATAGCAACTATATCTTTGTATCTATGTCTGGGCTAATTATTGCAAGGAGCGACTGGGTGGAAAGGTTATTGTTATCTACATAAAATTAGTCGTACTAATGTTGCTATAATCGTGTTAAAATCATCGTGAATTAATTGTGCATGCTGCATACTGTGGTGCGGAGACCAAACATTTTTTTTAGACCACAAACAAACTCTTCGCTCTCCGCGAAGCGACAGAATGACTAAGCGGCTCTGATTTACTGAGCGAGTTGGGATCTAGAAATAAAACTTTAGATCCTAAAGATATATATCACTCTTTTCTTGTCACTAATATACGTTGCGCATCTCTAGAGTTCATCTACCCAAGCGCTCCGCACTGCACTTGGTGCGTAATATTACGTTTACTTGAACGTGCCACCATACAGCGAGTCTATAAGTACCGATGGATTTCAAACCACCAATAATAGCTGTGACTACGGATAGAAGTGATAAATGTGTCTGGTCACATCATACTTATTCTCGGGACTTTTATTTTAAATGTGTTTTAGTCTACTGCACGTGACTGCTATCAGGCACCATGCCAGTTCTGGCAATGCCGTTAAAACTGCCTACGGCTGAAATCAAATTGCAGATGTTGTGTAACCGTACATACCCATACATCACCTTCGATGAATCAATGTCAGATTTTTTAAAGCTTCATAACAGTATTTAATAATTGTCATTTACTGTACATATATAACCTCAGAGTTGTTCAAGCCGCCCTAAGACCCGCCGACTTGGCTTAAGGACTCTAATGACACCAACCAGGAGGACCCCGTATCCTCCGAAACACAGAGACACTTAGTTCAAATACAACTATGCGGTCATCCATCCATAGACTGATCGCGCCAAGATGATATCCAAATGATGGACAGTCCTCCTTTTCCACCAACTGTCCTCCCTTTCCAGCAACTGGCCTCCCCCAACCTTTTTTTTATTGGTGTCCAGTGGCAATTCTTCATGGAATTTGGGGTGAAAGGGTATGCCGGACTCCTACCAGCTAAAACCACTGGAGCTGCTATCTTCTGCAACGATGGGGGGCTCCAGGTCCTCGTAAGATCACACTAGACACCGCCCATTGGTGCCACGTCTTTAGGCATATCTCGGAGGGTATGATTGTAAAGCGGTCCCCCATTCTTGCGGAGGGCAGGCGGCTGTAAAAAGGCCGCCCCCAGGCACTTCTCGGGGATTGTAAAGTATGTCCCCACGTCTCGCTATCTTCCCCCTATCTACCGAATGTTTTCCTTTTTCTAATATTACGCGTTACCGAAAATGTTGGCATAACAGTAACACGAACGATTCTGTACGAGCGCTTACACTACCGCAGTCCAATCAATTAAAGGATAAAAAGTTGTGAAGGTTTTTAAAACTACCTAGAAAAAAATGACTATCTAATTAAAATAATAGTTCTGGCCAAAAAAAATTGTATCGTTTTATTTAAGTATAACCTCGTTTTTAGGGTTCCGAACGTCCGAAAAAAAACGGCGGATCCCCTATAGGATCACTCGTGTCTGTCTGTCCGTCTGTCACAGCCAATTTGCTCTGTATCTACAGAACCGATTAGGTTGAAATTTGGTACACATATGTATTTCTGCGACCCAAACATGTAGGTACGTGTAGCGTAAATAGATGAATTTTAAATATGGGGGTTACTTTTAGGGGGCAATTTAGAAAATTAAAAAATAAAGTTTTGCAAACTGTACCGTGTAACATACGAAATGGAAGGGCTTATTGTGAGGGTCTCAAATGTATTTATTTTATAATTTTAAAATATATAGTTTCAAAGTTATTTAAGAAAATATACGAAAATTGGCCACTCCCCAATACCTCCGTAACTACTGAGCGTAAAATTCTGAAAAAATATAGTTAATAGCTCTTTACCTACAGGTTACAGGAAAACCTGTAAGAAGTCTATGATCTTAAAATAACATGATAAATCTTTCAATATTGTGCGTACAGTTTGCGGTTGGAATGTATGTTTTTCAACTACGATATTAAGTTAGTTCTGGGAATAAGTTATTGGTACAAGACCGAATCCAACAATAAACAATATATTCAGCAATTCGGAACCCTGTCCATGCGAGTTCAACTCGCACTTGACCGTTTTTTTTTTACGAAGTGGCACTAATCTGCTCACCTTCATTTTTCCATCTTAGAACCCTAGTCGCAGAGGACTCGTAAGAGTTTGCATACAGCAAATTACTTTCAGTAGATTAAAAAAAAAATGTTCATACATATTTACAGTCATATAGTTTAATCACGTAAGTAACAGTGCACGACAGCAAACAAACGCACCTGATTTGTAGAGGTGTGCAGGAGGAAAGAAACACTGTCAATAGTACACGCGTCATTGCAGAATTAGTGATGGGCTGCGCGTCTTTGCAGATCTCAAGCTGGCGATCCAGGTAGGCCTACTTGTCTCATTCTAATATGATCGCTTATATGTACACGATGTTCGTTCTCGAGATCCTGCAGCCCCTTCGGTGCCGAAGATGACCGACCTGGTTGTTTCAGTCCAGCATGCCCCTCCCCATGGGGCGACCCGCTGGCGCGATCGCCTTGGTGGCAAAGCCACGCGGTGTACTTAGCGATTAGGTATGTATGTTTTATTTCCTTAAAGCGAACTATCTGTCTACGTGTCTTTAATCTGTGATACAGGCAGTTTAGATTAGTGATGCAATAGAAGTGTCATTACGAAAACAGAAACGGAACAGTTAAGATGGCAAAATTTTGCAGAAACGGATGCGGAAACGGAAGTAAATACCATGAATAAAAAGGTACTCTAAATTATATATAAATAATCCACTTTCTTTTAAATTCAACCGCGGGTCCCAGCTAGTTATTTATATAATTATTTACGTATGTACTTAATATTTTTACTGCTAATAAATACTTACTCACGAATATATCGTACGTTCACCTTGAAGATGTACCTCGTGTTTCATGTTGCAATATTGGCGTAAACAGCTCACAAAACATGTGTGGATATGCGTCATGTGTACATTTTACTAATCGTTCCTAATATTTGTTTTGTGTAACGTTTTTGTTTGGTGACATGTTCTGTTAAGTTTCCTTGCTAGGCCGTGAGTATACTGAACTGGCGCCTGTGTAATTCAAGATGAGCGGGTTTTTCTTGAGCCGAAACGGAACAGAGCTAGCATCATATAGTCCCGGCACGCTCGGTGCTAGTATTTGAGGAGCTGACCTACGGCCGATGCATGTACTCGTGAACGGGTGCCATCATTTAGGACTAATCACTGCCGTGCAATCTTAATCTTATAATGGCCTATTTATTATTATTATACTTCATCCATTTAACACTTGGGCAGTAGATTACTCTCATATAACAGTGTCTACGGAGTTTCTTGTCGGATTTTTTCCATAGGACCAACAATTTGGAACCGAGAACTGTGCAAATACCTAAATTCTGACTATTATGTGACAGCAAATAGTTTATATGAATAAAATAATTTAATTTGAACGTATCGTGTAACTGACCTGACTACGGCATAATCAATGCATAGTTCGCCACGCTGCCGCTGGCCTGTGACCATAGGCGTACCCAGCTAGGGCTCTATCCCCTAGAGGAAAACATAGTCTTTTACCTAGGCATCTACTCGTCTCCCTCCCGCCGTCTTCCTCGAAACTAATATGGGCTGCCCCCCTAGCTCAGTTCCTGGGTACGTCCTTGCTTGTGACACTTTTAATTCTGTCGTGATAGATTGCTACTTGAGGTTTACTTCGCGGACTTCGGACCTGGGTCGTCCGACCGCCCTCGTTTCACCCTAATGCCGCTCTGAACACGGGGTATGTGTAACCCCAGCAGGGCTATAAGTTATCGACTCCTAGATTTTTGAGTGCTAAATATTTGTGCTTTCATATTTAGCACTCAAAAATCTAATTTGATAACTGAGTGAATTTTTGCTACAACTAACCCTCAACGATACGATGCCCATGGCGTACGTAAGTCACCATATGCGGGTCTGTGCATTTCTTTTACGTTATATAGGTACAAATATCAAATAAGAGAGCTACTTGTAATTTGTACGCACAGCTACATATTAATCTATAATTTCCAGTATAAGCTGGTCTCGCATTGCGTAGGTTTTCTGTACAATGAGAGATCAGTCTATACTGGAAATTTATAGCTTAATATGTAGGTATGTGTACTTAATAACCTTAGTCTGTTGGATTCATAATTATTGCTCTGTGATCAGCATACGGTTAATTAGCTCTAAACACTACAGCTACAGCTCACTACACTACAGGTAGCAAGCATGGCAACTACAGTATAAATATCTATGAACGTTTATTATAGCAGTTTATGGAGGTTTTTGTGCAGATTCCGTGCTGTTACGTGCCGATGGGTGTATATTCAGTAATATCTGCGATGTATGTAATAACTACTTATAGCTAGCGAGATAAATGGAAACACAGCCAAACCAAGATTAATTTATTAAATACCATAAAATCTTACATCCTATTTACTAATAATAGACAATAATTCGCAATCGTACATAAACTATATAACTGAAATATAAACTTTAACTTATTGCATTTTAATTAATAATTATAATAATTGATTTATTTGCATAGTGTTGTCATTAGTCGAAATAATTGGAAAGGAATGGGAATATAGTTTGAGGCTTATTTTTAAGGATGGCAATCAAAACAGCAGCGATAAATCATTTCACATTTTAATATAAAATGTGTTGGCATCACAGATCCTTGAAAATAATGACTTTGTCATTTAACAAACATTATTTATAATAAATATTTGGAACAGAAAAAAATATCCGTTTTACTTAGTTAAAGAACAAACGGTTTCAACTATGTATGGGATACACAATAGTTTAGCGCTCTATCCATATTAGACATGGATGTGCAGACTGCATGAAACAAAATGTTTTATTTTTTATTTACTGAAGTTATTTAACTTTTAATAATCTTATGCAATAAAAACGATGCAGGACTTCTAAAACCATCAAGATAAAATAAATAACGTTCAGATAATTAAATAAAAATAGTCCTTAAATTTTTATAAATGCTTGATATTCAAAGAAGGTCAGTCTGTATAAATATCATTTCAGAGAAAGAAATATGTTACAATATTCTATTAAAACAAAGTACCCTATTATTATAAAGTAAATATACAAAAAATACCTAAATAATATGTTGAAATATTAATTTTGCATTTCGAAAATTATTCGATATTTCCAAAAATACACAATATTATTTATGGCAGTACAGGATTCTATCCAGATTCTATGATGACGTCCCCAAACCTATTTGATATTGTATTAATATTTTTTTGTAGAAATAATCGACTTCAACCCTTTGATTACCGATTGAAAGTTAATTGTAATTGTGAGAACTTGCTCCAAACAAACTTTTTTTTGAAGAATTGATTGTTTCATCGGTAAAGCTCTAATAAAACCTTGAAAACACAAAATTCTAGTAATAAAGCTGAAGTCAGACATCAGGAACAATCCATAAAGATGTATTCCAAATGTGAATTTTATGACATACAAAATAAGGTCTATACTACTGTGGAAAACTGGCCCAGGGGTGGCTGCAATCTTCATCACGCTTTGATATCCAGGTCATACTTTTTCTGATCGGCGTGCCTAAAATATTGGAAGACGGTAAAAAGCTGGGTGGGGCATTCATATTTATGTAGAAGTCAGAGGTTGTGAATTTATGTGTTACAAAGATTAAACGATAAGTTGGATTTTGATAGAAAAAGTAGCTTTTTCAATAATATTGAATCATTTTACTTACACCACGTTCAATCACAAAAACATTTTACTTTAGAAATAAAAAAAACTTTACTAATTTCTCATGTCGCAAGAGTCCAACTAGTTAGGTACCACCGCAGTGCCAGATATTCGCCGCAAAGCAGAACTGTTTAAACTTTAGACATGTCTGTGTTTCTGTGAGTCAGTAGGTCCCTTCAACTAATGTCTCGAGGTGACGAGCGCAATGTATTGCTACGCAGGACTAGTCCTGTGCTGGAGCCCCCCTTCGGTGCCGAATATGACCATCATTTCACCCGAATGAAATCCACTGCTGGACACAGGCCTCCCCCAAAGATCACCACAACAACCAACAAGGTGTGTTGTGAGCTCATTGGGGGGATTTGCCATAATCGCCACGCTTGGCAGACGGGTTGGCGATCGCAGTTGAGTTGTTAATGTAGTCGAAGGACGCTGCTGCCCATCCTCCGGTTAGTCCCTTAGTCGAATTTTACGACACCCACGGGAGGAGATGGGGTGGTGGTGGTATTCTGAGCCGGCACCACACGGAACCGCTCCAGTGGTTTTAGCCGGTAGGAGTCCGGCATACCCCTTCGCCCTTCCCCGGGGCGAAGGAAGTTCCATATAGAATTTCCACTGGGCACCAATAAAAAAAGGGCTAGTCCTGTGCAGCATTACAATTATGACCTAGCGTGACGTCACCAGGTTGCATAAAAATACATAAGAAACAGCCCAGAACCTTGAAGATGTAAAACATCTCCTTTGGGTTCAGCTTTCAGTCAAGAAAACTAATGACTTCTGTACTTTATAAGGTGCGATTGTAATCGACCTACGCAACCAGATGACTAAGAGATACCCGTAATCTAAAGTACGACTCTCTTCATATCGATTGACGTTGAAGATTGTCACCATAGGACCAACCAAGCATGTTGAATACAGTGTCCGTTTGGTGTCGTCCGGATTAAGAATATAGCACCACTCCATCTTCACCCATGGATGTCGTAAAGGCGACTCATCATTTTTCGGCCGAAGGAAGTCCACTGCTGGACACAGGCCTCTCCCAAAGATTATCACAACGACCGATATGGGTGTGTTGTGGGCTCATTGGGGGGTTTTGCCATAATCGCCACGCTTGGCAGACGGGTTGGCGATCGCAGTTGAGTTGTTAATGTAATCGAAGGACGCTGCTGCCCATCCTCCGGGTAATCCCTTAGTCGACTTTTACGACACCCTAGGAGGAGATGGAGTGGTGGTATTCTGAGCCGGCACCACACGGCAAAAAGGCGACTAAGGGATTCTAAACCAGAGGGATGGGCAACAGTGTCCCTCCTATGGATCAGTAGCTATACTGCGCTTACCAACCCGCCCGCCAAGCGTGGTGAGTACTAGCAAATTAACATTTCTCATACAGAGAAGGAACGAGCACTGATCAACACGCTTGCTGCGTGATGGCGACGACCACTTAAGATCCAGGTTATCTTTAACTATTAAAGTCAGTAGTGTCATAGACATTAACTAAAAAATTACAGACGACATTGAAATAGTCTCGTTGGTAGACACGGCTACAGATCAAGCTATACGTTTCCAGTATAGGCTGATCTCTCATTGTATGGAAAACCTACAAAAACGAGATCAGCTTATATTGGTAAAATTGCTCCTTACGAAGCGAGTACTGAAACCGTTTTATAAGTGCCTGTAATTGGTTTATATGAAATAAAAGTCTATGAGTATCTACCAACTAGTCGGTTGTCTAACATTCTGGCTCTTGACTGTCTTAAAGCCGAAATGAATAATCAATCTAATCCAAAATCTTTAGAATCCAGATTTTGAACTTCATCTGTTTTGTGGAGACAACTCCTTAATCCCAAATCCAAAGATATCCGAATAGATTGCCTATTAATTTCGGTCATTAAACTGTGCTTAAATCTGTATGTTCAATATTACTCAATCACCAATATTTACAAGTAAGTATCTACCACAAAGCCATTCTACTAAGAAAGTTAAAAGGAAAAGAATATATATATACAGCGATGTTAAAGAAGGCGATATACATACCAATTGTGGACCAAAAGAAAATACTCCCTTCCCTCGCTACCGCTTGACGCCTCCGACCCTTCGTCACTACTGTTAACCCTCACAAACTGTTTGCCCTCTCTGAAATTATCAACCATAAAATTGTTCCTTCATCATCTTTTAAAATCCGCCATTTTGTTTTCCCAAGTGCGTGTAGCCGAAAGCGTAAGCGAATGGTTCCCGATGGTCATAGGCGGAAATATTTTTTGTATATTTTTTTTTATAGATATTTAATTACAAAAAGTATTCCGTGTTTTTGGTGTTTGTGTGTTTGTCCTCTCCATTTTAATAACCTTCTAGTTCTAAGACTGTTGGTCAATTCAGATTCTTTCAGTATGTAAAATACTATTTTCTCTGCCAAGGTTTCCTCCGTTCTTGAGTTTCTTCTGTCTAAGCTCAGCTCAGTGTTTTGTCTTTTTATTCGCACCTTCTTACTTGAAGCTATATGTTATATATTGCCTTAATGAAAGTAACATTATAATCCAGACTGTATCAAATTTGGAGATATATTTAACACAGATAATTTTTCCTTTCCAATCTGCTTTTCTTTTCTTTGTACGAGCATTCTAGCTGTATTTCCTGTATTCATTTATTTGTCGCCATTTTCAGTTGGTCGTCTTAAGGAGAAATTCATTTGCTTCTTGCCTTTTGATTTCACAGCGCAGAGGACGGAATTTGAAGAGATTTGTTAAAAGTGAGTAAACGTGTAGGCGTTAATGAGAAGAGAACCCTTATGAGACTATGTTAGTATGGCCCTTAACCGCACTGGTGGTAGGTTTATATTGAGAAGTATAAATTATTAAAATTCCATTCCACATAAGATTTTGTTAGAAAGCACTGAAGAAAACTTTTGTGAAAAAGAGTTGTCATGTCTGTTTCTTTTTTTATAGCTGTGGTGATTCACAAAGCATGCATAAAACTACTTTTATTCCCAAAATAAAATCCTTTGATTTGAATCTAAACGAAAAATGTAATTATACATTTTGTTTTTAATACAAATAAAAACAACCAAAAAATTATACGTTGGTTATTTTCGTTCAAACTCAAGCTCCGTTCAACCCATGAAATGTCCGCAAAAATGAAGATGAAACTAATGAAAAATCTATACAGAAAACAGAAATTACCCAGAAGATACTTCATAAACAGAAATAGTGACAGAAAAAATCACCACACAATAATCTTATAAACAAACGTGATAACACGACAACTCCCACTATGTACAACTTGAAAATATTTACGTACCTATAGAACACATAGTGTTGCAGAATGAAGAATATATCGAAGACGAGACTGAACAGGCCAAGTCCAAATTTGGTCGCGTCGCCGAAGAACGAGATCCAGTCGTTGTAGTTGTAAGCGTTTAGCGTCATCTGCAGGATGGACAGGAAACCACCGACGAAGTCTAGGAAAATGTTGCCGATACTCCAGCCGACTGTTGACTTGCGCTTGTAGTTCATGTATGCCTGGAAATTGAGAGAACATGGGTTAGGAAGGCATCGTTGACGTTGCGTTTATATATATTTCATTTCATCTAATTAAAATCGAATCAGGAATGAGGAGATCCGTAGAAAAAACTAAAGTTGCCGTCACAGCTGAAAGGATAAGTAAGCTAAAGCGGCAATGGGCGGGGCACATTGCTCGTAGAACTGATGGCCGTTGGAGCAAAAACGTTCTTTACTGGACCGCGCACCAGAAAACGCAGCGTGAGACGTC
This sequence comes from Diloba caeruleocephala, assembly GCA_947459985.1. Taxonomy (NCBI): domain Eukaryota; kingdom Metazoa; phylum Arthropoda; class Insecta; order Lepidoptera; family Noctuidae; genus Diloba; species Diloba caeruleocephala. Next base: position 24,307,920 of record OX381610.1, read on the forward strand.
CTCCAACGAGGTGGACGGATGACCTGGTGAAGGTCGCTGGGAGTCGTTGGATGCGTGTGGCATTTGACCGGACTTTGTGGAAATCTATAGGGGAGGCCTTTGTTCAACAGTGGACGTCCTTTGGGTGATATGATTAAAGTTACATACATTAAAATTGTTATCGATTTTTGTTACATCGCTCCTAAGTTTATTCGTTTTAGTAATTTTCAAGGATCACTTTATCGATTTATTTTCCATTATTTTATCTGTGCATTGATGTAACGATTGGTCGAATTGGTCTTCCATATAGTTAATTTAGTACCACATCAGTTTCAGTTCCATCCGGGTCGCTTGTTCGATTCCCACACAGAAAAAATATTTGTACGATTGTTTCGGAGTGTTTGTACATGCGAGATTTATGTCTGTAAACTGTACCCACGACACAGGAGAAATGCTAGTGTAGACCATCGTTTAAGTAAAAAATTGCGGGCCACAGCGAGGAGACTCACGCGCCGTTGGTTGCCGACTGCTGCATTAACTCATAGTTCTATGAATTGATAATTTGATGAACAGTTTTTCCAAGAAAAATAAATATGAACCATTTATTCTAAGAAATTTTATTGGGTCAATCTGAAAATTAGGTGACTAAAAAAATATGTGTAATGATATTCGTGGAATCGTTTCCGGCGACATGAAATTTCATGAAAATTCCATAAAGAAACTTTCCGTGTAATATCAGACATCCGTCACTATCTCCACAGTCCATCTACAAACTCACCTGTGGCACGTATTTAATGAGCGTGATGGAGAGCTTGATATAACTGCAGTAATACAAGAAGTCGAGCCAGGCCAGCATGCCGGCCGCGGTCACTCCCGCCGTCACTATGACAATGACTGAGAACACGCCCATGATGCTGCGGCCCGTGGTTGAAACTCGCTGGTCTTCGCGCTGGAAGAAGAAAGGGATTTTAAGTAAGAAAGTAAGAAAGAAAGAATTTATTTTGGCTTTGCATTACATTCAATTGGCATAAATCAATAATAAAATATAAACAAAAAGTAATAAAATAATCAAAAAATAATAGTTATTACAAATTAACATTATAAATTAACAAAAAATACAATGACATTATTAAAAGAAATTATTGTTCAATTACATGCAAGACCAAAAATGGACCCTATCTCAGCACATGCTGCAACGAATTTACAGCGCTGATTTTCTGATAGTAAGTAATCAGTGATCATCATGCCATAACTTGTCTATCATTGATTGTACTCCTGTGCCGGGGCAGAACATTCCGGGGAAATTTCAAATCTCAGACTCATCGTTATCTTAGCCAAAGGACGTCCACTGCTGAACAAAAGCTTCCCCCATTCCACATTTGTCGTCAATTTGGGGGGAATTTTCCAATAATCGCTACGCTTAGCAGGCGGGTTGGTGAGCGCAGTGTGGCTACTGTTCCACAGAAGAGACGCTTCTGCCCATCCCTCTGGTTCCCAGTAATCTCTTAGTTACCTTTTAACACTTCGAAGGGATGAGATGGAGTGGTGCTATATCCTTCACCCGGATACCACACGGGAACGCTGACAATAACTAATAATTCCCGTTCATATTTAATTTTTGTATAAGCAATAAGCAAGCAAACAGACTCAATGCCTAAAAATGCAGCCCGATGAAGATATTACACTCGACACTTCTACTCGCTAGTTCTAAAATCGCACGATAGAGGCGCTGCCGCTGGCGTTGTTGATTGTACCTCTGCCGAAACCTAACTCAGTTGACAAATGTAGTTAGTCCAATGCGCTAGAACACGAAAGCCGCGTTTAAGCTAGAACTCGCTTCTATGTTTTTAACAATTGGCTTTATGCACTGTATCGCGGATGCAATTCCCGCACGGAACAAATATTTGTATGATCCACATATAGTTGTTGCTGGTCTAGAGTTTGTGCATGTAAGATGTATGTCTGTAAACTGAACCCACGACACAGGAGAAATCCGAGTGCAGTGCATTTTTTTTGTTAAAAGAGTAATTTATAGTTAACTAAAGTAATTACCTCGTACAAGAAGCACTGTGTGATTGTGATAATCGTGGCGAAAGCTGCGTGGAGGGAGAAAAAGACGTCGTTCAGCTGCACAGGGTTCAACCCACGGGGGTGACGGTGGAAGTACTCGCTCTGAAATTTAAAGGAGAAGTAGTTAATATTCTTATACACGATAGAAAATAACAGTTCAATTTATATATATATATACATATATTATTATATTATACAGTCGCGGCTGCTGCGCTCTGGGTCGTAGGTTCGATTCCCGCACGGAACAAATATTTGTATAATCAGCAGGTAAGTGGTTCCAGGTCAAGGTGTCTTGTGTGTGGCAATGTTTTTTAACGACTACTGTAATCTAAGCAAATAAATAAAATTTAACTGTCTGTTTGTAATGTCAAAATAACAGCTTTTTACTAAATGCATATGAAAGTATATACGGTACATGTAACAAAAAATCAACTATTATTTTTTTGTCTGTATGTCTGTCTGTTTGTTCCGGGTAATCTCCAAAACAGCTGGACCGATTTTGACGGGACTTTCACTGGCAGATAGGTGTTATAAGGAATAACTTAGGCTACTTTAACTTCAGAAAAATACCTTTTTTTTTTAAAAGACGTCAAAAAAAAATGTCAAGTTTCTATGTCGAAGTACTCTAAATTTCTTTTAAATTAAACGCAGGTGAACCGCGGGTCCCAGCTAATATGTAATAAAATCCTGTCCGACACGTAAAAGTGATATATAGTGTCGATATATGTGATCATATTTGTGTAATCGTGTTCTGAAATTAAGACTATAAACCAGAATTGAAATTCGATGTAAAAAATTAAATCCTCGCTTCTGTAAGTAAACAAAGCTTTGCACAATGTCGCTAGGAAAACAAAAGTTGAATAATATCTTCCTGAAATTATTATTAAACTTTTTAAAACAACCTGTAATAGAGGCATAGTTATCGAGAAATCGCTTTTATTTCATTGTATATTTTCATTTAATTCTCGGTTCAAATATAAACAGCACATGTCATCTATTCGTGGGCTTTATAATGTAATGGACAACTATCATTATCATGGAAGAGAAACTATAAATACTATTATTATAACATTTAACATCAGTTTGTCATTCACAGTATAACATTGTTACATTATAAAACATACATTATAGACGATATATTTAAGGAAAACAAGGCGGACTTTTATTAAAATTAAAATTCCAGCTAGATACAGTCTTGTTTCAACTAACATATAATGCATATGTTAGGCTCACAAACCAAAATCACTCATTGAGCGAACAAAACTTCCACAGCTCGTTGTGGTCTTACTCTAATAAGATATTTGACTGTTAAAAAACATTGTTTGTGGCATTAGGGTAGCCCATGGGCAACCCCAGACGCACCTTAACCTGTAGTGGCAGTGTCTGGTACAATAAACGTAAGACCACAACGCGTTGTAATAGATTTGTTCGCTTAACGAGTGTTTTCGGTCTTTGATCCTAAGATATATATATTATGAGATATTGGAAATTGTGGTCAGTTTCCGTAAAAACCAGTCTATTCGGTAAGTTTACTATCTACATTTATTTTTAACGCAAAAAAGACCGGACGGTATGTCGTTACTGACCGTTGTACGATGTTAAAGGCCTCTGATGTGGGACGCAACTTGTGCAGCGGAAGCCCTCCAACGGCACAAATACAATAACCTCATCGGTTAATCAATTAAATAACTTTTTTAATAAACCTAATTATTATTTAAAGCCGTTTAGGTTCGAAACGCTTAGTTCAAGGGATCCGAGTACACGTCTACTTTTAAGGCTATTGCTAGACGTCTCGAATCGTAACGTCAACGCCGAAGAATAAGCATTGCCATTCAACGTGTTGTGAGTCTTTTGGGAACATTACCAGCTGACAGCAACGAGAAGGAGTACTTTCACGCTTAAGTGCTGCAGGGGCACTTTTTACAGTTGTTATTTGTATTTTGGTTTTATGTTGTATCACAAATAGTGTGTATATACTAAATTTTAATGTGTATATATTAATATAGAAATCAGTTTTATAACATAATTGTTATAAAACTGAAATTAATACCTAGTACAACATAACAAATAAATAAATATAAATGTACTAAAGTGGAAAATACAAGTTACGTTCCTCATGAGTAATACTAAAAGTAAATATGTAAAAATAAGCTCAACATACCTGAATTTCCCTCGAAAAGTAAAGACCGCAGTTAAACAACGAATACATAGTGAAGCCCATGATGTTCAACGCCAAAAAGTCGAAGTTGAGGCCCACAACGCTCTTCCTCTTAAAATTGATGTAGATTTGGGGGTAGAAAGAGACGGACCACGCAGCGAAGTAGATCCAGCCCATGATGTAGGAGATCACGTTGATCGCGTAGGAATGCATCACTGTGATGCGGAGGAACACAGTGTCCATGCTGAAAATGGAAATATATATTATAGCACCTACCAACTTTGATAGGGTAGCCCGTTCAGAACGGCTTAAACTAAACCGTTCGATAGTGTAACAAATAACGTGGGGGATTTTTTGCTAACCTAGGCCCATCTAAAAAAACCCTTTCAACAGGTAACCAAAATGGTCCATAATCAGAACTAAAAGGAATGGATAAGAACGGGAATACTCCTTACCTTTCTACCTTGTCATTACAGAGTGTAAGGTAAAAAGGTACGAACACAAATTTCTGCGATGAGTTTGTAGTATCCTGGACTTTATGTACACGCCGTAACGAACACGATATCCACGCTTTAGGTTCTATTAAAGTTTGTGCGAAGAATATCGAAGTTTGTGCGAAGAATATCGAAGTTTGTGGAAGAATATCGAAGTTTGTGCGAAGAATATCGAAGTTTGAAAAACTAACTTGAGAACCTTGCTGAAGAATTAGACACATCTCACTCCTCAGCCACGTTCATCATTTCGGCCTAATGATGTCCACTGCTGGACACAGGCCTCCCCCAAAGATCACCACAACCACCGATATGGATGTGTTGTGGGCTAATTGGGGGGTTTTGCCATAATCGCCACGCTTGGCAGGCGGGTTGGCGATCGCAGTTGAGTTGTTAATGTACTCGAAGGACGCTGCTGCCCATCCTCCGGCTAATCCCTTAGTCGACTTTTACGACACCCATGGGAGGAGATGGGGTGGTGGCATTCTGAGCCGGCACCACGTTAAGAAGCTGTTATTGAGTGTAGTCCCGAATAGTCTCTCATCTTATCAGAAAGCTCGACCCGTTCCAACCACCAAAATATGGCAGATTTCAAAAATGCCACAGTATCGTGGACCAGTTCCATCATTTTTGGCAGATTTTACAGAAGACCGAAGATTAAAATCATGTGAGAGACATTTGTTTATGACATCGACTCGGACGAATCTTGAACTTTCTGAATACGTACGGTAGACTGGTTATATATCGATGTGTTTAGATGTTTGTATGATCCCGGCAGGATAGACTGTCGACGTGATAAAGGTAGCAGGAGTAGATTGGATGCGGAAGGCGGAGGAAACTTGGAGGCTTGTGTCCAGCATTGGACTGTAATAGGCTAAACTGATTCAAGAAAAAACTAAACCAACATATATGATTAAAATACTTAACACTTACTTAACAAACCCAGCAGGCGTAACATTGAAGGTAACTTCAGAATGTCCAGGGCTCTTCGCATACGCGCAAATATCGTACGTAATTTCTACTGTAGTGTTTGGTTCTTTGGAACCAGGGATGTCAATGGTTTGAGGGACCAACTGGACGATGTCAGGGTGTTGAATGTTGGCTGTCACCTGCAGGCTAGTGTTGTATTGGCCGCTGAAAATGTTATAACAAAAGCGTTAGTGTCCAAGAATGTTGAATTCTATAAAGTGTTCATAATTCAGCTATGACTGCTCAAACTTACATTTGTACCAGTTTCATGAGATGGGTGTCATCCAGGAGAATGTTGAGATCCGTTTCGCTAATATAAATTTTCTCTATCTGGGAATGTGCACTCGGGATACCTGGAAGAACAGAATTACTCTTATTTTTGTGTAGTCTGTATCTATTCCATATGCCTCGTTGGCGAATCTTATCGATTTTTAACTAGATTTCTGAAATCGATTACTGTCCAAGAAAAATATGATTGTTTCATAGCAACTTACCTAACAATAAAACAATAACAAAACACAAGCTTATGCTATGACTAGAGGTTGCGCGCGCGATCCCGCGCGGCGTCAATACTGTTGAAATACCAGCCATCTTCTCGGTACTGTCTATCCTTTTTGTTTCTGTGGACAAAGAAAATAATGTATTAATACAACAAGTTAGATTTTAGTACTATTCGGTATTTGTGGAGCTCTTTACTATTCGTGTAATTAAAACACATTTAATTGGAATTATTGTGGTAATTTTCCTATTTAATCTCCAAATAGAAAAGATGTTTCACTTGATAAAATTACTTCAATTTTATCTTATTTATTTTCAAATGATCAATTATTTGTTTCTGTGTTGTGACTTGTGATTCGTCGTGAACATAATATATTGATCTTCAATACGATTAAATATCACTTGTCAAGAGTTAGTTAGAGTTAGCCTCACGACAGTAACGTACAGTGTAGGTACGGGTCTCTTCAAGGCTAACCGGTTACTATGGCATACATTTAGTTGTACGAAGTATTCGACTCGTACTTTTAATTAAATCACGAAGTGCATTAATGAACCAGTAAGTGATGCTGTAATGTACAAGGTCTTAGCTATTGAACTGTACTAATATTATCTATTTATTAAAGAGCCTAACGAATGACGATACTATAATAGGGTTCAAACTCTTTGGGAGAAAAATCTTAGCCACATAGAATAAAAACATTAATTGAAATAAGTAGATGAGAATATTTTTACGCCGAAAATAAAAGAATAGAATAGAATTCGGGCTGCCATCAGAGAGTTTTTCGGTAGTGGAAAAAGCAATTGTATTACCTTCTGAGCAATAAATATAGCAAGCAGTAACTAGAGTTTAATAATTATAATCCTAAAGTTATATGTGGGTCCTTCCCGCGTACCAGACTACCAAGATATAGCTCGCCCACCCAATTAGTCGTTACAATACCTAAGTTCGCTTAACTCTTCATATTCTTTCGTGTGGTTAGAAAAATAATAACCACCCCAAAACGAAACAATAATAGAAAATAGGATTATTCCGAAGATGCTGAGAAATAATATTTCTAAAGTTTGTCATGAAAGTGGATAAGTGGCGAAGTTGAAAAAATATCTCTTCGTTGCATTTGAACAATCAGCAACAATAATAAGGGGAAGTCTTTCTTATCGTATGGTTAGTGGCCCACCGTGTGTCAGAATTGTTCAAGCTGCCCACACTCCTTCGACTTCGCATAAAGACTGCCGTCTAAAGACAACAACCGGGACCAACAGTTTTACGTGCCAAAGCGCTATTCGGTCATTCATCTATAGACTGACAACGCCTAGCGTTGCGTTACCTCGTCGATCGTTTACCGATGGGTGGATGCAACTGGCTATGAGCGACTAGTTCTGGTGCACCCTGGTGCAGTCGGCACCGTTACCAGCCTTAGTGATGAATCAATTCACCACAGTATTAGTTTTTGAAATATAGCTCGCGCTAACACAAGTGAAGAGTTAATTTGGAGTTCTATAATTGAAACAAATTGATCCCAATCATCTTCATACCAGCCAAAAAATGTCCACAAGTGAACATTAAACGACCGATTACTGCCAGTCCAGTAAGTACTCACCACGCTTGGCAAGCGGGTTGGCAGCTTTTCCACAGAAGGGACGCTGCTGCCCACCCCTGTGGTTAAAAGTCCCTCAGTCGCCTTTTACGACATCCACATGTGGAGTTGGGAGTGGTGCTATATTCGGATAGACCAGTACGTTACTACCTAATATTAAGTATTTTGTACTAGGCTGTATGGCGACAAACCCGTTAAATTAAAAAAGAAACAACAAACAACGTATCTCAGTCAAGATAAACTTCTGTTAGCGCTAACCTACCATTTTAATAACAGCTATAAATCGACTACTGGTTCGCACAGCCTATTACGTCTTCCTACCAATTAGCAACAAAACCGCGACCGTTATATAAAACTGCAACGTGTTAAGGCTTATTCGTAGTCCTTTACTTTATTCTGAGGCACTGGGCTCACAGAACATGCATAGATTGTTCACTATTCTGTTATTCTTTATATCTACTTCTCTTTTTAAATTGGGACTAATACATAAAACATAACCTTTTCATGAAAACTGAACGTTATAAAAAGCTTTATACGTTTTCAGTTCCCTTAAAAATAAGCGAAACGTCATCTCATGTCGGCTAAAGAACGTCTACTGTTGAACAACAGCCTTCCCCATAAACCTTCACAAATGTGTCGACATTTTGGAGGGAATTTCAGACGCGTTGCTGAGCGCAGAATGGTAATTATTGTTCCCCAGAAGGGACGATGCTGCCCATCCCTTTGATTTAGAGTCCCTTAGTCGCTTTTTACAACATCCACGGGAAGACAAGGAGTGGTGCTATATTCTTAACCCGGACACCACACTGATTTATTAGTTTCATATCAGTATACTTAATAAATTAGGCATTTGTAATAATATCTAATAAAAAATAAAAATGAACTAAACGCAAGCAACAAATAAAATATATAAAACATATATGTAAAAAAATTCTATTTATATACGTATTACATACAGGATAGATTATAAAAAATACATTCAAAACAGCTAAACCAACGTGTGATCTGTTCCATAGCATAGAATAACGAAAAACAGTCTCTAAATATTAAATAAAGTAAAAGATATTTCCCAATACAAAAATACGAAAAACAGCGATTAATATATGAGTCAAGTATCGAAAATAACATTTACATACCACCTGTTCACATGAAGTTCCGACCACAGACGTTATTGTATTGGTACAGTAGAATTGAAATGTACCTATAATAGTTTTTGCGATAAAGCGGCTAACAACGGTACTTACTATTGCATAGAAAATTTAAACATATCGAATCGTATTTTAATGTTCCGTGTACTTGAAATATGTGATTGCATTGAAGTATTTTTTAGAATTTGAATCTCTCCTCATAGCTTATGTAAATCATGGTTTAATGCAATTTAAACTCTTTTGACATGTCAAACGTCTCACCTTACAATTTGGCTACGAACAGGATCATCTTGGGACCTTCCGTAGGTCTCGTAAGAGGGAAAGAAGCCGTTATATTAACTAAATCACCGTCATCACAGTGTGCCTTATCTTTATCATATCAGCCCGTAAGCTCCCGTTGCTAAACATGGAGTTCCTCTTAGATAGCTTCAGTGAACAGTCGTGTACTGCCACGATCATCAAGGTTAACGAACAGATTAGTGAATGTAATAAAATAAATCATGTCGCCTTTAGGAATTACACTTAAGGGAATCGAGAAAGTGGCCTCGCTGAAACCGTTCTCAGAAGTATTCCTTGGTGTAGAAAAAGTGTTGAATCATAAAGAACTATATATTCACCAGTGCAAGAACTAATTTAATGTAGCTAAACATGCCTCAAGAATACCTGTTTACGGCTATTTCATGCATATCCAGCTAAACAGTATCATTAGCCGTAGCGTTTATTATCTACAATTCGAAATGCCCTCGACCTTTCGGTAAATTTTTCACTGTCAATGTTTAGCATACTCACAATAGCAAAAATTCTAACATAACCTTGCTCCATTGTATAAGTTCTAGTGCAGTATGAATGCTAAGTGACATGTTTTCTACGCTTGAATTTAAAGAGATGATGTAATATTTTTGCCCAAACATAAATTAAAAAATGTGACCAAATACTGTGTTGTCCGGATTATCCGTGTGGTGTCCGAAGACGACTAAGGGACCCTACACCAGAGGGATGGGCACCAGCGTCCTTTCTGTGGAACAGTAGCCATTCTGCGCTCACCAACCCGCCTGCCAAGCGTGGTGAGTAAGTACTGGCAAATTCCCCCCTATATGATGACACAGTTATGGAAATCTATGGGGGGGAAGCCTTTGTTCAGTAGTGGACGTTGTATGGCCGATATGATGATGATAATTGGAGATTGGCTTAGGTCCAAGCTTATACTCGATCCTTAAAAAATGCGGGAACCTGTTAAAGTACTCAATTACTTTTACGGTATCAACTCTACACGTCGAATCAACGAAATAATTATGTTCAAGGACAAAAAATATATAATACCTCATCTTTTCAGCCGAAAAACGTCCACTGTTGGAATAAAGCCTCCCCAAAAATTGCCACAACGACCGGTATAGGTTTGTGTTGTATGCTCATTGAGGATTTTGCCATAATCGCCACGCTTGTTAGACGGATTGGCGATCGGAGTGAGTTAAAAATGTACTCGAAGGATGCTGCTGCCCATCCCACAGTCACCTTTTACAATACCCACGGGATGAGATGAGGTGGTGGTATTCTTAGCCAGCACCACACAGTACACACACAGCTATTACTATTCCTAGTACTATTACTTTTACACTTCAGGTTATTTCTTGCAATTATTCCAGAAAAGTCTATTGGTTATTTTTGCTACGGCTTCAATAAGTTTGTACTGAATGTGGGTTTAAATATAGGTAGAGGTACCATTGGACAAAATTATGCTGAAGCAATTGAAGCAAAAATGCATTTTAATTCTCCAAGAATATCATTTACTTACCAGGGGCAGCGTTAAATGTTAAATAATTTCAACAGTACAACTTATGTACATATTCAGTTTAATCAGTCACTTGATCTTGCAATAGCGGCTTGTTTGTTCGATATTAACAAAAAGGATAAAATTAACATAGTAAACTGCAATACACGTCATTCAAAATATGTACAAAAAAAAACGTAAAGTGTCAAAGTAAAACAACGATATGAAAATTTTAAAATAAATTTTGATAAATCTTCAATATTAGGTGTACATACATAAATTTTGCAGTGAAAATGCGCATTCATGGGATGCAAGATGGATAGTAAAGGAAAAAATCAACCAGTCGGTTATATCAACGTATTGGAGAGTAATCATCAAGAGAACTTTAACAAGAGGAAACATCTTGATAGAATCATATACACGAAGAACAACAAAATGATCAAATTCGCTTGGCATAGTTTATGAAAGAGCAAAATTGGACTTCTGGGGTGGAAGGCCTGACCTGAAATACAGGCTTCAGCCTAGTTTAGGCACCAGTCTCCCACAGTAAATTTGAATAATACTATAACTTTTTCATTATTGTGGTGTGAAAATAAATCAATAATAATGATAATAAAGGAAAAACATTGTACATGTACTCCTAGACTGCCCGTTATCCCTTTTGTATTTCGTAAATCCATCCAAAGGTTGACTGGAAGAGATCGCTGTATGCGATAAGACCGCCGATTGTGCATTGACTACTGTGGCCTATTATTGTTCCTCGTTTTTGTTATGTGGTATACAATAAAGTTCATATAAATAAATAAATAACATATATTAGGTATATGATAAGTGATTTTTCAGAAAATAATCTTGTATATGATCAAGGTTACATTTAAATCAATAGATAATCTAACCTAGGACTACGCTTTTAAGATCTTTGATAAGATTCATATCTTACAGAATATCAAAATATTAGGCAGATTAGATTAAATTCCTATAATTGATGTAAGATTGAGGTATCCAGGTATATATATCGAGAGGTAATTGGGAACAATTTGAAAAATATTTAAAATTCAGGGAAATTTTATGTTATTATGAGGACAAACTTAAAATGCGATCTCATCTAAACTTTGCGTACATAAATTAGATGTACCTTATACAATTCACAAAGACTACTCAATAGCACAGCCCACATTCTAGTAGCACTGTACATTTTAACAAACTCTATGGTTTACGACTTTTAAATCCCATGAAGCCGAAAGCTCTATTTGTACATAGGTGCTCAATATGGAGATTTCAGCATACCCAGCGCGAACATTGGTTGAGGAAGAGTACCTACGCAGAATAAACAGACGACCAAATTAGGGATGGACGCTTTCGTAATACGATACAAAGTGATCATAATAAAACTTATCAATCATTACGGTATATACCGTGTAACATGGAGCAGGATTTTGAGAATAAAAAGAACAAACCAATCATACGTACAATGTCAATGTAAATTGTAATCAGTACTGGTGTTACGTCGAGCAGGGAACAAGCTATCATCACCATGACATTGAGGCCCGTATTACAGATCAAGAATCATTTCAGCCGAAAAACGTCCACCGCTGGACAGAAGAAGCCTCCCTCAAAGATTGCCATAACGACCGGTATGAGCCTGGGTTGTGTGCTCTTTGGGTTTTGCCATAAACGCCATGCTTGGCAGACGGGTTGGCGATTGCACTTGAGTTATAAATGTACTCGAAGGTCACTGCTGCCCATCCTCCGACTAAACCCATAGTTGACTTTTACTACACCCACGAGATGAGATGGGGTGATGGGATTTACTCGATATGTAATACGGGCCTAAGTTATCTTGTCTTGGGCATGTGGGTCATCAGATGGTAAGAGGTCGGCAACGGCACGGTTGGCGCAATGCCTCAGCAATTGGCTTTAACATCAGAGCGCTTTTCCCAGCTGTGAACTTTCACGGGTTATTATGATGTTGTATAGCATGACACAATCATATCAGTAGAATTAATTAGGTATTATGTTAGCACATATACCTTTGTTTACACTCATTGTATATCATCTTATAATACAAAGTGACCCTGGGACATATATCACATAAATAGAACCAATAACAAAAACGAATAAATCTGTTTAGCATTAAATTCACCGTAAAATATATTAAACGAATGTTGTTCTAAAGTATCCATGAGGGATTTCAATAGATCGTTCATAGTAAACATTATGATTTATTTCATACTAGCTGGGACCCGCGGTTTCACCCGCGTTTAATTTAAAATAAATTTAGAGTACTTCGACATAGACACTTGACACAGAATGTATATATTGGATTTCAAGGGTTTAATTATTCCTTATAACATCAGCTGCCAGTGAAAGTCCCGTCAAAATCGGTCCAGCCGTTTCGGAGATTACCCGGAACAAACAGACAGACTATTAAAAATAGTTTTTTTGTTATAGGTACCGTATATACTTTCATATAGATTTAGTAAAAAGCTGTTATTTTGACATTACAAACAGACACTTCAATTTTATTTATTTGTATAGATTGTTGGAAACTGTTACAGAAAGTGCTGGTAATCTTTACCGCGATCCGTAAGGAGGTCGAGATTCTACAGTTTTTACTCTGGTACTCAGTAAAATGCTACTAGCCGACTAACTACTAGTACGCGTCTCCTTTATCATAAAAGGAATAGAACACAGCAACCTCGATAACAAGCGATAACATTCGCAGGCGTTATCCGATTTCAATCCCTATGAGCGTCAGTTCCGCGATATAAAACAGTAGGAAAAGCACGACTCATTAGCAACAGTTAACGATTCATTACTAACAATTTATTTGAACCTTGAAGATGACTGTTTAGCGAACGATTCAATGAACGAAGTAATCTGGACCCGTTCGGAAACCGCCATTAGTTACATTTTTGGAACGAAGTTCTTTTACAGTCTTTAGAGTAGCACTGGCAGAAATAGTCACGTAAGGAAAAAGCCTTATGCCTGGGCTCCAGACGACCTTTCCCTCTCTTTCTATTTCTCTCTGTCTCTTTCTATTACATACGGTTGTATGTGCGTTGCTATTATCGAGATTCAAGCAGCAAGCATTGTACGCGGTCAGCTGTATAAACTAAATTCTAAACACGTGTAAATATTATACGTGTATATGATATCCCGTAATATTGAAACTCTATCTAGTTGACCAAGAAATTCAATGTTATCCGGTAAAAGTTGTTTCTTGCAGTGCAATAATATCTTACTTGATACATAATTTTCTTTCACACACTTAATGATCTCGTTACACGTTTGCATTACACGTATCCATTAGATGTGTTATGTTTAACTCTTCTAAATACAATTCCGTTTGGCCAGAAAGTCTCTTGTATAAACTCTTGTTAAACTGATATTTTAAACGAGTTCAAGTTAGTAGCATTGTCAGGTTTCAACATGTTCCATGCCAAAGACATGTTGACCATTCTCGCCGACCTTTTGTTCCAGTAATTTCACCGACTGTACCTACCCCGACGGGTAGGAATAGCCAGGAACGTTACTACGCTCACACATATTTATTAAAATGTTGCTCTACACTCAGAATACATATTTCCTTATTGTAAGGCACTACACTAGGATTTGTCTTGCGTAGTGGGTACGGTTTACATACATCGATCTCACATGCACAGCACCCAGACCCGACACAACTATTTCTACAGCATACAAATATTCGTTCCGTGCGGAAATCACGACACTTAGGTCCGTATTACAGAACGATCCTCAAGTCCAGTTTGATCTTCAATCACCTAATCACTGTTTAAGCAGGCTTTTATATATCTCTATTACATACTAGGTACCTACGTAAAATATTATTTTATACTTTATCGCGATGAATGTTGTTGAAGTTGAAGTATACATAAACTATAAAGGAACGTGCGTTGTCGTTGGCGCATAATGTCATTGAACACTTGAACAGATGTTATATTGATAAATAAATAGTTTAATTTGATGTACATATTAACATAATATCCTGTAGCGAAATCGTGTTGACTCCTCCAGAAAGTTAAATAAAAGAAAGTATGACGTTTTCACCATATATTGGGGAATTAAACTACCTCATTAAAAAATACAGTTATATGGGTCCTTGTACATCTCATATACCTCTCTTCTGTTTGAATGATCGTTAAATAAATCGTTGTAATAATCAACTTCTCCAAAAATATCCATTTTCTGATAAACATAATATATACTTCTATTCAATGACATTTTACAGGTACTTTAATATATAATATCATTGCAGAGACACTTATAAAAACATCTAAACTTCTATTAAATAACAATATAACCTAAAATCAATGCGTAAGAAACAATATAGATTAAAAACTGTGCTCAAGCGCTATCTGGACCACACTTACATGATCGCAGTTCAGATCTCTGCCCAAGTACCGATCTATAACTGAGGGACGATTTAGAATAAAGCCAGGACCCAATGGAACTATGATCAATAAAAACATACTTGAGGAACTTTTTAAAATTAAAGCTCAACTCAAAACTAGTTAACTGAGACTAAAGCTCGAGTTTCGTTCTGAAATACGGACGACGAAAACTGTTCAAAACAGAGTTCCGATCTAGTCTGTGTCGTAAATGTCACAAATGGTATTCTCCTAAACTAACAAACAACGAAAGTAGATCGAAGCTAAAACGGTATTCTGCTAACATTTTGAACTAACACAGGTACAACAAGTTTCATTATACAAACGTCAAAATTGACATTGACAAGAGACTGAATTGCGATCATGCTCAAATCAGACAGAACTTTAAGAGGAGCAGAATTTTTAGAAAATTGTTCGTTAGTTCATAATTTAATCTCAGTTCGGTCAACTTTCAGTCATAGTATAAATTAATTACGAGAATTGACCCTCTGGTACTAGGAATACAGTCTTGCCCTGCACATAGAACTTTACTACGAGTCAACAATCAATGTGTGAACAGCAAAAATCGCACGTCGGTCTGTTAGAACCTGTTCCAGCGTGGCCATGAGGTCGATAATTATGCAGCATGCACACCAAACACGCAGCAGGAATGCCAATTTTGACCTAGTGGTTCTCACGGGGACCATCAGTTTGCACGATGTTGTACCGTTGCAACTTAATGGATTTGTTTTTGCCACCATGCAACTGGTTGAATGTACTTTCAAGTCGCGCCGTGCGGTACCAAAGGATCGCGGGTTACGATTTAAAATATATTTGAGGTAATAGTCACTTTGCTGATTCTTTTTCTAATAATTGTTTTGTTTTGTTTTTATAGACAATATTTATGTGCGTGATAAACTTGGTAATGAACCGACTGATTCTAATTTAAGTTTTAAATAACGTCCGAGTACTGAAACGCCATTTAATATTTAAATGTTAAGTGGCGTTTCCATATTCGGCTATAAGAAGCATACACTACAACAGCATTATAATGTATATTGGTTAACGACGTTGACAACGTAGACGGGTAAAAACTAATGGCCCAAGCATTTGTTATGACTTATGACGAACGCAGGCAATATTATTATAGCTACACAAAAACTATGATGAGGTAATTTTATTGTCGGTTTTAAAAAGCTCTACAAGCTCACGTTTTACGGACAAGCACGGGCATTGAGTAAAAAATATCTACTGAATATAAATTCAGTAGATATTTCATTCATAATTCTATACGATATTAAAACTACTAAAAAGAAAAAAAAATACTTTATTTATGAAGTCGGGCGGGGCCCATAAATATATCTCGTTGGTCTGCATGAACCATGGTTGGGGCGGGCATACATGGCAAATAAAGTTTTCATGTCGTATAGAATTTTGAAGTCGGTATTTTTTTGTTAAAAAGTTTAATTTGTTATTTTTTAGTGTAAATAAATGTAAGAACTTTTCCCAATTTGGTATACGTGTCTAACGCTAAAAATAATTCTAAACATCGAAACTATTAAGACATCATCTAGGTAAGCGCAGTCAAATTAAACCAGTTTATTGAAGCTGGTTAAAAAACTACTCAATCAAATGTAATGAAATTTATATGGGACCAATTCGAAAGCATTCTGCACCTAAGAAAGAATCGCTCAAATCGGTCTACAGATATCGGAGTTATCGTTGCACATACATGAAAAAAAAAATACGCATCGAATTGCGACCTCCTCCTTTTTGAAGTCGGTAAAAATGAATGTGAAGTTTAAGATATTTAAGACATTCCTATTTTCGTTTTTTTTAGTTAAACTTGCTCTTTAAATTTTGATTAGCAGTTGTTTCATATATATCAATAACACAATAATTGTCTATGACGTTCGTCGTGCTAAACGGGCCCTTTCGGCGTGGGAATATAAAAAGCGCAACAAGAGTACCAAAAACATGAATTATATAGCTAAATTATACGCGAAGCTGACGGACAGCCTGTATAATAATATATATCTACATATCATCATACTGTTCATTGACATGCAATTAGTTTGATGATTACACATGCGATTTTATCAAGAATCTAATAGCTGTTGTTAACAACCATTTCAAAACTGATAGAATCGCAAACACTTCCGAGTTAGCAGCACAATTTTTATATTAAAGAGAAACTTGTTTATAAAAACTGTTGGTGTCTACTACCGTTACAATCTTCTAACCAATTTACAGAAAATTTTTGTTTGGTTTACACTTCACAGTACGATAATCGGACAAGATACTGTGGCTTGGAGATTTTGAAGTTATAGCTAAAGTTCTCCTTCTCAAAATAAAATAATAAAGATAACACCAAAACTAGGTCACGTCCACTAAATATAACAGAAAAAATTGTTTGTTAAAATTGATAAAGCGAATACCTAAGCAGGAAAAGAAACGACTTCGTTAATATTATCTTCGCAACAGACTGATTGTGTTGATAAAAGGAAAGTTAGGTAGGATTACAAGTCATGTACCTGTAATAAAGAAAGAAACATAATTTACCTTATCTTAATTATGCAATTACATTTTAATGAAGCAACAAAAAAGGACATAAGTCATAGACATAGACAAAGAGATAAGATTTGATGACATTGGTTGGTGCAGTGGCTGATACAGCCGGCTGCTGCGCTCCAGGTCGCGGGTTCGATTCCAACACGGAACAAATATTTGTATGATCTTCAGGTAGTTGTTTCGGGTCTGGTTGCGGTATTGGGTGTGGAATTTGTGTCTGTAAACGCACCTACGACATAGGCGAAATACTAAAGTGAGAGATTAAAAATAAAACAATCGACTTGGGCATTTTTAGTCTACGGTTATATAATACAAGTATATGGTAGCGGCAGTCATGCACTGGTATTCATTTAAAATGGGAACTTGAAAATTAAGTAAGTATTAACATTTGGAATGGAATGATGTCAGAACAAGATGCGCTAATACCGGAAATAAGGCAACAGCGAACGCACTGTACACATTTATGATACCGTATTCATTCAGTCAACGCCGTAATAGCTCCGTAACTTATCATTATACTTCTTCAAAATAGACAAGTTTCATGCTGACCCAAGAATAAAGAACGTAACTGCAGGATAATAGTTCTTATGGGTAAAAGTAATTATTAGGACAACACTTTTAAAGTTAAAGTTTGCTCTGTGGTTTTGTTCAAACGTTTTCTACTAAAACCGCAGTAACATCAAATGAAGGTAGCATACCAAGTATCTAAATGATTCAATTACTTTCCAGTAATTGACAGTAATATCCACACACACAAAAGCAATTCAGTAGACGGCTCATTTAACACTGTTTTGATACAATATTAACAGATTCATAAACTGCAAATGCAAAGAATGTATTATTATTAAACCCTGATAAAAGTTGGTTGCATATTAGGGCAGTGATTTTTTATCACATAGATAACGCGTATCTTGTATCATATCTTAACAGTATCATAAACGGAAAGCCAGATCGATTAGCAATGACGATGAAAGAAAATGAATTACGTTGATATGTAGCTAACTTACTGCTTACCGGAGAAGTTTCAAGCTGTGCAAAGTCACTATAATTATTATCGCATAGGAATGTCAATGAAATTTACTACAATATAGTTCTAAGATGGATCGAGTCACCATCTTGACTACTATCAATGCCATGTCACTGCACGCAAGGTCCGTATGTCACCATGATACACGTAGCACGTTTGTGCATCCCTTTGACCGGCACCGAAAACCCGTTACAGAACAGATTGGACTGAACGTGCCATCGTAACATCGTAACGCATACATATACAACGCCTTTCATGACACGGCAAGATAATATTCTCAACCGTAGCCCAGGGTCGGATGGCGATAGGCCTCAGTACTTTGAAGTATGAAATCATAATACTTTTGCATCGATCTTCTTTAACCTGAGACTAGCCTTCTCAGTTCTAGATAGTGATGCAAGATCATCCCTATCAGTTGTTGTTTCTCTTAATACATAATTATGATTACTAGAAGAAAACATATTATTACATCTGTATTGTTTGTTAGTAAACTGTCTTAACCCCAATAATATTTTCATTCGCTGATTCAAGGTTATGCATATGAAAGTAATATTTATATAAAGAAAATATTATATTGATTTCGTCAGCCCGTATTTTATTATTTCAAAGCCTTCAATTATTGTCGGTTTCTTATCGAGAATTGCTGCGTGTGTGTGAATAATGCAGGAAATGCACTACCCATTATCGATGTTATATATTCTTGGATGTCGATATTCTTATAGAGTGTAATTGAAATTAGCATAAATCACGCAAGCAAGTTCACGCACGCCTGGAAATACGAACCCCGACATTAAACTTCGCCCCCTGGCCAGCCAGTTATTCTACGTGCCTGGCTGGAGGATCCTCCCTTTTCCAAGGAGGAACATCAGATCTGTCTGTATCAACTTTATGATAATGCTTATTCATACCTTTCTTACTGGCAGTATCAATCAATCATTTCTTCAACAAGAATAGAGAGAGTAGTTTAATGTTATGGTCTTATAGAATAAAATCAGTTCTTCTAACTTGCTCTTATGAGTAGGGTTGCCATCCGTCCCGATATATCTATATATATCGATATCGCTATACTCGTATATTGACACCGTTATCGAACCCAGTGTCCCGACGTCCCGACAAGATCTACATCTGTCCCGATTAAATTAGCCTGTAATACTTTAAGTAGTAGTGGCCGGGTATAAGTAAAATATAGATGCATGGACTTCCTCCGCCTCTTATACCACCTGAATGGTCATTTTCGGCACCGAAGGGGGGCTGCAGGATTTCGAGGATCAACCCGTTGACGCCACGTCTTTAGGCACATCTCGGAAGCGGTAACTGTAAAGCCCCCCTTCCTCGCACTTTAGGGGAGGGAGGTGACTGTGAAGAAGCCGCGACCCTGGGCACATCTCGGGGATATTGTAATGGATCCCCCCGTAGCCTCGCTGTTTGTGCTGCGCAATTCATGTTTTTTTAAGTGTTCTTTGCATGGATCCCAAGGAGGTATACCCACTACAGCTTATATACATTCGTTTTTGTGATAGGAACACCGTAGCGGAATCTGTGGAGTTGACCTGTGTAAGTAACGTCGGCTGGCTAATTGGGTGGCTAAACATTTATTCATTTTTAGCGAACGTGAATTTGTTTATATAATGTATTAAAATAACCTATTTCGAAACAATTACAGACACCGACTCGAAAACCTTCACCATTATACTAAAAATCGTATAATACTATTCAGGTATATTCTAGTAGTCTAGTTATTGGACGACATGTCCAATATATATTAGTAACTAACCAATACATAGTTTTGGTTCGTTTCACGCAAAAAGCTCTACTACCCACTATTGCTAACAGATAGTACAATCGAGTAAAAATTAATTTATTACGTAAATGTATACCTAACTTAAGTAGGACAAGTTTAATTATATCTATGATTATGTCAACTCGTAACTAACAATCACAACTGGCATTGATTTTGATACGTAATAAAATTACAGTCTCCTATTTTGATTGATATATTAATTTGCTGTGAAACTGTTGCATTTTTTTTAAAGTTACTTATTTCTTTCATCAATTCAGCCGAATTAAGTCCACTAGTTATTTCTTTGAATAATTGCAATTATTATTAATTACAATTAACGAAAATATTTTTTTAATAATCGCAATTATTATTAATTACAATTAACGAAAATATTTTTTTAACCTTACTGTATTCATAAAACAACTTACTTATAAATGAAAAAGATTGTGAACACACCAAATAATTATTAATAAAAATAAATATGTACCAGGGCCGTATTCTTGTAAGCATCGCTTATAAAAACTGTACTGGAACCATTAGGCACTCACGTACCTAACCTATTTTCATCGTTTTCTGAGAATAAAATAATAAATAAGTACGTTTAGTTGTTCTGCACTGTAGGCACCTGCGCCTGTACTAAAAGGAATTAAGTGACACGGTCATATATGAAAGCCGCTTTCGCAAGACATTCACTGTATGTGTACTCGCTTGACAAGTTCGTCACTTTTCATTGCAGATGAAAGGGTTCATCGACCACAATTTATAAATTTCGAACATCCGGCCGCGACGGGGCCCTTACACGCTATATATAAAAAATCAAAATATCGTGTTCCGTGCGTGGAATTGTTTCACATGGCATAGCGAGTAAGGGCCCTGTGACATGCCCTTGATGTGAAGACAAGAAAATAAATACCATTATTGATTTTACCATCGTTTGTTCTTATTGCCTTCTGTTGTAGTACTTGTAGCTAATATGTACGTACAGGTACATCATTCAGGCAATCGTATTAGTGGCCAAATATCAACTAAAGTAATCATCGATCATTGGGAGGCCATGTTTAGCAGTGGACACTCACAATAAAACGATATATTGATGTATTTAAAAATGTTTTACACTTTCGCAAAATCTTCTATGCGGTCATTTTAGTAGCTAAGTTGGACCAGAAATTATCAAGCTATAAACGTAAAAATTCACTGACACTAGTATCACTGCATACGCAGCTTTCGTTTTCCGCAGTAACGGTGCTCCCGAGTGCTCCCCGCTCAGTTTTCTAGATCCACTTACCTCGGCTCATTTTCCGTCTTACCGATATTAAGCGTTAGCTAGGCTCCTATGTTTATTCTATTTCGAGGTGCGCAATTATAGGTACATACTACACGCCCATTGTAGTCAAACAATTATTTATCATCAATCACATTATTTGGGTCAGTCTATGGTTGACCTTTGCTCGTGAGACGTAACTAGAGAATATAATCACGGGATTAGGAATCCCGGATTCCAAGATCCCGATCGTTTTCTAGTCCCGAAAAAACCGGGATTGGACTTTGCTATATCGGGATTATCACAAACAGGTACTTGTTTGATAGTAACTCGTTACATTCCGTTGCAGCTTATTGACCCCTAGGCCAATTCTCGTAATTAATTTACACTATGACTGAAGACTGAAGTTGACCGAACTGAGATTAAATTATGATTTGACTAAAAACAGGTATTCTGCTCCTCTTAAAGTCTAGTCTTATTTCAATATCAATGTCAACATTTATTTAATGAAAAGTTTTACCTTCGTCAGTGCGAAATGTTAGCAGAATACCGTTTTGGCTTCGATCAACTTTCGATCCATTTTCGACCTCATCACAGTGTAAGTTCACGGTTGACGTTGTTTGTTAGTTTGGGAGAATACCATTTGTGACATTTACGACACAGACTAGATGGAAACTTCATTTTGAACATTTTTAATTACGAGAATTGGTCCTCTCTAGTACATTGTATTAAGAGCACTTTATTACGTCAAAACCTTTAGTGCGATAAAAAGATATATAATTTTCTATTGTTATTGGTCTATGGGCTCCCCAAAGCGAAATAATTCGCAACAATATTGTTGAACTAATTCTCCAATGGGCCAATGCGTTGCGGGAATCACTTCATAGACTCATAATACTGTTGTAAAACATTCCTTCTTGAGAATTCCCTTTATGATTTTTTTTTTTTTTTTACGTTGCTCTTAGAAAAATGCTCGGATTTATCAAGGTCGGCGCACACAATTCGATAATGAGTTTATAAATTAGAGGCGCGCGTCTATCTTTCTATGAGTGGACATCGACATCCAATAAACAAAACATGGCTACAAAACGAATTCATTAAAAAAGTTAAGGGATTCATTCCTATATAATAAATATATAAATCTATGACGGCTGAAAACTGAATCTTACAAAAAAAAAACATGTCCCATCCAAACCTCATGACCAAATTCCGGTTTACTGAGATTGCCAGTAAAAACATCTCTACAGTAACCCAAGCACAAAACGCTGGTCTAATTCGTTTTGAATTTAAGTGTTGATGTAACCTATTCCTATACCATTATAGTGTTTCTTATATGCTTTAAGAAACCGCGGCTTTGATTGTTGACTAAGGAATATCTTCGCTAAGTTCCTCATTATGAGAACGATATATTTGAAGATGAATAATGATTTATTTGAAAACAGTTTTCGCAATACTTCTGTATGAAAACATTAATCATTTATGCCTTCATATGACTAATATACAATTATTTGTTTATCGCCGTATTTATTGTTACGGTGACTTTGCGAGGCTTTCATTTAACAATTGTTGGTATAACATGTGTAACACATACGTAGGTTAGTCATTGTTGGAACAAATGTTTGTGATATATTGTATCGGCTCTTATTTTATCATCTGCATTGACGCATTGTACCTTATTTTTTTTCATTGGTGCCCAGTGGAAATTCTTCATAAACTTCCTTCGCCCCGGGGAAGGGCGAAGGGGTATGTGACGCATTGTACCTACAGCAGTGATTATAAAATGTCACCTTAGCAACACTTTATGTCATTCAGGTGGCGGTCGTATCATAGCTGACGAAGCTACACAACTACAATACAACCAATCGGCGAATTTATTTTCATTAAACGTACCAGACTCCGCAATTTTCCGAGGTCTCCCAAAAAGTACCACAAAAAAGGTCACGGTATTCTTCCATCTTTTCATTAACTATCACATCAACTGGTCCATAAGACCATTCATAATTTAAGTTATATATATATATATATATATATATATTTGTGTGTGTGTGTGTGTGTGTGTGTAAAAAATATAGCAACACAATTGTAAAACACTTCATAATTACTTATGTCATCATCACCGTAATTTCAGCCAATGGGCGTCCACTGCTGAACAAACGCATCCCCCACAGATTTATACAATTATTGTGTCATAATTTTGGGATCATTTGCTAACACTCACCACGCTTGGCAGGCGGGTTGGTGAGCGCAGTATGGCTACTGTTCCACAGAACGGACGCCACTGCCTATCTTTCTGGTTTAGAGTACACAGTCGCCTTTTACGACCTCCACGGGAGGAGATGGACTGGTGTTTTATTCTTAATCCGGACACCGCACGGAGTAGTTGTGCAATGTCAAGATGAACAGATTAGCCAGCCAGCAAAATTCAACAAGGTATTGTCACTCGAAGTCCCTTCATGCACTCCTTTCAACAGAAGTTAACAAAACAATTGCATATAATATTGTACCTATCATTTATGCATGTTTTCTTTTCACACAACTAAATGACGTCTACTTATAGAATACCAATTTTCATAGAACATTTATTAACAAACAGGTTTTAAAAACAATTGGAAACATAAATAGTAAAATAAAACCAATAAACATCATTAAGTATATTTATCATGATAACAAATACAATTTTACCGGTATAATAGGCGCCTATTTTCTATTGAACTTCGTTCATAATGTATTATTGCATCAGTATTATTGATTCATATGTATTGCTCCTCCATTTATTTTCATTCAAGAAAACTCGCTTTTCAGTATTTCACATTTGTTTAATAAGTGAAAGAGTCAAGGCGAACCATAAACGTAAATATATAAGTATATTAAGTTTATGAGACGTCCCCGTCCAAATAGGTTTTTCTTTTTTTTTGGTTTCGTATTGATTTACTAATTACTTTAATATTTTTGTCTACATTTTTCCCTTTGGTATTGGAAGTTGATAGAGTGGATGTATTTATTTATTTATAAAGCGCATCAACAACGTAAACATAGACAATAAACATTACCAAGGTTGAGAACTAATGTATGTTCTGGTTGTTAGCCATCAATTAGGCTTAGCACGCACAGCGATTAAACGCACGCGAATTTAGCCCGTGAAAAATTTAACGTATAGGTTTTCATTGTAAGAGTGCGTACGCACTAGCCATTTTTATTTCCTGTACCTGATTTTAAAAACGTATTGCTGCCATGTTTTGACTAGCAGTTAGAAAATGCGCGAGGTTTATATATATATATATATATATATTATGGTGGGCCACACATCGCGATTAACAACGCACGGTTTTAAATACACGCCCACCCACGGCTTGCAAAATGTATCTAAACTACCGATCGTCATTTTGAAGTAGTTAAAAATACTTATCTTGGTACTTAGGTACTTACTCGCCCGAATCGTGGTACATTTTGCAAAAATATATTTTCAATGTCTTCGACCAATTAGTGATGTACTACACGCACATCATATGCTGCTCTTCATAAAACCATGGTCAAGGAGAGAAAGCTAAGTGACTACGAACTTCGCAAAAACGCAAACAACAATTTGTGTGCGTATGAACACAACACGAATAGACTTGACGTTTTCAGCGGTTTCAAGACCTTGCGCGTTTTACCTCAGTGCGTGCTAAGCCTTGCAGACGTGCACATCATAAATTAAGTGGGTCATCCTCATCATAGCAGCCATAGGACGTCCACTGCTGAACAAAATCCATAGGTTTTCACAACTGTGTCGTCAACTTGCCAATACTCACCACGTTTGGCAGGCGGGTTGGTGAGCGCAGTATGACTACTGTTCCACAGAAGGGACGCTGCTGCCCCCACTTCTGGTTTAGAGTCCCTTACTCACCTTTTACGACATCCACAGGAGGAGATGGAGTGGTGCTATATTCTTAATCCGGACACCACACGGATGAGTAAGTAGATACTCTATTACAAATGCAATTTGGCTTTTGTAATAATAAAACACAATAAAGTACGGAATAAGTGATTTAAATCGAAGATTAGATTGATATTAATACGTTTTCGGTCAAATATTTTGATTTACGCATTTGCAAAAAAGATATACATCGACATACGAAAAAAAGGACCACAAAAGTTATAGCCTCGGTGCCCTATTAAGGATAGGGTGTGACGCCTGACACGCTGCCTAGAAATAACCCGTAGAGAACAAGTGAACAGTAAAAGCAATAGAATTCAAAATTCACCCATCTTAAAATAGTAACAAATAATCTTTCAATGCTTTGTTATATGAATAATCCTAGAAAAATACAATAACAAATTAATTCTTCTGTTAGTATTTTCAGAGCATTGCATTCGAATTAATGCTTACAGTTGCGGTGGATACTACACATCCAAAATGCCTACCATCGGACATAGGCCTCTCCTCAGACTTTCATATCGAGCGGTTGTAACACATTTACAACCAACGATAATATGTGTATGCCAGCCAGTAAGCTAGTGTTTATGTCACAGCTATATTGTGAACATCGTTTTATAACTCAGGCAGCCTATGACGGCACTATTGGCGTAGTAGCTAAGCAATTGGCTTTCTGCGCTACGGATCGTGGGCTCGATTCCCATAAAGAACAAATATTTGTAATAATTTTATCCTTAGCAATCAATGACATTTTGCGAATAGACGCGCTATTCACGAACGTTATTGCACTACAGATCGGCGCGGCAGGCGCCATTAGACCGCATAATCTATACAATAAATAAAATTGAAGTGTCTGTTTGTAATGTCAAAAATACAAATAAATAAAATTGAAGTGTCTGTTTGTAATGTCAAAAATACAAACAAATAAAATTGAAGTGTCTGTTTGTAATATCAAAATAACAGCTTTTTACTAAATACATATGAAAGTATATACGGTACCTACAACAAAAAACTATTTTTATTTTTTTTGTCTGTCTGTCTATCTGTTTCTGTTCTGGACCGATTTGTACGGGACTTTCACTGGCAGATAGCTGATGTTATAAGGAATAAATTAGGCTACTTTTATTTCAGAAAGTAATTAGGGTACCGTGCAAAAATCTAAAGCCCATGAAATCCAATATATACAGGATGTCCAGTAAATAGCACGACATACTGCAGGGGGTGAGAGCTTGGGTCAATACCTACCAAAAAAACACAATACATGTTCAGGAAACTTACGGATTTACAGTAGTACAAAATTTTCCGAAATATCGAAAAATCTCTACCTTGACACAGATTTTTAAGCATCTCGTAATGAAAAATTCCTTTTTTAGTTTTTTTTTTACCTCAAATTATTTGTGAATAGTTACTTTACTCGTTGATAAGTCTTTATTCTATTAAAAGCTAAAATGTTTTTAAGAAATACAATTTTTATTTAAATTTTCACAGTACAATTTTCTTATCGCTTAACTTTAACCTACAGTGGTGAAAAAAAAATCCGTAAAATTTAGTTGAACATATATTGTGTTTTTTTGGTAGGTATTGACCCAAGCACTCACCCCCTGCAGTATGTCGTGCTATTTACTGGACATCCTGTATATACATCATCTATGTCAAGTATCTACGCCGAAGTTCTCTAAATTATTTATAAATAATCAAACTTCTTTTAAATTAAACGGCGGGTGAAACCGCGTCTTTTTCTCTAACAAGTGCGGTATACTTCGTGCTTCGCATATAAACACAGGACGGCATTACTTTTTCGCAATATGTTGGTGAATTACGCTTATGTTTCACGATGAGCGGTCGGTGCGCGACTAAGTGAACTCCAGGCAATTACCTTGCCTTCATGTGGCCATCGCAGACCGTGGGCGATCTACTCTTATAAAATCATGTTAGTTACGAGTCCTTTCGAGCGAGTTTCGTAGTACGTCTCGCGAAGCGCATTTCTACAACGCCAAATCATCGAATTAACCAAAACCTATTTAACCGATAGGTTATTTGATGGAATAGCCATGTCCAAACTCCCTTGTCACCGATATAAATTTGGTGCTTGTTAAACTATTGGGAATACATTTCGCGCAATTGATAGCTGCACCATAACCTGCGATAATGTAGGTGTAGTATGCACTCGAAGAATCGCAAATTCTGACGATTCTTCGAGTGCATACTACACCTATTTACCTATGTTTATGATGAACCTAAATCTGAAACCTGTTTTGGACACAAGGATTGCTTTAATGCATTACTAGAACTTGCCATGTCATCGCAATCAAGTAAATAAATGATAAAGTTATTTAAAATGTCTAAGAGCTATTTTAAACCGTATGTAATCATTTCGGCCGAATGAAGTCCACTGCTGGACACAGGCCTCCCCCAAAGATCACCACAATGACCTATATTGGTGTGTTGTGGGCTCATAGGGGGGTTTTGCCATAATCGCCACGCTTGGCTAACGGATTGGCGATCGCAGTTGAGTTGTTAATGTACTCGAAGGACGCTGCTGCCCATCCTCCGGCTAATCCCTTAGTCGATATTTACGACACCCACGGGAGGAGATCGGGTGGTGGTATTCTGAGCCGGCACCACACGGCATGTAAAACATATAAAAAATGCACCCTACGTCTAATAGAAATTCATATAATCGATTATCTAACAAAACAGAATCTCTCTTCCAAATATATCCTGCCTTTTTTTCTTTGTATTTTATGTCTATTGACGTAACGACAACTACGGCGTAGAACATAGTAAGTAATCTACATATGAATACGTTTCCGTCCCGCTTATACGAAAACTGGGTTCATCACCTTTCCCACGAGTGAAATGGTATAGAAAAAATATTCATACATGATAATGTCATGCTAATTAAATAGATGTCAGGGTGGTTGACTAAATTAGACCAGTTTTTGTTGACTTTTTCGCAGCCATAAGGGCTTACAACAGTACATAGCCTATCTGTATGTAGAACCGGTGATTTCTTAACGTAAGTAATAAATCACAAAGGTCACACGTAAGGCTTAGAACTCACGGAGCGATTTCCAACCGTGCCCGCAGTAAATTTCACGACGCGCTTTATGCCCGCGGCGTCCGCGATTGTTTGCGTTTATCGCTGTACCGGCGAAACTACTAGATCCGCGGAGGCCGCGGTCACTCGCGACCTTTGCGGTCGAGTGTCGCGGGTGCGCGGTGCTTAACTGAAAATTTAGTGATCGTAAATAACCGTCAGACTTCAGATCATCAAGTTTGCGGGCGTTCCTTGCCCGCGACGGCTACGTAACTGTAAATTGCGTTTTTGCGAGTTTTGAAATAAAACCGCTGTCCCGCTACCGCGGCGAGCGCGGATAAAGTCGCTCCATGAGTTCTTAGCCTAAGTAGACACATCGGAAGAGACGAGGACGCTGCTTACAATTGTAACAATAACCTCATTGTAGTGGATTGAACGATGTCAGATAACACGCGATTGTGATCACTTGATCAGCTACAAAACTTTTCCATATTTAACAATATAAAATTCAATAACTACTGAATCTATTCATTTACATTAGCCAGTTACAACAGGTAATAATTACAACATTTTATATACTCACCATATCAGCCAAAGGACGTCCAATGTTGGACAAAGGCTCACCCCCATGGAGATGGGAATTTGCCAGTACTCACCACGCTTGGCAGGCAGGAAGGTACGCTGCTGCCCATCCCTCTGGTTTAGAGGTCCCTGAATCGCCTTTTACAACATATATGGGAGGAGATGGAGTGCTGCTATATTCTTAATCAGGGACACCACACGGAAGCTATAGTATTGCTTTAATTTACATAGCTTTCGTACATATTGACCTAGCCTAATCGCACAACATGGTAATTTATTTTCTATCTGTATAAAACCAGTGTTAGTCTTTGTGCCACTTATAAACTTATAGAATACTACCTGTGCCCCACGGTTTCACCCGCCGTTTTATTTCAAAGAAATCGGATTATTTACATAGTTTAGAGTACTTCGGTATAGACAGTTGATAGTATATATATTGGATTACATGGGTTTTATTTTATTTGGGTTGGAACTTCATTACTGGAATGCTAGATGACGTTTAAGTAGCTATATTTTAAGATTTTTTGATTTATGTTTTTTTCAATAAAATGTATCCTATGTCACTTCTATTCTAATACCTCCAAGAAAATGTGTACAAAGTTTCATGATGATCGGTTAAGTTGTTTTCGCGTGAAAGCGTAACAAACAAACTTACATTCACATTTATAATATTACTAGCTGGGACCCGCGGTTTCACCCGCGTTTCATTTAAAAGGAATTTAGAGTACTTCAACATAGACTTTTGACATAGAATATATATATTGGATTTCAAGGGATTGTATTTTTTTGTGCGGAACCCTAATTATTTTTCTTAAATTAAAGTAGCCTAAGTTATTCCTTATAACATCAGCTATCTGCCAGTGAAAGTCCCGTCAAAATCGGTCCAGCCGTTTCGGAGATTACCCGGAACAAACAGACAGACAGACAAAAAATTAAAAAATTGGTTTGTTGTTATATGTCCCGTATATACTTTCATATGCATTTAGTAAAAAGCTGTTATTTTGACATTACAAACAGACACTTCAATTTCATTTATTTGTATTGAAGATGTATAGATTACAAACAGACACTTCAATTTTATTTATTTGTATAGATAAGTAGGGACTTCCCACTTGAGCGACTCGAGCTTTATAGATTATTTTTGTCACGTTACTGGAAAAGTTTAGAAAGTAGTTTGATCAAGTTTCAATAAGTGCACTATTACCGTAAAAATTGCATATCCACGTTCTTCTTCTTCATTCGTATGGTTAGTGGCCAATATTGTGCCAGAGTTGTTCAAGCCGCCTAAATGCCTCCGACTTGGCTTATACTGCCGTCTAATGACAACAACCGGGACCAACGATTTTAAATGCCCTCCTAAGCACGGACGAATCTCAGTTCAAATAACACTATGCGGTCACCCATCCATATACCGACCGCGCCAAGAATTGCTTAACCTGACCTATCGTTTATCGATCAGGCTATAAGCGCCTTCTTAAAATTCACGTTTATTTATGTGAAAGGTTCAAATAGTCGCTGCGAAACGTGATAGGGTTCAGTTGTATAAAAAAAGAATGAAGTAATAATTTCAAACTTATCAGTGACAAACAAGAATTTTGAAGAAATGCCGCAGCCAATCAGACAACTAGGTCAAATACATTCGGGGTCGCGGGTGCGTAGATTGGGGAGTCTGCGTGCTCATACCAAGCGACCCCCGGGAAGACGGTGGCGCGCATATGGTCACGTCACGTCAAGCTTGAGGGGATCCTTTACAATCCTCCCCGAAAAGCACCTGGGGGGCCACCTTTTTACAGTCGCCTACCGTATGCTAGGGGGTGACCGCTTTACGGTCATCCCTTCCGAGAAGTGCATAAAGGCGTGGCACCATGGGCGGCTCTAGTGTGATCTTATAAGAACCTGGAGCTCCCCTTCCGCGCAGAGGATGACCGCTCCAGTGGTTTTAGTCTCGTCAACAAATTCGAGAACAGAGTTCCTAACGGGTATTGAGGATAGGCACGATATGTGCGTTTGACGTGACTTTCGTCTTGCCCATGTTCATTTTAAGGCCCATCTGTTGGGAAACCCAGTTGAGATCATCGAACATTGCGCTGATCTCTTGAGATTCGGCCAAGACTTCGATGTCGTCGGCGAACGGAACGTGAGCGCTTACGTACTTAGTAAAATGAATAACAGGCAAATCGATAACATTAAAGTTACGAAACACTCAAGTGAACGCTAGTAGCCAAGTACGGTTTGAATCTTTCATCATCATTGCGGCCGAATGAAGTCCATCGTTGGACACAGGCCTCCCCCAAAGATCACCACAACGACCGATGTGGCTGTGCTGTGGGCTCAATGGGGGGTTTTGCCATAATCGCCACGCTTGGCAGACGGGTTGGCGATCGCAGTTGAGTTGTTAATGTATTCGAAGGACGCTGCCGCCCTTCCTCCGGCTAATCCCTTAGTCGACTTTTACGACACCCACGGGAGGAGATGGGGTGGTGGTATTCTGAGCCGGCATCACACGACATCACACATCACACGAATCTTTATCCAAACGGTATTCGCATGAAAACACTTATATAAAATAATAAGCAAAATGTTCACAGTCGTCGAATAATCGCGCCACTATCAGACCGTATTCACTAACACATGATGCATGTTGTTTTTAACTACACACTATAATCGCTGCTAATAACACGTTGGGCTTTCATTTTATGCTGCACTGACATCATCGGAATTTTCGACCCTCACTGACGTTTGCTTCCTTTCTTGCAAAATATAGGAGTAAAAAAATCAAATTACGCAACCGAATGAAGAGACGAGCAAGTTATTTAGCCTTATGATAAACGTCACGCCCGTCCATTATCTATCCTACCTCCGTAACAGTAAGGATAATTTTTGTATGGCACTTATTGCAAGATTCTACCACCAAAAAAAACTGGCTGTTATCCTTATTGTAATTTTTTTGCCCCACACTAGGATTTCTCCTGCGTCGTGGTTGCGTTTACAGACACAAATTTCACACACAATACACCCAGACCCAGAACAACTACCTGCAGATCATACAAATATTTGTTCCGTGCGGGAATCGAACCCGCGACCTGGAGCGCAGCAGTCGACTGTATCAGCCGCGCACCAATCGTGTCGTCAGAATGTTATTAATTGCTGCTGGCTCAAACATATTTACGAGTACGGAATCCCGAAATGTTGTGGGTTTTATATTATTTGTGGGAAAATACCAGCGTATCAAGTTTTATGAATATACTAATCAGTTGTGATCTTTAACGACTCATCACTGTGCCGTTTATTTTTATCTTCAAGATTAACTTTATCTATAAAACAGATCTTTGACATATTGGCATTGATATATTTGGTTCTCTTGCTTCAGGAGACATGTGGTCGACCTACTTGTCTGATTGGCTGCGGCATTTATTCAGAATTAATGTCTCTGATATGACTGAAATTATTTCTTCACTCTGCGGCTATATAACAATATTCTTCACATACATAAACCTGAATTTGCCGATTTTATGATAATAACTACACTAACTGAAAATTCCTTAAACTACTTTCCAGTATGTGTTAAACATAACCCATAAGTTTGAGCTTAATCGAACGAGTCAATAAGTAACACACAGACTTTTTACATTTTTTATAGATGATATGTTGGTGTTTTCCCATTCGTAATAAACATACATTTACAAGTCACACCATTCCGGTGTTTCAAGTAGTGCTTACAAATTAATTGTACTTACTCGTAAATATGTTTGAGTCAGCAGCAATGTATAACATAAGGAAAACATGAAACAGTAATATACTTTTACTGATAGTAGGTTTCTTAAGTACTTTTTTTTTATTATTTTTTTATTGATCCGGTGGAAATACCTCATGTATTTCCTACGCCCCGGAAAAGGGCATGCCGGACTCCTACCGGCTAAAACCACCGGAGTGATCATCGTCGGCACCGAAGGGAGGCTCCAGGAACTCGAAAGATCTCCATCTAGAGCCACCCATTGGCGCCACGCCTTTAGGCACATCTCGGAGGGGATGACTGTAAAGTGGTCATCCCCTCTAGTGGAGGGAAGGCGACTGTAAAGAGGCCACCCCCCAGGCATCTCTCGAGGGGATTGTAAAAGATTCCCCCGAGGCCTCACTATGCGCTGTGCTGCGCACACAGCGGTACGTGACCACATGCGCACCGCTGTCTTCCCGGGGAGGTATCTTAAGTACTGCAAGAGCCCGGCTGAGTCGGTACTACTGCACCACTGTGCCAGAAATTAGCCGCCAAGCAGCAGTGTTTAAAATATAGATATTACTGTATCCCAGTTTGAAGGGCACTGTAACTAGTGAAATTACTGAGCATAAGACAAAAAATGAGTTGTCTCTAGGAGATGAGCGCAGCACTTATAGTGCCCCGCAGAACTAGTTCTGGGTAGCATAACAATTATTGTTATGGGCAGGCGAACGCCGTACTCGTCTCTACACTGGATTGCAAAATTGATTGATTGATTAGATATTTGTGGTCGCCGAGTTGTCGAAATTCGACCATAACTCATTACTTTTTACGTTTATTTTAGCTTTCTGCACTCCTTCTCCATATAAACTCTAACCATGCCAACTCTCACACTCCTCCATACGCGCAATCATGCTTAAAAAGCAGTACAAAGTTCACGTATGTATTATATATACTCGTAAAATATAAAACCACTTTATAAGGAAGAAAGAAAGTAAACGTCAGAGGGCCAATTCTCGTAAATTAAAAATATTCAAAATATACTTCCGATCTAATCTCAATGTCCTAAATGTCACAAATGTTATTCTCCTAAACTAACAAACAACGTCAAACGTGAACTTACACTGTGATGAGATCGAAAATGGATCGGAAGTTGATCGTAGTCAAAACGGTATTCTGCTAACATTTTGAACTGTCACGAGTACTAAAATTGTCATTAAATAATCGTCAAAATTGACATTGATATGAGACTAGATTGAGATCATACTGAAATCCGACTGAACTTTAAGGGTAGCAGAATACCATTTTTCTCTCAATTCATAATTAAATCTCGGTTCGGCCAACTTTCAGTCATAGTGTAAATTAATTACGAGAATTGGGCCCCAGACAGCGACCGAAAATTCCGATGATGTCAGTGCAGCATAAAATGAAAGTCCGACCTGTTATTAGCAACATGTTTTTTTATCTGTTAGTAAATACAGTCTGGTATTATCGATTATTCGATGGCTGAACATTTTTCTTTTAACTATTAACATTTAATAATAATGTTTTGATGCGAATATTGCAAACCTATTAGAATATAAACCCGATTATAAAGATTCAAATATTACTTGGCTACTAGCGTTCACTAGAATGTTTTGTAACTTTATAATATCAACAAAAATATGAAAAATTGAAAAGAAATTTTGATAAATCGTCAATAGTGGGTGAAAGCCATAATATACACCTTTTATTAAAACAGCGAGTTTATGTTTATATCAAGATGTTGTCTTCAGTGAAAGTACGCATTCATGGGGTGCAAGATGATAACTGGGTATAAAGGACAAAATCAACCAGTTTCAGGGTCTGATAAAGTTATAGCAATGTATTGGAGAGTATTCATAAAGAGAGCAAGAGAAAACAACTTGATAGAATCAGATACACGAAGATCAAGAAAATGGAAAATTTTCGCTTGGCACAGTTTATGAAAGGACTAGAAGGTGGAAGGCCTGGTGACCTGAAATACAGGCTTCAACCTAGTTTAGGCACCAGCCTCCTTCAATAAATTTGTACAATAACAATATACCAATAACAATATACCAATAAAAATATACCAATAAATACAATGTCAAATATACGTTCTCGATTCGCCTGTTATCATTCAAGTTACTAAGTACACTAGGTACACCTTTGATTTGCCGAAGACACCGATGTCATAGCAGAATCGCTGCATGAACTCAGCACAATGCTCGATAATCTCAACCATGTGTATAATATCCGTTAAGAACGCTGGTTTCGAAGTTGTTGACGAATATGTCTACTTGGGAGAAACCTGCTATTTGGGTACAGACCAGGAAAATTAGTAAAAATCATACCAGTTTTTATAAACATGTCAAACAGGACGGACTCAGAGGACGGGTTTGAATTAAAGTTCGTAGGTATACCAGTTTGTAATAAGTTTTTAGTTTAGTTAAAATTATGTTTGATTATTATCAATACTTTCTGAACAAGAAATCGTAAAAGAAGGCTTGTTTTGTTTCTCAACACAGAATATACCCGTATTTTTTATTGCACTTAAATTACAATTTGTCGAAAATCGCCGTTTTTATTATAATCGAAAAACTAATGTTTTACTAATGTAAATGTTTATAGAATATTAATAAACATATAGACATTGGTTAGGTACTCCACTTCTTTTTGGCTTTACAAATCGAGATACTAAATAAACTTAAAATACCGTCCTGTTTAAAAGGTATTCAAAATATTATACTAACTTTCCTGGACTTCTGACTAGATCGAGAAAGTAAATCGTAATACTTCGAGAAAGAAGTCATTCCTCGAATCCGATTCAGCGTAGCATCGTTCAGGAAACTTCAGTCTTCGTCAATAATACCGTAGTGCCGTAAGACGAAAGTCTTGTTTGAAAGACACTAAAAACGGCGAATCGCCGCATCTAAGTCTATTCCATACGTTGGAATCAAAGATATTGGAAGAAAGGAGATATGCCATGTAGTTCAAAATGTATGCGACCCTAGAAATCCAGTTTTCTCCTACCATTCTTCATAAAAACACACTAATGCACACAGTTACAAGTTCTCATCCAATGAACTGAATAAACACAACATTATAATTGGCTATTCATACTAAAACACGCCCACGACTTTGTAGGTTGCCAATAATGCCCCCTGTCGTCTTTAAATGGCAGGGGGCCTTGGGGGTCGCGAGCGCGCTTATTGGGAAATCCGCGCACTCATACCGAGCGACCCCCGGGAAGACAGCGGTGCGCATGTGGTCACGTACCGCTGTGTGCGCAGCACAGTGCATAGTGTGGCTTCGGGGGAATCTTACAATCCCCTCGAGAGATGCCTGGGGGGGTGGCCTCTTTACAGTCGCCTTCCCTCCACTAGAGGGGATGACTGTAAAGCGGTCATCCCCTCCGAGATGTGCCTAAAGGCGTGGCACCAATAGGTGGCTCTAGATGGAGATCTTTCGAGTTCCTGGAGCCTCCTTTCGGTGCCGACGATGATCACTCCGGTGGTTTTAGCCGGTAGGGGTCCGGCATGCCCGTTCGCCTTTAGAAGAAAACAATAATGTTTTATTTATTATTTTTATAGAGAATGCAAGAAAATTGTTTCAATTGGATTTTGTATGTGATTCCTTCCTCGATAAAGTTATTATTTTCGCTTCGGTTTTTGCATGTTATCCCCGAACAACACGACATTCTAACAAAGTTTCACTTAGGCGATCGAATCTCAACTGTTGTTATAAATCGTCGATTTTTTCGGGATTGCGCATGTCGCGGTGGCGCAGTTATGCCCCCGTACCACTTCTCCTTATTTCCTATTTCTGTGGTGCCACCGCATCGCCAGATATTCTGCTGCCAAGTAGGGACGTATAAACTTTAAACATTACTGTGCTCCGTTTTGAAGAGCACTGTAGCTATACAATATATATAATAAACCGTCCGACCCGAAAGGAGTGTGCTTATATTTCGAGGTACTATATAAAATTACAATAATACGAATATTGAAATTAGCCAAAGTTATATTCACAAAAAGTAGCGATAATGTACTTTTCCGGATAAAATCGCAGGTTGTTTGAACACGTTTGCACCGATACAATACGACGACGGTCATGTGACGCGATTGGTGAAGCCGTTGTAAGCCACTTTTTTTTATTTATAGGTTTTAGTTTATAGATTTAAGAAAAGGATTACGTAAATATCATCGCATATCCATACTGAATATCACCTTCACTGCGCAATTGGTCTGCGTGTCTGGTGCATATTGTAGAGTGCAATGAATAGGAACAAGAGACTGAATAACTAGTGTCCTGAGGTGACGAGCGCAGTGTGGACCGCTCCTGAGTAGCGTTACAATTGTTATGGAATGACTTCGTATCACATAGGTAGTATTAAAAAATCACAAATACAGGACAGGAAACTAACTAACAATCGAGATTAACATCAATCCTAATTTCCAAAACAATTTAATAAGTACGTCGTAGTAACATTCGACACTATAACAATAGTGCAATGTTCCAAAACCAATGAAATTAAAATAAATTATTATAATTACCCTCATTAAGGTTACTAGCCCACTTGTTCCTTTCACGTGACATGTTCATGGAGTCTTGCTTAGACATTGCGCAAGGCTATTGGTAATTCGTTTTATTCACATATATTATCGCAAATACGTATGTGTAATTAGAAACACGCCTGCGATGTAATTTGAAAGCAGTAGTTTTCTAAACTACGAAGTATTGGCAGGTTCGAGAATTCGTAGTTTGTTTTAAATAGCTCAAATATAGATGTTGAAGATATAATAAAAATATAAATAATCTTAAACTTGTCATTCCACGGTACACCCATTACAATAGACCTTATCGTTACAGTCTCCATCTCATACAATAGCCTTTTTTTTTAACGTGGGGAAATCCTCTTGGACTTCCTCCGCCTTGGGAAGGGCGGAGAGGCATGCCGGGATCAAACCGGCTAAAACCCCACTCCTCCAACGTGTGCTGCGCCGTGTCCTCCGGGCAGTCTCCGCAGTGATGACAACCAGGCGTCTCTTCTCGGCCTATTCGACACAGGTACTTCCCGAAACACCCATGGTTCGAGAGTACCTGCGTCATCCTGTAGGTGAGGGCGCCATGCCGACTCTCCAGCCATTCCTCCATTACCGGTCTTACCGCCGCTATCGCGGCGTGCCCTATCTCATACGATAGCCTTACGCTACCGGGGATAATCGGTGACTTCATTTTATAGTGCAGCTATGGAGAGTCTCCGGTTAGTGTCCAATTACATTTTAGATTAAAATTCTCTAAAGGGCCTCTGCGTGTTATGGACCCATATCCCCGCGTAAGCTTATCAAAAGACGGGGTCCCTCTTACAGGAGATAGAAGTCCGTGAAAAGAGAGATATGTAGATATGAATAAATATTGACTTTTACAGGGAATATAGGTTTCAATATGACGAGTAAAAGTGTCACATATTACTGAATAAATGATTGAATTTAAAAGGGACCCGATTTAACCCATTTACGCTCAAATAAAAACGTGTTTGTATTTATTTATATTTATCTGTATTAATGGTATAATTACGTCTATACAAAACATGTCCAGTAGTAAAAATACAAAAAGAAGTTGGATTTTTAAGATGTAATTTTTAAAGCACAGCAGGCACTTAGGTTTTAAAGCAGTGCTGCAGGCCGAAATAAAGTTTTTTTATTCACTTTTGATCCACACGTTTGTTCTCGTGAACCTAGATACCCCCTTCGATGCCGCAGATGACTTAAGCCTTTAGCCGTTAAAAGTCCGGCACACATCTTCGCCCTACCATGGGCCGGGTTGATCTACAAAATATATGACCGTCCACTATATTCATAAAAAGAGTCGTAATTAATATTTTACTAAAAAAAGATTTAGAAAATAATGGGCATAGTTATCTATACAAATAAATAAAATTGAAGTGTCTGTTTGTAATGTCAAAATAACAGCTTTTTACTAAATGCATATGATAGTTTAAAGGGTACATTTTTGTCTGTCTGTCTGTTTGTTCCCGCTAATCTCCGAAATGGCTGGACCGATTTCTACGGGACTTTCACTGGCAGATAGCTGATTTTATAAGGAATAACTTAGGCTAATAATTAGGATTCCGCGCAAAAAAAATGAAAACCCATGCAATCCAATATATATACTATATGTCAAGTGTCTATGCCGAAGTACTTTAAATTATTTATAAATAATCTAATTTCTTTTGAATTAAATGGCGGGTGAAACCGCGGGTCCCAGCTGGTTAGATATATAATAATTGGCAACGCGGTTGGCGCAGTGGCTGAGCGATGGGTTATGGAGCTTCCGGTCGCAATTTCGATTCCCGATCTGAACAAATATTTGTATGTATTATATTTATGTCTATAAACTGTACCCCGACGCGAGACCATGACACGGGAGAATAAATGTGGGCACCGTTTAAAATCTTTTTTCAGTATACCTCGATTCAGAACCAATTTCGGCTTGAATTCCCTAACAGCGAGACTGACTTCAAACTTCAACGGATAGTAGTTGGTGAAACGGCACGGTTGGTGCAGTGGCTGATACAGTCGGCTGCTGCGCTCCGGGTCGTGGGTTCGATTCCCGCACGGAACAAATATTTGTATGATCTGCAGGTAGTTGTTCTGGGTCTGGGTGTATTGTGTGTGAAATTCGTGTCTGTAAACGCACCCACGACACAGGAGAAATCCTAGTGAGGGGTAACGTTTTTTTAATAAAAACAAACAAACAAAACAAAAAAAACAAAGCTTCTTGACCTTCTTGACATTCTCGAAAACGAGATGTAGGAAAAATATTATAAGTAAGAAAAAATACCAGTTTTTTAGTTGTTTTGTTGTTTATAATTTTTAGTTTTCATCATCTCAACTAGCTAGTTAAGTGCCTTAAAACTATTCCTTTTTATATGTTGGCCTCCTCCGCGGTCTTTCGCAACAACAACTCGCAAAATTTCATCACAATCTGATGAATAGTATAGAAACGCATACGGCAGAAACAAACAAAAAACATTCATTTTCATTTATATAGATAGACACATATATAAATGAAAATGAATGTTATAATATATATATAACTGTAGATACTGAATTTCTGTTATTGATAAAAACACTTGTCCTCAATTACTGTAATGTTAATCATACAATGTTTGTGTTTATCTTGTACGAGAGTTTATCGAGCGTAGTGTGGTGCCACGCAGGACCAGTTTTGGGTCTCTAGTGTGATCTTACGAGGACCTGGAGCCTCCCTTATGTGCCGAAGATGACCGCTCCAGTGGTTTTAGCCGGTAGGAGTCCGGCATACCCCTTCGCCCTTCACCGGGGTGAAGGAAGTTCATGAAGAATTTCCACTGGGCACCAATAAAAAAAAAGGACAAGTTCTGGGTAGCATCACAATTGTTATGGGTACGACGCTTACCACCAGGCGAATGATTTGCTCGTATGTTATCACTGGGTTCACTGACCTCCATTATACTAGTACGCTGGATTGGAGTGATATCGTCGTAGTGAAACTATTTGATCGCCATTTGGCAGCGAGCAGCAGTGTCTACGGAGCTAATGATAAAGATGGGACGTGACACCTATGTTAACAATATTTGTCAATTTCAGTTTCGTTGTCACTCAAGGGATTCATTTTTGAGACATATTTTATGAATATGTAAAGACAGATTAATCTAAACACCGTACAACGTTGCCTTATTCTTGACATTGGCGAAATTGTGGAAGACCCTACAGAAACCGTAATCTAAGGTCCGTATTACAGAACGAAACTCAAGCATTGATCTCAGTTTAAAACTAGTTTTGAGTTGAGCATTAATTTTAAAACGTCCCTCAAGCATAGATTTATTGAACGTAGTTCAACTGAATCGTGATTCGTAGGTCTATACTTGAGCAGAGATTTGAACTGTGATCACGTGAGTGTGGTCCGGATAGCGCTTGAGAACAGTTTTTAATGTATGTTGGTTCTTGCGCATTGATTTTTGGTTATTTGGTTTTGATTGAATACAAGCCAAGATGTTTTTATAAGTGTCTCTGCAATGATATTATATATTAATGTATCTGTAAAATGTCATTGAATGGAAGTATATATTTATCACAAAATGGATATTTTTGGAGAAGTTGAATATTACAATGATTTATTTAACAATCATTCGAAAAGAATTTTGGTCTTTAGTGTTCCTCTCAGATGTATATGAGATGTACAGGACTTATATAATTGTATTCTTTTTAAAAGAGGTGTTTCATGTTTTCCCAATATGTGGTGAAAAACGTCATACTTTCTTATCTTTAACTTTCTGGAGGAGCCAACACGATTTCGCTACAGGTTATTAAGTTAATATGTACATCAAATTAATTATACGATATTTATTTATCGACATAACATCTGTTCCAGTGTTTTCAATGACAATAGGCGTCAACACCAATACACGTTCCTTTTAGTTTATACTTCAACAACATTCAACTCGTTAAAGTATATAAAAAGATTTTACGTAGATAACTAGTATGTAAAATTACTCTTTTAAAATGAACCTTATGTAAAGAGGAACTACTTTGTGAATATCTATATTTCTTAATTAATAGGGTTATTGAGGTACATTTAATTACTTCTAATTCTGCGCAGATCGGAACAAAGTTGGTAATGGAAATTAAATGTAATCGAAAACAGGCTGATGCATAGACAATGACTAACATGTGCTTGAGGCATGATTTGAATCTCGTCTCAGCTGAGTTTAGATTGATTATCGTTCTGGAATATGACCGATACTCAAGTACAGATTCTTTACATAAACGTGATCAGGTGATTAAAGATCAAACTGGACTTGAGGATCGTTCTGTAATACGGACCTAAGAGAAGAAGAAAACACTCGAGGAGGCGCTTCAAATTGGTACAAAAATAGATATCATTTAGTAAATCCAGTCTAGATTTATTACAGGGTCAGTGATTCATCATTTCAGCCAAATTAAGTCCACTGCTGGACACGAGGTTTGTGCTTGCGACGTGTAAATTTGGTCGTTGGTGCAGTGGCTGATACAGTCGGCTGCTGCGCTCCGGGTCGCGGGTTCGATTCCCGCACGGAACAAATATTTGTATGATCTGCAGGTAGTTGTTCCGGGTCTGGGTGTATTGTGTGTGGAATTTATGTCTGTAAACGCACCCACGACACAGGAGAAATCCTAGTGTGGGGCAATGATTTGAAAAAATAAAGAAAAGAAGAAAACTCAGTGTTATTGTACTCAGATGTGAGAGGATTGAACTTATTTAATTGGCAGGTATATTGTCTTCCGGATAAACTAGGTCAATATGAGGGGGGATGGGGGTGGCAAAGGCTCTTTATGTAAGGAACAACTTGTACTACCAACACAGTCCAGGGCACGCCGTGGCGCTAAGACACTTTATAGAGGAAAGGCTGGGGAGGTGGAATGGTACCTTCAGCTTTTGGCTGACTCAAATACTCTCGGGACTTGGGTATTTGGGAAAGTATCGGTGTCTCAATGACCAGGTAATGACGGTTTTCATCACTGCGGAGACTGGCCGGAGAATAGAATAAAATCATTTATTCAGTAAATATGTCCTTTTTCTCTTTTCCAGTAAATAGCTACTTTTACACGTAATATTGAAACAATGGAGGGTATTTCGCTACATAACAACCTCTGAGAAGAAAAGATGAAAGGAACTCAGGGTTAGGTATTTTCAGTCTTTTTTTTATCTTCGTCTTCACAGTGACGGCATGAGTGGAGAAGTGCCTAACTTGGGCGATGCAGCGCCGTGCCTTCATCGCCGTGATCGAAGATGGTGACCTCTCGCTGCCGACCGTGGTTCAGCCCCTCGTGGGTAGCGAGAGCGCTTGGGATGCCGCCTCCTTTTGCGAGAACGTGATGCACGCAAAGGAGACGGCGGAGCCAGGACGAAAAGAAACCACCCCTCGTTCCTCGCAGCAAGGTTTAATCTCCTGATTACATACAATTTGCCTCTTTAGTTGTCAAGATTGTAATAAATAAAAACTACCACGAAAAACAAGTTCGTTTCATGATTAGTAAACTAAACTTAGAACTCTTCGTTTGCAACGTAACCTAACAAAAACAGTTCACTTATTTTAATTCTCTCACCATTATCATCATCATATCTGCCAAAGGCCGTCCACAGCTGAATAAACGCCTCCCCTATAGATTTGCACAATTGTGTCATAATTTTGGGGGGAATTTGCTCACATGCTTGGCGAGTTGGAGAGCGCGGTACAGCTACTGTTCCACAGAAGAGACGCTGCTACCCATTCCTCTGGTTTAGAATCCCTTAGTCGCCTTTCGCGTGTACGGG
Source organism: Diloba caeruleocephala (assembly GCA_947459985.1). NCBI lineage: Eukaryota > Metazoa > Arthropoda > Insecta > Lepidoptera > Noctuidae > Diloba > Diloba caeruleocephala. The sequence continues at coordinate 24,351,217 of OX381610.1, forward strand.
AGATGGAGTAGTACTATATTCTTAATCCGGACACGGAATACACCCAGTTGAAGAAAATCTACATAATAATTACTATAAAGATTCAGAGTGCGTGCGAGAGATTACAAATATATACCTCTACATATTATGTAGCTATACATATCCAGTTTACGTTGATTTCTCGTTGTACGGAAAGCCTATACAATGCGAGATCAGCTTATACTGGAAATATATAATTTAGCCTGATATGTAAGCCTTTAGACTTAATTACTTTTTTTTATGGCACGTGTACTTATCATCGTCTTCATCATCATCATATGAGCCAGTGAACGTCCAACACTACACATATGCCTCTCAATGGTCGCCACAATGATCGGTCTTGCTTGCTTGACTGTGGAATTGGTGATCGCAGTAAAGTCTTTTACGGCACTTACGGCAGGCAAGAGGGTGGACTGCGCCAGCAACCATACGTCCGACGGCATATAAATAATACATTGAGAAGCTGATTCAGTTCGCAAAATCAGCGATAAATTAGTTGTCTAGTGATGTCGATAGGATAATTATTACGTCTTATGTTTGCCGCTTCAGTCTGCTAGATATCGGTAAGAGGATTTAATCAACTAGCTGAACCAGTTTTAGTACATCTTTTTTTTTTCTTTTTTTTTTTAAAAACGTTGCCCCATACTAGGATTTCTCCTGTGTCGTGGGTGCGTTTACAGACATGAATTCCACACACAATACACCCAGACCCGGAACAACTACCTGCAGATCGTACAAATATTTGTTCCGTGCGGGAATCGAACCCACGACCCGGAGCGCAGCAGTCGACTGCACCAACCACCACCACCAAACAACTAGCTGCGTATTCGTTTTCGCACTGTGCTTCGCAACGGTAATAGAGCGTTATTTTTATAATTACCAACAATAATTTTAAATTAAATATTGAAATAAAACCTATCTAATATAACCTATATAACCTAAAAAATATGTAGAGTTTTGTATGACAGATAAATCACGTATAACGGTAAAGGCGGTAAAACACTAACCGAGGCTCTAATTATGTCACATTTCTGGACTTAAATCTAGAAAGTTACTTCTTAAATTTAAATTGCTGACAGAGCCTTGTATTTGAATGAATGTTGTATATATTCGCAAAAAACACCAATATTTATTTGAAATCTATGGAAAGCATTCTGGGTTTACTTACGTTAATACAAGGTATCCAAATAGATTGTTACTTGTTTTATATTTATCATACTAATTATCATCCCAAGACCATTAGAATATTCAATAAACTTCCGGAAACAATGACCACTAAACATGTATCATATGCATGGCTGGTTAAAAATGTTACTATAGAATAAACGAATTCCTTAATGCATGCAAATTATAATATTGCAATACGTAATGATTTTACTATAGATATTATTGTAAATTTAACTAGAATGTCTTGTTGAGGGTAGCTTTGTGGGTTGGGTAGTTAAGTTCCATGCATTTTGGTTGAGCTGAGCTATGCTGATGCATGCGTTATGCCCGTAAAGGGTGCCCTCTGTCGGAACTAGTCCGCTTGCTATAGCAATCTAATTGTAAGGCAATTTGTTATTATTGTGCATGCATAAATATGTGTGTGTTTATCCCACACATTGGCATGCATTATCCTTACACAGCTTTTTACGATTATATTGCATTAAGTAATAAGACTGTAATACTTTCATATATTATTTCAAAAGAGTATATCCATGGGTTTCTTGCCGGAATGACTTGAAACCGTGCAACTACTATTTAAATTCTGACTATTCGTATTCGTGCACGGTTTGAATTGGGTTATTCCATGGAGAAAAGCCGGCCAGAAACTCCATGAATACTCTCTAAAATAATTGAGATTAGAATATTCATTGGTACAAGTAATAGCATAACATACAAAGAGAAAAATGTAGGTCAATGTGTAAAGAAGGAACATACTACAATAATATAATAATTATTTATTTACCATGGCAGTTAACAAATCACCTTACTTATAAAACTACATTTAAGTACATCACAATGGCGCACATAATAATTATGATGCAAAACATAACTAAATATCATTTATACTACATTTATATTTGACTTCATTCAGCCCGGAAATAAAAATCAACTTTCGATGGTCAACACTTAAAAGATCCTAGAGAAAGTTGTACGCAAAGATTTTAGTAATAAAATATAATTAAATGTAATTTACGAATACTATATTAGAATATGAATTACAAAAAACCTCTCGCTGTAACTATGGTTTGAGTTTTTTTCTTCGACCATAGTCGAAACCTTCGGATGCGGTCACAGAATATTTTCAGTTTCTAACGTCCTATTTTCTATTAATACAACAATATGCGACGCACGTTCACATCAAAATTATTATCTAGTAATCCGACCTAATTCTATAAATTCATAACACAACTGTTCAGAAGCAAGCAAGATTCACTATAGACTTGCTGCATAAAACAAGATAGGCAACGAGCGATAACTTCTGAATTTCCTTTCAACTTGTTTTCAAATACAATCGGCATGTAACCACATTTTCCAAAACAATCGAATACCTATGCGGTCGCCAATTGTAATGAATTAAGCAGTTGTGGGTGAGGTGTGAAGGATTTTGAACTTTGATAACTTATGGGAAAGTGTATAAGATGTAAATATAAAATATTTTATCTGATTATATTGCAGCTAAAAGGTCAATCCAATTTTCTAACTGAGGACTGGGAAGCCAGGTAATGAGGAAGAGTGAGTGGGTTGTGTTAGAAATTACTGTTGCCTTAACAATTGATATACTTAATTCATATTTTGTCCATATGAAACCCATTTGTTAAATGGGGTAGCTTATTCTTTGCTGAAGAAACGTATTTAACATGTGATTATCATTATCTGAATAATTATATTATGTTCTGATAGCATGTATAATTTTTAAACATTTTTAGATGAGAATGTTTATGTTTTCGATAACGCTAATTATCGTATAAAGACTATCTGGTATAATATTTTTTATTGCTGTGATAATTTAATGTGCAGTTTAAATAAAAAGTAGAATCATCTTAGGTCAAATGGTTGAAAGGAGCAGATAATGCAAGGCATAGATTATACACTAATATTGAAAAATGCAAGGCATACTTAGGAAATATTTTTAAATCTGGAAATATAATTGGAATGACTAATTTTAAACTTCTGTTGCTACATAGAAAATACTTACTACAAACAGAACCGAATCAAATACAAGAACATTCCAAAGAGAATAAAGTGGCACTATCTAAGATTACAATTTCATACAGATGTTAATGTGGTTTCGTAAAAGTCGGCTTCATACTTTACGGAAACTTACAGTAAATAAGTAGGTCACTATTTATATAGATCTACTATTGGAGGACAAATAACACTAAAATACATGTTGGATCAATGCAGATACGTAAGTATAAGAATTACTGAAATAATTAATTTGATAACAGCAGAAACGTCTGCAAGTCTTTCAGAAGTAACTTCTTCGCAATAACATTAAAGTAAAACGACTTTCTGTGACACATATAAAGTTTCTTGCACGAAAGAGTTCCTAGTAACATTGTTGGTACGTGTTCAAGATTAGTTGAGCTCCGTATTTTATAAATAAAACTTTTCTGATGCAAGACACGTGAGATTTACGATTCTCACCGGTAATGCTGATAAGACAGGGAAATGTGTAGACGAGCCGGCGACAGCAGTTTACAAAGTTTTATAGGATGTTGCAACTAGCCTTGTGTAAATTGTTTTGAACGCATGTTATCTAATAGCCACGTAGTTTCTCGTATTTACAAATTCGTAGAATCCGGTCTTTGTTGAAAGTTTAACCATTGAATGAATCCTATGACAGTGAAATTTCTTAGTGAAGCGTCGGTCGATCGAAAGTTCAATACACCAGATTTAATATCTAAAGATACATACACAGATACTTAATTAAACTAGATGATCGAAGGATCATATGAATAACTTTCTGGTCCTTTTAACATCGTAACAACTTCTACAGGAAAAAAGCTTCGTTGTTCTTTTAGAACCTAGTCTTAATGCAGCAGGAAGAATTCTCCAATTTACTTAGGTCTAGGATATTTTACTCATAATAAAACACTTTTAAACGGATTATATCGCGTATATTATAGATTTTTGTTTTTCCTGACGTTTCGAATGCTTTGCAGAATTCGTGGTCGCAGGATAACTATTTTACTGACATTTTATTAATAAATTACCAAGGTTTTGGCAGCAGGGTACAGTTTTCCGCAATTGCGTGGCAACATAAACTTCGTGCATAAATTTTGTTTGCACATTTTAGTTCTACATTACAAACAGTGCATTTTATAAGACGCTAACATCTAAATGATGATAATAATATTCAGGCTATTTATGCACATGGATGAGTAGACTCGGCCTACCACATAGTTATACAATGTCACTGAGGTTTTATAACCTGGGTCAGTAATAATGCATTATATTTATAACTAGAAACGGTATTAGAATACTCTAAACAACGAAGACCAATATTCTAAAATCTATAAAAACAAAGACTTGAGTGAAGACGATGGTAGAAAGAATGTCGAACCAAAAGAATCACTGCGTTTCCTATTTCTTGCTTCCAGGTTTTTCTTGAGATAGTATATTGTTCTATCTCAAGAAAAACCTGAATAAGCAAGAACGAACAGAATAAATCTGCTAAGAATGCCTCTAGGTAGGATATATTTTAACATAATGTCTATAAAAACAAAACTGTCGTACAGGTTTTCATCTAACCAGCCTTTGTGCAAAGAACTATTTATTAGTTACAAGTAGTTAATTATTTATCACTATATTTGAAGACTAAGGAATTGTCAACTAATACAACAAGTACAACTAAAATGCTACCAAGTATTCAGGACTACGGACTACCGGTCTATTCAACCTTGAAGTGTGTATTTATAGTCAGTTGCATGTTTGCATATGTTTCATGTTTAGATCGGATGGCGTTCAGTTTTACTTGGACAGATTAATCAATCGACATCAGAAACGTATCTTATATTAATGTATTCAACGCTAGACTTAAAACACCTAACTGTAAATGATATATTTTGAAAACTGGGCATTATTTGCTAATCTTGCTTGCTATGACCTGTGTTAAACCATTGTTGTAACTGTATTAAGGAACCGGCTTAGAAACCTATTCAGTACACAATATATATACTCTGTATTGGTGACTGGATGGCTATAATATTTAACTTTCTTAGCTGTATATTATTTCGTAAGAAGACATTATTCTTTTAAACTTTCAGTGTTAAGACATAGAAGATTTTTTTGGTATGTAACATCATCGCAATAACGATTTCTGGATTTCTGTACTTAAATCTGGGTTTTATCTACCTCGTACCAGACCTGACGTTCAGCTTTATAGAAACCAATAGCTACAATAAAGTAGTACCTATATGAATGTTATCACTTATAGAGAAATAAATGGGTTTATTAATGATAAAGTCGGTCTCGTGTCACGATGGCCTACTATAATAATTTGCCGCAGACAATAAGTTGAAGTGGGCCTCGACATTATCAGTCATAAGCCCGACTGTTTCTGATTAAAATACTATATCGAATGTCTCGCAAATTGCAGGTAACTGTAATTGACTATCTAGATATAATGTTTTTATGTATTGTGAATGACGTTTCATGCATCTGACTTTGTGAACATCTTGTGCGTTAATTACGAATATTTTAACGCTCTATTAGGAGTCTTACATTTATTGCAGTTTATGAGATTATGTGTTTCTTTAATATCCATTTTAACCGCGTAGTCTACAGCGTATTCTTGAAAGCCATCAAATTCCTTTCTATTGATTTCGAAGCTCAATGATTTTCAAGAGTACCTAAGCCACTATCATATCCAATCCACCTGTCGAACCTTGTGATTATAGTATCAACAATACGGATCCACATTACGAAGTATCGGAATCTTGATCACAGAGGAAAAGACAAAATAAAATATTTTCCTTCCCTGTATATGGTTCTGATACATCATTTTTATTCGTCATTTCACTGACCATGGGCCATTTAATTGTAATATCTATATATATTTAAAAAGGTAATGTTCGTTTGTTCAAAATCGCAAATCTAAAGTTCTTTACCGATCGTTTTGAAATTTTTACATGTCAGTGTATTCATATATGCGCATGTTTCTATTAAACCAGGAGACCCATAATTGTTTTCAGCAACAAGTTCATGTTGTAATTGCGTGTATTTAGCCACAGTAACGCGTGGCAGGGTAAAACTAGTTATTTGCTAAAGTGGAAAAATACAGGAAAAAGATATGAGTAGCATAGTGGTTTTATCATTTACACATTTTCACTATCCTAATGTTTTCCTTAAATTATTTTCATTTCGTTTATACATCTACAAGTGTAGACGACATGGGATCTCGAAGTCAAAGTCAAAAGTTTTTTTTATTCATGTAAACCATTTGCTGGCACTTACGAATAGTTAGAATTTAAATAGTTGCACCGTTCCAAGTCGTTGGTCCTATGGAGAAGAACCGGCAAGAAACTCCATGGATATACTCTTTTAAAATATATGATGCATTACAGTCTTATTACTTCACACAATATATTCGAAAAAAAGAAGCTATGTGAGGATAATGTATGCCAATGTGCGGGATAAATACCACATATTTATGCACAATGATATTAATTGCCTTACAATAAGATTGCTATAGCAGTCAAGAGCTGACCAGTCCCGACAGAGGGCACCCGTTCACGGGCATAACCCATGCATCAGCATAGTTCAGCATGCTGCATCTAGCAGAGGCGTCCAACATGATTTTGCAGAGGGCCAGATTAATCATTTTTGTTGCTGTGGCGGGCCAAAGGAGATGCTTCAAAGCTCAGCTCTGATTTAGAGCTAATACAAGTAAAACGCTAGTATTCTAGTTTCAAAAAACATTTATTATTTATAAACGAAGGAAAATCGTTGTTTACTTAATTCTTGACATCAAAGGTAAACATACCTGGTTACCTTGCAACCCTTACATATATTGTATACCCGTCACTACCAGCATCTTCTAGACATCTGTGGGTAAGGACAGTTTTACCTTTAAACACCAATACAACCTTTGGCGGCGGTTGATTGGCGTTTCTTTATCTAAAGAAGATAAAAAAAAAAATTACTATCATATGTGGGTAATGTGAAGAAAAAGTGAAACTGCACCAACCGGGCTAACTTTTGTCTCGGTTGCGGGCCGGATAAGAAACCTCTGCGAGCCGCATTTTGGCCCGTAGACCGTATGTTGGACACCCCAAGGATATGGAGTTAAATGACTTGAATTGGCATTTTTTCCGAAGGCCCATGAAGGCCATGTCGTATGTCTGCAATGTTTTTGGGGGCTGAGCTTCCAATATTCGTCCCTCACAGTAAGATAAGCAAAAATGTTGTTACTTCACTTCTTTATTCTGTAACGGCGGGGTACTTTCCCGGTCGAGCCAGCCCATTTACGAGCTCTAGTCACCCAATGACTAAAGCTCGAAAGACTTGCCGAGGCGCGGAACTCCGCGTCCCAGGGGTAAGATAGGTCAGACACACCGTTGTGTTTTAAGCCGGTAAGTCTCATACTATCCACCTGTCCTAGGGCGGAGGAAAACTAAACAGGCACTTAAAACTTGATTCGAACTTAATTGGCAAATTAATAAATCTATAAAGAATAAATGTTGTGCGCGGGAACCTAAATGTAATTTTGGAATTCATTAATTATAGACCGGAAAAGTGAGATCATGTATTCATGTCACACATTTTCTTACAGAGTAATAAGCTAATAACCACATAATGGTATTTCAGAATGATCATTCCTATATAAATTATTTTCCTACTATTATAAAGAGGACTTGTCTATAAGGAACATAATATTGCAAGGGCGGGAGGGAGTCGATATTTTAGTTCAATGCCGTTTAATACCACAAATAGATGGCTATAAACATTAATCCTGAAAATTGAATATCCAAGAACCGTCCAAAACTCATATATCGAACAGCAATTTTCATCTCATACTGATGATTTACTAATTAATTCGTTCTGTGTTAACGAGAAAATATTAATCTTAACCGCTGTGTTAATTAAGTCAACTAATGGCATTTGCCACGATGAAAGTTATAACACCAGTGAACTAACTTATATACTACGTAGCTAAACGAAGACAATGGTTAGGTTTGCGTAAGGCATTTTCACACACTGCAGACTCTGTGGAGCGTCTATGCTTAGACGCTCCACACTCGTTTTGATCAACCTCAAGTCCTCGCGAAAGAGAACCGATATGTATCAAGAATGTTTCGTGAGGCTATTGAAATTAAAAATCATCCTAATTTTAATAGAGAAGATGGTTGGCAGGTACCTCCTGTTTGGAATCCAGTTATTAAAATACTTAAGTCCCAAACAAGATACCGCACTAAGAAACATCAAGACACTGTGAGTGATTACTGCGTGCATCGAAACTAATTTTTTGATTAAATTGTACGGTAGATAAAATAAAAATACTTTTTAAAATCTGTAACGACGCCTGTCACCTGAGTCATCCTGCAACCATGAATGCTGCAAAGTATTCGAAACGTCAGGAAAATAAAATAAAATATACGCGATAGAATCCGTTTAAAAGTGTTTTATTATAAAAACTCGAATCGGTTCGCTAATCTCGGAGGAATAGGTAAATATTAAAACATCATCTAGATAAGAGCAGTCAATTAAACCGGTTTATTGAAGCTGGTGAAAAAACTATTCAATCAAATGTAATGAAATTTATATGTGACCAATTCGTAAGCATTATGTAGATATGAAGAAAGTAATTGCTCAAATCGGACTACAAATCTCGGAATAATTGGTGTACATACATATAAAAAAAATACGCATCGAATTGAGAACTTCCTCCTTTTTGAAGCCGGTTAAAAATCACGCTTATGATCATTGATATGATGAATTAATCACGAACAAATAGCACATTTCTTAAAACGTTTAGTATAAATATTGTATAGTCTATCGTCATTACAGGCACAATAATTCCACACCTGGACTGATCGAAGAGAAAAGAACCCATTGACCTTGCGATCCAAGACTACAATTATACATCCTCTTGATTATTTCCGTATGGTGCCGGCTCAGAATACCACCGGCCGATCTCCTCCCGTGGGTGTCGTGAAAGTCGACTTAGGGACTAGCCGGAGGATGAGCAGCAGCGTCCTTTGAGTACATTAACAACTCAACTGCGATTGCCAACCCGTATGCCAAGCGTGGCGGTTACGGCAAAACCCCCAATGAGCATAGAACATATCGGTCGTTGTGGTGTACTTTGGGGGAGGCCTGTGTCCAGCAGTGGACTTCATTAAGCCGAAATGATGATTATTTCTGTGATCATGATCCCCTAAACTTTAGGGTCGAAAGGGTTAGCGGACCAAGTCCACCAGTAGCTCAGAAAGTGGTTGTAAAACGCGCTGAGCCTATCTACACTAGTATCTAGTTACACGTAAGGAGACACGCAAGTGTAGGCACGTGAAATTGATACAGTAGTGCGGTGTTTCACAACTGCCCCAAGTGTAATCTTTCTTCATTGTAACACTATACTAGCTATTTATTTATTGAATGTTATTATGAAAATGCGAGGAGAAATCATAAAAATATGATATTAACAATACTTTCTATAATAAAGTTCTTTAACATACCTATTTTGATGTATAATCTACTGGATCCTTTATTAAGACTATATTGATTGAAAGAATTAAATATATTTGAAATAAATTATTATAGGAGAATTTATATAAATTTGAAACAACAATATTTACTTGTGACTGCACGAAATTTTAAATACACAAAACAGTGTGATTCCACTGATAACTTAAGTAATAAGTGTTTTCCCAGACTATAATGGAGAAATCGCAATTCTACCTGCACGCGTGTGCGCAGCACTTATAAACTTGTAGGCCTTCGATATATTTGCGTAGTGTACTGATTACCTAATTCTGAGATAATAAAGTACAGTCTGCACTTCAACTCAAGAAGCCAAGAGTAGTTAAAGAACATTTGCTTAGGCCAAAAGGGCGAGTGACGCTGAACTAAGTATCGAAGACTCGATTTTAGTAGAGTAAACTTACTGAGAGAGACAGAGAGAGTCACAGACACAAAGACCCCAGCTTTGGTCGGGTTTCTCAGTGATGGATAAACGTGGATATTTAAAAATTATTAGATTATTAGAATTCCGTGTGGTTCAATTACACATTTTTTTAAATTAGCCTTATGCTTGTTGCCTGCAAAATCATGCTTGAGTTACAATCATACACACATAATCGACTGGGACTGGTATCCGTGTGGTGTCCGGATTAAGAATATAGCACCACTCCATGTCTTCCTATGGATGTCGTAAAAGGGCGACTAAGGGAATCTAACCGGAGGGATGGGCAGCAGCGTCCCTTCTGTGAAGCAGAAGCCATACTGCGCTCACCAACCCGTTAGCCAAGCGTGGTGAGTATTGGCAAATACCCCCCAAAATGATGACACAGTTGTTGAATCTATGGGGGAAGCCTTTGTTCAGCAGTAGACATATAAATAGCCGATATGATATTATTGGAAATACACGTCCTTCGGCTTCGTCCTAAAATAACCAAAAAAAAAAACGGTTATAAATGAATGACGCTCAATCTGGGTGACTGAGCTGAGTACTACACTCACCACTCGACCAGCCCACAGTGAAATTACTGGGCATAAGAGACTAAATAACTAATGTATCGAGGTGACGAGCGCAGTGTGGTGGTACGCAAGACTACTGCTGAGAGTATTACAATTGTTTTGGACATCCATGACGCTTACCACCAGGCGTCTGAACTGCCCGTCTCCTCAATAGAGACGTTAAACAACGGTTGCTTATGTCTTATTTATTACGTTTACGGGGCTAGTAGTGCTGGGACGCTATGAAGAAATCAAATCACGTGAACGATATCTCTCGGCTACTTTCTTCACTGAACACACGTGCATGACGCATAAATAGCACATTTATCGCACACGTTCTTTGTAAATATTCAACAAATTCAAACCAACGCTTACATATTGCTTACACACATTATTAAAATATTACCCACTCGACTATGCAAATCTTTCGCAATATAATAATAAAATTTTAAAATAATCCTTTATGTAGACTTTGTTTTATCGTTTAGAATACGTAATTTATTTTAAGAACCCGCGTTTTCTTTACATTTAAAAAAGCTCATAAAGGTATCGTGTAATTAAATGGTTTAGAAAATTTATTAATTTGAAACAAGATTGCTTTTTAACACGCTTTTATTAGCATGGTATATATCTATGTATCTATGTAACAGATTCTTTGAACTCGTTTTTCATCCCCTTCAAAACGTCGGATTGATTTGAAACTTCGCACACTTATCAAGGACCGATGACAATGCAATAATTTAAATAGTTTGTCCCATTATCCTCGCCAGGATCCTCAGTATTAGCGATTACACGAAAATTACCACTTCATCGACATACACAAACTTGCACAAAAAATAATACCTCCATCAGATGTCGAATCAATTTTCCAATACTCGAATAGTTTCTCATTCTTCAGATGATTTTATCCGTAATGGAGACAGAATTTTTTAACTTAAACGTCGAAAGGAAGATGCTTGGGTAAATAATTAACACCCGGAGTTATTGCGACTATGGACAGGCAACAAGGGCATTAAGCCATGCGCAAAATAAAAAACAAACAGGTTTATGTAGTTAGCCGCACTAAAAAATAGAAAATAAATAATAGTTTAAAAAACTAAAAAACACGCTTTTGTACATAGCCGAACTAAAAAGTTGAAAATAATGTTCAATAAGTTTAAAATAACAATAGATTGATTAACAAAATTAAATTATTTTATTGTTAAAAAGCGTGGGGTGCTTTATCAGATATTTTCGCGATGACAATTCTTTTACAAATATTCACAAAAATATTTACAACAATTGATAGTAAGCACCCCACGCTTTTTTAAAATGTTTTTTTTTTTTGTTTATCACTCTATTGTTATTTTAAACTTATTGAAAATTATTTTTCTACTTTTTAGTTCGGTTATGTACAAAAGCGTGTTTTTTAGTTTTTTTAAACTATTATTAACATGTATCCCTTGTCACGTGTTTATATCCCCTGTAAGGAGGAACCCGGTCTTTTGATAGGCTTACGCGGGGACTGTGGTCCAACACGCAGAGAATTTTAGAGAATTTTCATCTATAATGTAACTGGACACTAACCGGGGACTCTATGGCTACACTATAAAAGTAAGTCTCGGATTGTCTCCGGAGGTGTAAACTTTTATATAAGATGGAAACTACAATTATAAGGTCTATTGTAATGGGTGCTAAATGGATGATATACTTCTAAAAACGGAAAAAGTGAAATTCTGTGGCAGACGGTGACTTGCCACTCACAAGATGGGCCCCCTAAATGGCCACCACTACAGGCGACAAGGAGCAACACCGGTGTGAGCGGCTAGGGGTGTAAAGAGGTGCGGCACCGGATTCACCATCGCGCCTCTCGAAGACTCGGAGCGGGTTTCCCCGTTATTATGCCATTAGACACTTCCACCCCCGAGCATATAGCTCTGGCGGCCCCCCTCTGATCGGCCAACTAAGGCAAGCCAGAGTTGAAAATCCTACGGGCACTCATGGGGTACCACTCCAACCAACCAATAAAGGCAAGCCGGAGACGGGGGCCTTACCGACTCTCTGGAGCATTCGGGTACACAGTGTCGCCCCTCACATTCAGCTCGCCACAAACTGCCCTGCGTTTATTTATCAAACTATTATTTATAATTAAGATATTTTATTTTATGAAATAGTTATACAGCTATTGAATTCCGTATGTACGGATTACTACCTGATAGTCGCGATTTCATCCGCGAGTGAATTCATTTAAAGTTCAACCCTAACAATATAATGTCATACAACGTAACCTGCATCCTATTCCAAATTAAATATTGAAATAATGCACTATTCCGTTTTACATTTTGAGCTTGATTGAGAAACAAACAAACGACGACGGCACGCTGGCTAAGCGATTGGATTTCTGTGCTACGGGACTAAGGTACTGTAACTTTTTTTTATTAGTCACCAGTGGAAATTATTTATGAACTTTGTTCACCCCGGGGACGGGCGAAGGGGTATGCCGGATTCCTATCGGCTAAAACCACTGGAGCGGTCATCTTCGGCACCGAAGGGGGGCTCCAGGTCCTCGTAAGATCACACTAGAAAGGTACTCTAACCTAGAGGGATGGGCAGCAGCGTCCCTTTTGTGGTACAGCAGCCATTCTGAGCTCACCAACCCGCCTGCCAAGCATGGTGAGTATTGGCAAATTTCCCCCAAAATAACGACACAATTGTATAAATCTATGGGGAAGGTCTTTGCTCAGCTGTGGACGCCCATTTCTCATATGATGACGATAATGATCATGATGTACGCAGTAATCACTCGCAGTGTCTTGATATTTTTCAGTGTGGTATGAAGTTTGGGACTCGTTTTAAAGTGTTTTATTATAATGAGTAATAATCGCAAAAGCCTAGGATAGTACTATATACACATTTTTATCAAATAATTATGTACATAATAATATTTACCTACATTTAAAAAATAACAGAGTCTGAAGGACTCTTGTAAATAATTGAAGTAATCAGAAATAAACATGAGTATTTAATTGATCAATAGAACCATTAGCCGAGGTAGATAAAGATAAGGCTCTGATTATATCTTTACTTTCATACAATCATCATTGCAGTAAACTACAGTGGCAATTAGAGACGAAGATAACTCCACTAACCATTGGCTACCTACATCAATCATGTAATAAAGCCCTGCATTTTATTAAATGGGTCAAGTACATCAGTATGTTTATTGGTCTTTTTATATAAAAAGTTAATCATAATAAATATATATAACCGATATAATTTGCACTGTAGAAATTTGAACTATGAAGTTATAAACAGTGATTGGAATGGCATAGCATTCTATGAGAATACCCAATATATCATCATATTTTTTTATTTTATTATCACGACAACACGACTTAACACATTTTTTAAAGAAGATGATATGAAGACCTAAATTTAACCAATTTTAACAGTGGAATTAAAAACTTACTTATTAGAGACTATCTCGTCAATGTTAGTATATAGTTTGTAAAATAAAGACAGCTACTATGTTTTAGTTTGATTATATTTAAAAATACATGCAACAATATTTTTTTGTAATCTTTTATTTAAATATAGTGAAAAACTTACTGTTGATAAAATAATTCAAACTGAGCAGTTCTAACTTTGCACTTGACACTTCACTGAAGCTAATTAAAAAAAAGTAATAGATCTGTGGATAAAAATGGCGGGTAAACGTTCGAAAATCGAAGTATTAAAATATGGCGGAGCGCGCGTCCGCGGCGGCGATACAACGCTGAATGATTACAGGTTATGTTAGTGGCAGCGTAAGTATATCAACCGAGTCGAACAGTTTTCTGAACAACTCAGGTGTAGGAGTCATTCACACTTCCACAATTTAACAGCTAAGTGAGTAATAACATCACAGAATAATATGTGTGCTACGTCATATACGGTTGCAGTTCAGCAAGAACTAAAATAAGGAAAACCTACCCGCCTAAATTACCAACCATTCTGGTTTAGTAGCTTATTTCGTTGAAATCCGTGTTTCTACAATATCTTTCTAAGGTCAGCCTAAAGTTAAAATTGTTTTAGAAACATATTATAGCATTCCGATATCTTGTAGTGCTTCGATTAGATATCGGTATTAGTTATGCATCTTGTAAACATACACATACCCAAAGACCTGTTCATTAGTTCGTTATAAATGGAGACAATTCTTCTATCACTAGTAACTTCAACGTCGAGGACTGTCTCATTAACCAACGTAGAAAGAAGATTTGGAGGCGATTCGACAAGACATATCAGCGGTGTTACGTCGTAGCAAACCGCTCAACCCGAATCTGTCTCGCTATGAATATCTTACGCGAAAAAACGACAATGAAGACCTAGACCTAACTATCCTCCGTGCCGATAAGGGTAACGCTACGGTTATAATGGACACATCAAATTACAAACATAAAATTCAAGAGCTTTTGTCGGATAGATAAAAAGGTAAACAAAGACCCAACTAACAAAATTCTCAAAAAGTCCACTGAGCTAGAATCCACTCGTAAAATCGACGTAAAAATTCTCATTCCATCCTGCTGCCGGCTGGATTGCCGAAAATACACAAAATCAATGTTCCCCTACGACCAATAGTAAGCCAGATTGGTACACCAACTTACAAACTGGCACTGCACCTAGCAAAGATACTCTCAAAACTTCGTGGAAAGTCTACCATATATGTGAACGATTGGAAGATTGATGAAAAGACCTTGAACTGGCTGAAAGTGAAATGATGGTCACCGATATTTTTATGGAGGACTTGGAGGAGAGAGCACTGACGACAGCCCTAGCTATACCGAAGATGTTCAAACGGTATGTAGATGATACTTTTACCATCCTGCCTCACAACAGGGTCTCTGCGTTTTTTAAAACACCTAAATTAAATAGATAGCAGAGTTCAGTTTACTATGGAATTAGAGGATAATAAATCCTTGGCCTTTCTTGGCATATTTCTGATCGATAAGCCTGATCATTCTGTTAGTCCCAGCGTGTATAGAAAGCCTACCCATACAGACAGGTACTTGAACGGTGAATCTCATCACCATCCTTGTCAGTTAACTACCGTGGCCAAATCTTTGTTATAAAGAGAGCACACGGCATCTGCGACGCCGACCATCTGGCAGAGAAGCTTAACCATGTGAAACAAGTTCTTCAAGATAATAATTTAAGAGCGCCACATCCCCGTCGCAGAAGCCGCCCAAAAACCCATCAAAGTTGATCGAAGACCTGCTGTTTTACCATTCATAAAGGGATTCACGGACACAACTGGTCATATCTTGAAGTGCGCTTCTATTAAAACCAACTTCAAACCGCATAAGAAAATAAGCCAACTTCTCAAACCGGTGAAGTGTCACATTCCTCTACAATATGCAGAGTAATGACTGTGATTGTGGGTTGTCATACATGGGGCCAACATTGCGTAGTATAGCCACCAGAATTGAAGAACACATAGCTAACGTCAATCATGGACGCTTCACAAAGTGCAGTGTGTGACCATACCTTAGACAAATCTAACCATTTTCTTCGTTGATCATATCAACCTCAAGTCCTCGCGAAAGAGACCCGATATGTCAAGAATGTTTCGTGAGGCTATTGAAATTAAAAAGACATCCTAATTTTAATAGAGAAGATGGTTGGCAGGTACGACGTGTTTGGAATCCGGTTATTAAAATAATAAAGTCCCAAACAACATACCACATTACAAACACTGAGTGATTACTGCGTGCATCGAAACAATTTTTGACTAGTTTTGTACATTAGATAAAATAACTTTTAAATCTGTAACGACGCTTGTTGTCACCTTACGGCCGAAATAATAATGGATCTAATCCAAAATCTTTGGATTTCGAATTACGGATATGTCTGATTTTTGTGTTAAATGTGACAAAATCTTAAACCTTAAGATGTCGGGTTAGATTGATTATTAATTTCGGCCGTTAGTCATCCTGCGACCACGAACCCTGCAAAGTGTTCGAAACGTCAGGAAAAACAAAAATCTATAATATACGCAACGTAATCCATCACTATGTCGTCATGCCATATTACTATGTCATCAACTTATTTAAAGCAAGATTAATTACTAAGTGGACTAGTACCTATAACGGGTGTAAATGACATCGTAACGAAAACTGATTCCATGGATACAGCCACAGAAATAGGAAATAAGGAGAAGTGGTACGGGGGTGCCACTTTTAACTAGCAATCGGTAAATAACAAACGCAGTGAATAGAACAGCGAATGGTACGCTCAATATCGCGCGTTGCGTGGTACGGCTGTCATGTGAAGTCCGTACGCCCGGTATGATTGGCTACCTACAAAGTCATGGGTGTGTTTTAGTATGAGAATCTAATTATAATGTTGTGTTTATTCAGTTCATTGCATGAGAACTCGTAACTGTGTGCATTTATGAAGAACGGTAGTGGGAAAATGGATTTCTAGGCTCTCATACATTTTGATTTACATGGCATATCTCCTTTCTTCCAATATCTTTGGATTCAGCAAATGATTTTTAAACCCACAGCGTTAAAATTTTGCGTCGGTCTTTTCATGAATATTCCTATTTTATTTACCTGATTTTAGTTTGAAATAATCTTTTTCGCCTATCTTAACGCTATTTTGAATAAAAACAAACTCCTAAACTATTTCACATAAAACTGAAATGTAAATAAAAACTAAATAGCTGTTGTTTCGCTACAGTTCACGGATGAGGTCATCGCTCGCAGTAACATAAGAATATCATATCATAGTACAATAATCACGTAGCGTTTTCAGCGTATTGTTTACGATACATGGCCTGCTCAAAAATGACAAAACCTATTATTTCCATGCCAAATGGATGTCCTATTATTAGTATAGGCATAAGCGTAACTTGTTCCTAAAGTTTTCGAAACGTTGTCACTTACAACCTGTATAATGGTAACATATAACCATAGATGACTAGGGTATAAGGGTAGGATATTAATATAATATGAAATAGAAAGGCAGGATCACGCTTTTTATCGTCAATTATCAGTGTGATCTTATTAAACTTATTGATTTAGATATAATATTGGCTCAATATTCCACCTGTCATTGCTGTCATTTATATGTACCTCGGACTAAAGGAATAAAATTTTGGTATAAAAACATAAAGCTGCATCAGCCAAACTATATCCGATATAGGCAGCAGATCTGTGTTTTTGCCGTCAGTAATGAATATAAAATAAACGCTAATTAATGTAATCTACATAGCAATGCAAGTAAAAGAATAGCACTAATTTTAACTGGTCCCCAGGCTTTTATTCAGTAAACATCGCTATATCACAAAACGCCTAGTCTGCTTTTTATTACTTCATCACTTTGGTCCTCTCAGGATAAAAAGACCAAACAAAGTAATGACTTGCGATCAGTGAAATATTTTGATAAAAACAAGCATACCAATCACATTTAAATTTCAGTGCTATATTTGACATGCCTTGCTGCTGACTTGCATACCTACCTAAAACAAGTTATGTCAATATAATGTCTGCACCAAAAGACTCGAATGGAGTAACTTCTGAATGCAGTTTATGGTTTTTGAGAGCCTATTGGAACACGTTTTGTGGAGCAGTAGCACACAGCATATTCTATTTTCCAGGTCAGATGCTAATTGGTCCATTTTAGATCTAGTATCTAAAATGTCACGTAACGGGGACTAGCCAGCTTCCCTTAGTAAGTAACATGAACCTAGCCATATCAGTATATCGCGCATTCGCACTTATACAGCAAGGCGTGAAAGAAGATAGTTAAGGCATTACTTTTTTGTTTCCTTCTATTAACAATATGCTTTATCTTTAAGTATTCCTTAAAAAAAAACCTACGTAACGCCTAGTGACGCGGAACACGACAGTGGTATACTTTTACGCGTATAGGTTTTTTGTGGTTTCTCGCATGCATGTCAGAGATATTTCGCTGCTTGAGTGGGCATTCAGGTGAAGCTAAAAATGCCTTCAGCCAGACATCAATACTTAAAAACGAAGTAACTGCAACTGAGGGCGCATTTAAACAAGCACAGGTCAGTCGGAAGGTCAATCTGAGTCCGTAACACAACTACAGGTTGGTCGTAAGGCAAATCAATCGGAATCCAGTTAACAAAGTTAAAGTAAGAAAGACAAAAAAATATTCTTTGCACCGGACACAGCAATAGTAGTAAAAATTATGAAAGGAACACAAAATAGTACATATGAAAACATAGACAAAAAATTACAAGTAACTACAATAAAACCAACTAGTTAAAACAGCTCACAAGTGGTTAGTAGTACAGAGAACTAGTGAAATACAGTGCAGCCAACAATCCAACATTGTTTGTCACACTGTGTCTGACACGACACATCACAATTCTACAAGTCGGCTACACTGGAATAGGCCAACTCTCGTTTGGCCTAAGGACTGTAAGGAAAGTAGTGGTAATTAGTTATTGAAAACAGCAGCGAGAGTATTAGGTAACACGTGCGGTGTCAGTGAACGACTAAAGACGCAACGGGGATGGTAAAAAGGTATTTGATCCCCGCCCCATTCTGAAACAGTTACCTAATCTTGTAATTTATTGCTTGCTTGGTTGCTTGGGTATTACCCTGGGTATTTAATAAATTGATAATTTTATACCTTATTCGTCCATTTTGAATTATGTTCCTAAAATTAGCGAATATAACAACAGTTAATTTTTTTAACATTTCGATGTAATTTTGAGTTCTTTTAGTTAAATTGAGGTAGTTTTAATTCTAGTTAGACTCGAAATTAAAAGATTAAGCTAAACACCACTTTTAAGAGTGAAATTATTACTTAGGGGATTTTTCCTCACCACTTTCGGAAGACCGATTCTTGCTCATTTAACGTTATTGTGTTATTTTTAATGATACCGTTACGTTTTTGGAATTTTTCAAAAACATGGTCCATTTTAAATACCAGCGATTATGTGTTATTTTGAAAACTTATGAGTCCGTTAGGTTTTTTAAATTCAAAATATAAGTAGCTTTTTTAAATTTTGAAGTTGATATTTCTGTCCTGCTTTCCTCAAACAACACAGATGGTTTATTTTCGAATGCTCCTAGGTACGAGGTATCAAAATCTTCCTTTGGACATAGCTATTTGAATAATAAACCGTTGTGTCCTACGGGGCGCCTGTTTGGTCGTCTCGAGAGTCGAGATGACCAAACAGGCGCCCCGTAGAGGGCCACGGATCGACCAAACAGGCGCCTCGTACAGGGCCACGGACCGCACAACTCCCCCCCTAGTAGAGGCGTCGAACTTCTTCCCTCGGTCCCCCGAGATTGGGTAGCAGCCGGTGCGACACCCACACAGTACGGCACCCACTATCCTTTCGACCCGGGGGACAAGACGCTCGAAGTGCTCTTCGAAGCCCCAACGACTGTCCAGGGTGAGCCCCAGGTACTTAATGTACCGGCCCACCCTGATTTGCGCGTCACCAACACGTATCCACGAACTGGGAGGCGCCCTGTTCCGCGGTAGTTTGTGGAACCATAGCACCTCGGTTCTCTGAGGCGCTATCCGCAAACCCAGAGCGTGGATTTCGGCCACGACAATTGCCACCTTTTGCTTGCTTGAACGACACGCAGGACCGTATCGTAAGCGAGGTTACATAAGAGGACTCTGAGAACCGACCCCTGTGGAACCCCGCACGTGATCTCCCTCCGCTTTACGCTACCGTCCCTGCCCATGTAGCGAACATGCCTGTCGCGTAGATATGCCCCGATGATACCCTGCAGATAGGTGGGGCACTGACGGTGCGCCGGTGCGGGTGACTAGCGCCCCCTTCCAGGCAAGAAGAGCTATGAAACAGTATGAAATAATCACATTTGTATAATAAGTACAAAGTAAAAATTAATTTTTAGTATAGGTAAACAGTTTAACTAAAACAATAGTAAAAATCCTAGTATCTTTTACTAATTAATGTAAATAAAATATAACACTGTTTATTTTAACACAATTAGTTAATTTTTTTGTATCTTCGTATGACATACTTTGGAGGGCATCCTTGAGGACCTTCTTACAATTAATGTAATTGAGGAGACACGTTTTATTGCATTCAGCCTATTATACAGAAGCGGGTCTAGGAACACGTAAAATTTGGATGTAAAAGCATGTTATATTGCTATTTTTTGTGTGCATACCTTTCATACTATATCTTTCCGTCTTTTATGAGTAAATTTAGTGCTGTAAGAAAGGGCTGCGTGCTGCTTTAGTACCTACTACGCCCATTATAAATAACTGCCGAACTGTTAATATTCTACAAGTTTTCATAGAGGTTAGTGAGAAAATGAAAGCGCGGAAAGTAGCCACCTTGAGAATTGCTCTCTGAGCTCCCTTTTTTTTTTTTTTTTTTTTTTTTTTTTTTTTTTTTTTTTTTTTTTTTTTTTTTTTGTTGGGCTTCTCGCATACATTTCTGGGAAATGTGGTTGCTTAACCGGTCATTTGCTGGCGAAGCCAAAAGAGGCCTCCAGCCAGGCTTAAATTAATTATTAAAAACTAAGCAACTTTCGCTAAGGGCGCCCCCTGCGGGACACGGACCTCGGCTTAGGGCGTTGCTGGGGATATCAAGCTATTGTTTTGGGGACAGCTGGATCGGTATTATTTAAATTGTATTAAGGGACATTTAAAGCTACAGGCTCGGCACGGGCCGGCGCGAGCAAGAGACGGGAGGGAGAAGTGCTAACTTGAACGGGAAGGTGACGCGGCGATAGGCCTCCGCGACGTCGGTGAGGCGGGCATCCTCGGCGGCGAGGGCGGTACAACGGTCGGGTGTTCAGTGAACGAGACAACGCGAGTCTCTTCATGTGATCTAACGTGATTTTATCGTCTGGATCGACCAGAACGTGCCTCGGGCGGCGTACTCTACTGATACGGGAGGGTTCGTAGTCGGCGGCTGATACCACAAGGGGATTTGGGTGGGACAGGGCAGAATCGAGATAGCGTTTGGACGCTTGTTTCATAAATTGCCTGATGGTCGGCAAGTTAAGGTCGAAATGGAGTTGGTCGTTTCGCATGTACAGAGGCGCTCCGGTGGCCTTGCGCATGAAACGGGTTTGGAGGGTTTCTAATCTACGGAGTGGGTATGATTCGGCGTGTGCGAACACTGGGCTGGCATAGGTCATGATGGGTCGAATGCATGTGGTGTAAATTCTCACCTTATTTCTAAGGGATAATTTACTACGAGCGTTCAGAATATAGTGAAGGCGACCGAGCACAAAGGCAGCGCGGGCACGCACCATCTTTGTGTGGGGAATGAAGGTCAGTTTTTTGTCTAGGGTGACTCCAAGATACTTGGCGTGCGGTTCCCAAGGAACCGATTGGCCCAGCATCGAGATCTCCCTGAAGCGTGGGTGGTCGTCGCCTAATTTGCAAAATAGGACGGCTTTACTTTTGATAGGGTTAACTTCGATCCGCCATTTCCTAAACCATTTACCGTAGACGTTGGCTGTGGTTTGGAGGATCTTAGTTATACTATCGGGACTGCTACCAGAGTAGAATATGGCCGTGTCATCTGCGAACAGTGCTAATTGGGTCGTATTAGCAGGTCTTTTGGGGAGGTCACTGGTGTACAGTGTGAACAATAATGGGGCTAGCACGGATCCTTGTGGGACTCCGGCTCTAATGGGGTGGGGGGAAGAGAGAGCGCCCGTGATTCGATATCGGAAACTGCGATTTGACAAGAAGTCTCGTATGATGAGAACGAGACGGTCAGGCACTCCGAGTTGGTACAACTTATATAATAAGCCATTGTGCCAGACTTTGTCAAATGCTTTCGCAACATCGAAAAAGAGGACTCCCGTCATCAGGCCGCGTGAGAATCCGAACGTGATGTGTTCAACTAGTCGGTGGACTTGTTGTACACACGAGTGTTTGGTTCTAAAACCAAACTGTTCGTCGGGAATGAGTTTCTTGGAATCGGCATAATCCTTTAATCGGGAATAGATAATCCGCTCATAAATCTTCGCAAGAGAATTGAGAAGGCTTATGGGGCGATAGCTGGAAGGCTCGCACTTGGGCTTACCGGGTTTGGGAATACCGATAACGGTGGCCTGTTTCCACGTATGCGGAAATAGGTTATTGTTTAATGCCGCATTGAAGATGACGGTCATTAAGGCGATAAGACGTTCGGGGAAGAGTTTAATCACCTTGTTGGTGATACCGTCAGAGCCGGGGGCTTTGCGAGGGTGAATCTTTTTCACGAGATTTCTGACCTCGTCTGCCGTGACCGGAGGGAGGGGGTCGTCAGGGTCCTCGGCAGGCGGAATAGCTGCTCTACGTTCGACTTCAGCGTCAACCTTTTTGAGGTGAGCTTGGTCTACAGGTAGAGTGCTTGGGGAACATTGCGCTTCTAGACTGTCAGCTAGGCATTCGGATTTTTCGTCGTCATCAAAGGCCGGCCTTTGGTTGGGACGGTTGAGGGGGGGCACAGCATTGGATGTTTCGGATTTGAGTTTCCGTTGCAGATGCCAGAACGCAAGGTGGGTTGGCTCTAAGTCGCCCAACATCTTATCCCAGTTAGCCTCTCGGCACTCCTTGATACGTTCCTTGACAGCACGCTGCAGGTGGCGCATAAAGAGGCGATTGGGTTCGCTGGGAAAAGATGAGTACGCTCTAAGGGCTGCGTTCTTCTCCGTCATCAGTGCACGTACATCGTCAGGGAGTTTCATGCGATGGTCTTCCATCGCAGGAACTCGCCGTGAACACTCGTCCACGACGGACTGTACATGCCCGGTGAGGGAGTCGATCGCGCCTAGCGTGTCTGCGACTGACGTTATGCATTCGGGAATTCTATCTAACTGAGCGGACGAGGGGTCGTTGAGGCGTTGCCTAACTTTCCTCCAGTCCGTCGTCACAATGGTCTGAGGGGGTAGCCCTGTGTCCGTGGGGCCAAAGCGGGAGGTGAGGTGAAGGATCACAGGACGGTGATCGGAGTCTAGCTCTTGTAGTACTTCAATGGAATGCAACTTGAGGTTGACATTCATTAGAAGTGCTATGTCGAGTATATCCGGGCGATGATTAACATTGCTGGGGTAGTGAGTGGGATACATCGGGGCGATGATGTCAAAATTGAGGAGGTTACTGAGGGAGTATAATTTACTTCCTCTGTGGTTGTGGGTGAGACAGTTCCAAGACTCATGTTTGGCATTGAGATCTCCCGCCACTATGACGGAGTCGCCTAGATCGAAGAGTGCTTCGAGATCCGATTGGATTGGATCGTCTTGGGCATTGGGGGATTGGTAAGCCGACACTATAGTGATCGGTTGATTACCTGTCATGCCTATTCTGCACACAGATGCCTCTAGATTGGAAAGGGACGGGGTATCTAGGGGCATGCAATAAAGGGATCTCTTATAGTAGATAAGAGTGCCTCCTCCACGGGAGTGGGTCCTATCGTTGCGCACTATATCATAGTTTGCAATTCTAGGGTTCCTGTGAGAGGGTTTCAAAAAGGACTCTTGTATCAACATAATGTCAATAAGGTGGTCGCGGAGGAATAAGGCGATTTCGTCTTTTTGGCCATTAATGCTGTTGGCATTGAAGATGCCTATTTTAAGGGATCGGGGTTTTATTCTGCACCTGCTTTGTGAATCCATTACGGATGAACGCGGTAGGAGAGGAGGGCGGATGAAACATCAGCGAAGTCGCTGAGAACTAGCATGAGGCCGTATTGGCCCTGGTTTGCCCTAATGGCTGCGGCCATTTGGGCGACTCTGTTCGGGTCGACAGAGTTGAGAAGACCGAGGCAAACTGAGAGGTCGTCAGTTTTGAGAAGGGGTGAGGGAGGGGCGGCCCTCTGAGAGTGCACTTGTGGTGCGGGTTGGTTGTACGGCACGGGAAGGTACGGTGCCGTATGGGGGGCGGTCATCAGCGAGGGAATCGCTGACGCTTGGGTCGCCTGTTGGGTCAGTAAACTAGGCCTCAGGGCGGGGAACGCTTGCTGGTGATTCAGCGCGTTCCACGGCGATGGCCTTTGAGGGCTGAGTCGTTGGGACGTGGGAGGGGCCTGAGAGGCGTAATGGGCGGCCGCGAAGGCTTGGGTAGCCGCTTTGCGCTTTGCTGCCTTGTTGTTAGCGCGCGGTGCTTTGGGGCATCCGCGATAATTCGCGGGATGACCCGACTCACCGCAAAGCACACAACTCGGAGGCTCTGTGCATTGCGTGCGATCTTTGGGGCGATCGCAGTCGGAGGTGCTGTGGTCACCTAGGCACTTAACGCACCTAGGTTTGGCGTAGCAGTGTCGCTGCGCGTGACCATAGAGTTGGCAGCGGTGACACTGCCCGGGAGGACCATAACGATGGGGAGGTTCGATTTTGATGCCTGAGAGGTGGCATACAGTCTTGATATTAAAAATCTTCCGATCATTATCGGCGGTCTTTTCGCATATGGCGAGGACCATATCATAAGCTTCACCGCTGCGACCAGCGTGCATGCGATGAACTTCGAGGACGGGGATACTTTGCGACAGAAGGTCGTCTTTGATGGAGTCGGTGTCGATCTCCTTGGGGATGCCTTTAAGGACTACCCGGAGTGGGCGTTCCTCAGCGAGAGAGTACGTGTGAAAGTACACGTTCCTGTCTTGGAGGGCACGGGTCAAAGACCTGAAGTCTTGGGCAGTGGGAACTGCCACTTTGACCCCGACGGCTGTGGTGCGGGCACTTAGGTAGTTAATACCTAGCTCTATACACATTTTGGACACGTCATTCCACTTGTCCTTGGCCTGAATGTATATAGCAGGCGGTTTTTTGTCCTTTTTAGGGACCTTGGCGGGCTGGGATTGGGAGTTAGCGGGGGTAGGGGTAGGGGGAAGACTGGCCTGAGAAGAGGCCGTTGTGGGGACAGGGGCAGAGGGCGGAGCGGAGGACGAAGCCTCGTCCGTTTTCGGGGCTTTAGCGGGCGCTGCTTGAGCAGAGGACTTGGCCTTGCGGGCCCGCTTTTTACGGCTACCGCTGACGAGTTGGAACTCGTCAGAGGCCGAATCGGAGGAGGGGATTTGGGGGGGAGGGGGAGAGTCCTCGGTCTCTGACATGTCCGACACGTCAGAGAGTATGGGCATGTCGGCTTCGGGGGACGTGGAGGCGTTCGTGCTGGCGGTGGGGAGGGGGGCTTTTGCCTGAGGGGCGGATGATATGCCGGCATCTAGTTCGGGGGTTGTGCCCCTTTTTTTGGGTTCGGGATAGGGGGGCTGCACTTTTGTGCCTGGTTCTAGTGGGGAGAGAAGGTTGCCATACTTGGCAACAAAGTAGGGGTCCTTTAGGAGGATCTCCCTAATATTTTTCCACAGCGTGGCGTCGTCGGCCATTTTGTTTATAAAACAAAATGGCGGACGGGGGGACGAAAACAAAAATACGCTATAAGCGCGGAGGAACAAACGCGATTTACGCGGTCCCTAACCTCCCGGGTTGGATGGGCCCGGGGGTGTGTAACAAACCCTCCCTGCCGGGTATAGGCAGGGAGGTGTGAGTACCTGTGGTGAGCCCTAAGCTAGTACCATCCGTGGCCAGTCTTAATGGGCAAACGGGTCCCTGACAGCTCTTTTGCAAGGGGCGATAAGGTATCGCCCGCAAGAGACTGTATAATCTGAAAATGTAGAGTCGAACTAGGGTCGACTAGGGTAGCCCCCAAGGCCGGTGGTCCTAGTCCGCTGCCGACTAACTGCTTTGCCCTGATGGGGCTAGGCGGGTGTGCCGGGTCAACACCCCACTCGGCTTCGTTGGCACCGTAAGGTATCCGCCGAGGACCACCAAACAGTGGTTTTTCCCTGAAGGGGCACAATAACTCGATGAATTTAATCGGTCAAAGAAACAAAAATCAGTAGTCGCCTTGAAAAAGGCAACGCGTGATTTAATTGAAGTGACTGCAATCCGACGGGACAGATTGCGAACAAACACTACACAGCACACTGATCGGGGAGCGCGAGCACTGCACGACCGTCTGCGGCGAGCGTCAGACACGGAATGCTCTGAGCTCCCTCGATGGTTGGTAACAATATTTTACCCGGTCCACCGCATGTGATAATTCAGTATGTTAATAAAGATTGCCATAGACCAAAGTAACTTGCCTAATTATTTCTGGGTCTGCAATGCAGCGTAACGTTTTAACCGACTTCAAAAAGGAAGAGGTTCTCAATTCGATACGTATTTTTTTTGTATGTACACCGATTACTCCGCGATTTGGAGACCTATGTGAGCAATTCTTTTTATTGAAGATAAATATTATCTAACTTACAAATCCTATTATTTAAAACCTTGATATGGTGTTTGAATGTGTTTTATCTAATAGCACCAAGGTATTTTGTTTTATTTGTATTTTTTATGACGGGACTCGCACATTGGTTTTTAGTCGGAACTTTACAATAATAAGCATTGTTGGGTTAGTTTGAGATGTTCTTTGTTTGCGCATCGAAAACTTCATATAATCTGAGTGTTAGTAAATTTTGCTGAAGTCTAAATAAATGGCTTAACAACATTGAATCCGTGCTGCGCATTCTTGTAGACTTCGCTTTCTGAATCAGCCGAAAATAGAAGAACAAGTGTCGTGAGTGTCGTCAGCGTATACTAGTCAGTTGTAAGGCTCCAAAGAAGTACTTCATTACAAACACTTTAAAATTTATTATACACACATATACATATATGTTACTGTAAAAGCTCAAACTATTGTAAATCATAAGATTTTCCAGTAAAACCTAATATTTACAAAGCCTTAAGGCCGAAATTAATAATCAATCTAATACAAAATCTTTGGATTTCGGATTACTGATATGTCTGTTTTTGTGTTAAATGTGATCGTTACACAACAATGGATGAATTTCATAATCAAATCTATATAATCTGAAGATTTTTGATTTGATCGACTCTAAATTTCGACCGTTAATGGTATAAATCCGAACTGATCTGTAATAATCGTTAATTTCGTACTTTTACTAGCGGTCAATCGATAAATCTTAGGTTTTACCTAAGAGACATGGCAAATATTGAAAATACGTCTCACGGCTGAATACTGAAACTCCACTTATTATTTAAGTCCCACTTAACCTTTTAAACCTTGGGAATTTAATATATCGATATTTCAAAATTGAATTTTTAGTTTCCTTTGTTGTTCGATATGTGGAAACACCAATATTTCAGGAGCTTTTCAACAACTAACAAATTCAACGTCGCAAGGTACAGTGGGTGAGCCCTTGCAAGATCTGGCTAAACATTGGCTCGTAAGCGTCCTCTGTAGAACAGTCGTCTTATATAAAACCACTTCAATTAATGGTCTTGGGAGTATACCGCCTTAATCATCATACCCATTAGAAGGATTGGTGAGTGACGTGTATAAAAACGGTGTGTGTACTTATGTCACCGAAATATCAAGTTATAATATCCAGTATTAAGCTGACCTCATTGTACGGAAAGCCAATGGGAGACCAGCTTATACTGGAAATAATTGCTCGTTAAGTAGCCGTGTGTACCTGCGTTCGAAGTTGTTCTCTGGGGTAACTACTAGTAGGAAAAACGATAAAATGATCGAAGAAATATATTGAATACAATTAGTAAAGGTTTCAATAGAGAACATAATAAAATAATATATTTTTATACAGGAAAAGATAATTGAAATATTTTATTGTCATACAGCATATAGGTCAAAGGACGTCCACTGCTGAACAAAGGCTTCCCTGGTAAATCTCTATAGTTGTGCTGTCATTTTGGGATGGATTTCTCAGTAACACCACCACGCTTGACAGATGGGTTGGTGATCGCAGAACAGCTGCAGTTCCATAGAAGGGACGCTCCTGCCTCTCTGCCTGCTCATCCCTCTGGTTCAGAGTCCCTTAGTCGCCTTTTACGACATCCACCATAAAACCACTGGGCGGTCATCTTCGGCACCTAAGGGTCCAGGTCCTCGTCGATCACACTAGAGCCGCCCACTGGTGCCACGCCTATAGGCACATCAGAGGGTGACTGTAAAGCGGTCACCGCGTGACCACATGCGCCACCGTGAGTCAAATATACCTATTTAATATCATCTATTAGTCAGTAAAATGAATATGCACTTTTAATTATCTTTGACGGCCAACTTTGTGCTAGTATGCGCGCGCATAACTTCCAAAACAGGAAGTTGGTACCTATTCTCGTACCTAGGCCCGACTAGCTTAGTCGGGCCAGGAAAACTTTAAAGCAAATAATAGGGACAACAATTAGGTACGGGATATCTTCCGTGATTGTTAATCATTCAGCGCCATGATTGCAGTCATAACACTCGCAACAGCGTCGAAATATGGGTGGGCTGATTACGTATGTCGCAGACGGTTTGCGACAGGCATAAACCGCGCAGACGCCGCTGTCAGGCGTCATTTTAGTATTACGTATTTGCCGATTAAACAGGCGAAAATCTCTGACGCACGCTCTGTCGGATGTTCAATGAACTAAAATTGCGTCCTCGCCTTTTAATTTCAAAGGTATAAGATCACACTTAACACAAAAAAACTAATCTTTAATCTCAAATCCAACGATTTTGGATTAGTTTGATTATAAATTTCAGCCGTAAAACAATAAGGACCAGACCAAAATTCTAAAGTTTAGGAAAACATCTTAGAATATAATTACAAAAACATACCACAACACTGTGCAAATTATTTACAGTGCAGGAATACCTCTATATGGTAAATATTTACCACATCAAGAAAACAGTTTTGTGCGCACAGTTGACATCAAAACTAAAGACTAATAACTACAAAATGATTGATTGAATGAATGATTTATTGAATGAATGATTGCTTTTTTATAGAATTTTTGCTACCGTAAGCACACACAGCCCGTAAATGTCCACTGCTGAACGTGGGCCTCCCAATGATCACTACAATGAACGGTCATAGGTGATATTGCCAGTCGCGGGTGCGCAGATTGGGGAGTCTGCATGCTCACACCGAGCGACCCCGGGAAGACGGTGGCGCGCACGTGGTCACGTGCCGCCATGTGCGCTGCACAGCGCAAAGCGAGGCTTGGGGGGAGCCTTTACAATCCTCCCCGAGAAGTGCCTGGGGGGCGACCTTTTTACAGTCGCCTTCCCTCCGCTAGAGGGGGTGACCGCTTTACAGTCATCCCTTCCGAGATGTGCCTAAAGGCGTGACACCAATGGGCGACTCTAGTGTGATCTTACGAGGATCTGGAGCCCCCCTTCGGTGCCGAAGATGACCGCTCCAGTGGTTTTAGCCGGTAGAAGTCGCCGGCATACCCCTTCGCCCTTCCCCGGGGTGTAGGAAGTTCCATGTAGAATTTACACTGGACAACAATAAAAAAAGGGGGATATTGCCATGCCACGCTTAGCAGGTGGATGTCAGTGTGGTGTCCGAATTAAGAATTAGCACCACTCCGTCTCCCCTCGTGGATGTTGTAAACGACTAAGGGACGCTAAAACCGGAGGGATGGGCAGCAGCGTCCCTTCAGTGGCACAGTAGAGATATTGCGCTCACCAACCCGCCAAGCGCGGTGTGTGCTGGCAAATTTCTCCCATTATGACACAATTGTGATAATCTATGGGGGAGGCCTTTGTTCAACTGATGGATGAATGGATGGTTGGCAGGCGGATTGGTGATCTCAGTATGTTGTTATTAGCACACTGGAAGCTGCTGTCCATTATTCACCGGGAAACACACCAAATTATTAATTGAATGACAACTTCCTTTTTTTTCTATATCTCTTCCATAACAGGACAGAGTACTTTTAACAATCGTCTACTTATGTCACTGACGGTGCCTATCGTAAAGTGAAGAGTAGGTACATCATGATTCAGCGAATCTATTAAACACTACAATTGCTCAATGGGAATATACTCAAATCATGGCGCAAATTGGGGTGACGTCATGTTCATGACATGCTGTTTTTTATTTCATAACTTGTACTCACAGCTGCAATTATTGTAGCTAGTGGCCGCCCAGTTTTTATTTTTTATGTATTGTAACTAGTGATGGGTTTATGCCGAGGCGTTTTGGGCAGATTGAATAAACGCCCAATATCCGCCCGTTTCTGCCCAGTAAATGCCCTATGACAGGGCATTACACTTTAAACAATTTTATTAATGACGTTCTTTTTTAACTTTATAAAAATTTATTATCTTGTAAATATTCATAATTTCGATATAATTATTGAGTATCAAGGGGCTACAGGCGAGGGTGGGTTGTGTGCTGGCTGACATAGGTAGCTCAATATAGAGGGAAATCTGGTTTGTGCAGTAAACAGTTCACATGGAAAGCTGCAGAGACCGTCGACTCTGTGCTATAGTAGAAAAAAAAGTTGTGGTTCGAATGCTCTAAGTGGCACTTCGTGTACTGCCAGCACAACGTACATCAGCCGATACAGAACGCTCATTTAGTACACAAGGGTTTATACTACATTAATATATCTAGGTAGAAGGGAAGATTCAACTGCCACTGCCTACACTTACACGTAGTAATATAGTACCTTCGCAGCTTGGCTCAAAAGTAGCGAGCGCGTCACCCACCGCCTGACGCAGTTATTCACCGGTTGTTTAGGTGCGTACCTGCTCAGGATACGACGCGAGGCCGGTACAGTGCACCACAGTACCACTGCGGAAGCGACCAGGATACTACACAGCACACGCTCGTGGAGTGCCCCGCGTGGGCTGCCGAGCGGCGGATCCTGGTTGATTGGATCGGGCTGGATCTTTCTCTGCCTGCAGTAGGGTTTGCTATGCTATTGCTTTTGTGAGAGCGTTATGTTCCAGAGAAGACCGCTAAACGGGATCAGAAGAGGACTGAACACACGGCTAGGCCCCTTGCAGTCGTTAAACGGCGGAGTGCCCCCGGGGATCGTGAGTGCGCAGATTAGGGAGTCTGCGTGCTCCTACCGTGTGACCCCCGGTAAGAAGGTGGCGCGCACGTGGTCACATGCCACCATTTGTGCAGCACCACCAGGGTGGCCTTTTTACAGTCACCGCCCTTCTGCTAGAGAGGGTGACCGCTTTCATCCCATCCTATATTTGCCTAAGAGCGAGGCACCAATGAGCGGACCTAGAGCCCTCCTTCGGTGTCGAAGATGACCGCTCCGGTGGTTTTAACCGGCAGGAGTCCGGCCTTGATATATATGGTACGCCTTGATATATTGTTATGGTTTATACACAGGGCGAAGAGAAATCACCTAACCACAAAAAAGCTTATATTTGGAACCTACCTAAGAAAAATGTATCCAATGATGATAATACATTGGAATTATATGTGGAAGAAGGACTGGAACAACACAAGAGACTACTTCAAACGAGCCTGAAGCATGCACTTCTGGTTTAACCTTGCAACTATTTCCTGGAATTCATCCTCTGTATTGGCTGGAAGTGGCTAGATGTCCTATGAAAGAATGGTAAGTTGTATAAATAAATGTTGACTTTTTAATCAATATAACTGTGATTTTAAATTATGCAATAGATAAACATTTACTAGGTACATATTATTTTATTTCTAAATGTTGAAAAGTGTACCATTTTTATATTTTCTTAACAACAATACTGTGGATTTGTACTTTTCTGTCCTATATAATAATTATTATTAAATATTTCCGTGTTTACATAAATAAATACAGTCTTGTAACTTAAATTTTGTGATTTCAGCAAAGCATCTATGATTCTAAATATTTACAATTAATTATTTGACGTAAAACAGCTTAGATTAGTGTTTTTATTTATTAAAAAGGACTTTTATTAGTAGAAACATATCTTTAATGTAGACTGTTGGTTTCTGCCCAGCAATTGGACATTTATTTGGGCGTAAATTAGTTCTTGCCCTATTTGCCCAGTTTATGCCCGTTTTTTTCCTTTTGGGTTTCAACCCTCGACCTCGATCACTAATTGTTAACACATATTGTACCTATATCCATTTTTACTTACTGCTCCATATGAACTTTAATTATGCCAAGTCTCACACTCCTTTGTGCGCGCAGTTCTTCCCGTATTAATATAGAGATTGGTTGTGTTTTGTTTTACTTGTTAGAAGGTATACGTTTGAGTCGTGTGCTAAGAGAGATAATTTTAATGTGATTCGTGTGCAGAAACAGTTAATTATCACGTTTCTCTGTTATCAAATGCTAACGTTACATATAAATAAAATTGTGTTTTGTTTCGTATTAAGTAGTAAACATTTTTTTTATTAATAATTACATTATTTATTAACTTAACAATCTATACAAATAAATAAAATTGAAGTGTCTGTTTGTAATGTCAAAATAACTGCTTTTTACTAAATTCATATGAAAGTATATATGGTAGGTACCTACAACAAAAAAGCTACTTGTATTTTTTTGTTTGTCTGTCTGTTTGTTCCCGCTAATCTCTGAAACGGCTGGAGCGCTTTCTACGGGGCTTTAACTGGAAGATAGCTAATGTTATAAGGAATAACTTAGGCTTAGACTTTTATTTTAGAAAAATAATTAGGGTTCTGTGCAAAAAAATAAAACCCATGAAATCCAATATATATATATATATATATACATACTCTACGTCAACTGTCTATGCCGAAGTACTCTAAATTATATATTAATAATCCACTTTCTTTTAAATTAAACGGCGGGTGAAACCGCGAGGCCCAGCTAGTTTGTTATAAACAAATTCTGACAACCGTTTATTTTTTTTCTGAGTCTGCCCAGCATGGTAGTTATAATAGCAGAACCCCCGCAATTAGCACACAACATAAACCTAGACCAGTCGTTGCGGCGATCTTTTGGGGAGTCAGATGTCCAGCAGTGGACATTTTTCGGCTAAAATTATGATGATAATTTATATTGTGTATGTTGATAAATCAAATAAAATCAGAACAGCGAGTTTAACTTTCGTAGCTAGCCTCCACGTGAACAAAGAGAAAAATGTCATAGGCCTTAATATAAAATCGATGCAGTACAATTAATTCGCTTTCTTCATACGAACATAACAGCACCGTGCAATGCGTGTTTAATAAAAGTGAAACGAAGCGTTCGATGCACTTTAATATCACCGGCATATCGGGCATGACAACTGACGTCATATGCATAACGAAAACGAAAATAACGAAGTAATTGCATCAGATCAGGTGTAATATTAATATAATAATGTAATATTACAGTCTTCATAGTATACCAGTCAGTAAAATATACAAAAACAGTAGTGTTTAAAACATCGTACTATGGGCGCTATCGGCGATTTCTTTCGGGCTTACCGCGCTTCATGTCGCGGGTGCGAATCCCGCTCGGAACAAATATTTGTATGGTCTACGGGTCGTAGTTGTTCCGAGTCGGGATTTTTTTGCATAAAATATTAGTGTCTGGAGAATTGGTCAGACTCAATAACCAATGATGCCAAGACCCAGGCGTCTTTTTTCCGCCAAACAGTCAATTCCAACTGTCTCCGACTTTCTGAGATATATCCGTGCCGATACAGGCTGCAAGAAACCTTAGCGTCCTATCGAAGGTGAGACGGCATTTCACACCGGAACTGCTGCTCAAACTTATACCAAGTGCAAGTTCGATCGTGCGTGGAATATTGCTCTCAACTTTGGGATGGTACCGCCAAGTACCAGCTCGAAGCGCTAGAGGTGATTGAGAGACGCGCTATGAGGCTCATTAACAACGATGCACTGGTCGATTCCTATGGTAGGATGGCCTGTCAGACCAAGTGACCGGCCGCACACTTACCTGCCGGGGGCCAATGCCCAACGGACAGACACCGCACCAGAATTTTTCGTCTGTAACAGTCCAACGTGCCCCTACCCAAAACACAGATCATCCATGAGGATGAGCCAACGACGAAAAAGGTGCAACAAAAGGAATAAACGAAGGGAACCAAATCAAGACTTGAAAGCAGCGCCAGCGAACACCAGACTAATAATAATAAGGCGGTTGCATCACAATTTCTCGGTATGACTCTTCTACTATGTGCCGTAAGCCCTGTAATCGTTGCCAATGAGCTATTGTTCGAAAATTTGAGCAAGTAAGTCGAAAGTCCGTCTGCTTACTGACAATTATACAGACTTTCAAGACTAACAGCTAATGCTGAAACGCCACTTAATATAAAGTTCCGCTTTAACTAATTGAGCCGCCCGGTTTCATACCGAAAACGGGTTTCTCGAATAGTTAAAGCGGGACTTAATATTAGGTAGCGTTTACGTTTACGTATTCGGCCGTTAGGGGCTCTAAACCGGAGGGACAGGCAACAGAGTCTCTTCAGTGGCACAGGAGCTATACTGCGGTCACCAACCCGCCTAGCGTGGAGAGTACTGGCAAATTCCCCCCAAAATGTCGACACAATTGTGCAAATCGATGGGGAACACCTTTGTTCAACAGTGGACATCATTTGGCTGATATTCATCATTGTAAGGTGGATTGGGGGGTGGTTTTAGTTGGTTGTTATTAACACACGGGCAGATGCTGCTGCCTTTCCCCTTGATACCCTTTGTCGCTCTTTACGACACCCATGGGTAGAGAGTGGTAGTCTACTGTTAGCCGCTCATTTTAAATGCATCGTGCATCTACCACGAGACTAATGAGGCGGTTGCATCATATTTCACGGAATGACTATACTACTGTATGCCACAACACACTGTATGCCACAACATACTGTATGTAACAATAGGTTCGAAAATTAGTGCAAAGTACGGACTTTCAAGACGAAGATGCTAATTTTAAGTGCTATGTCATCTCGTAGTACATATTTCAGTATCGTCTTGTTGCATGGCAACATAACACTTCCAGGCAAATCTGAGAGCAAAATTAACAAAATAATTGATTGCTTGGCATTCGCACAGCTCGTAAATGTCCTCTGTGATAAAGGGACAATACTGGTAGATAAAGCAACCACTTGGGCATCCCAATTAGTTACGTTATCTACGTAGTAATGTAAACCCGAAATAAACTTATGGATTTTGTTGGGTGATTAATATACATATGAGATATTTCATGTAATAACTATTACTTACTGTATACCAAACAACATACCACACTAAGAAACATCAAGATACTGAGTGATTGCGTGCATCGAAACTAATTTTTGATTAAAATTGTACGGTAGATAAACTGTAACGACGCCTGTCACCTTAGTCATCCTGCGACCACGAATGCTGCAAATTATTCGCAACGTCAGGAAAAACAAAAATCTATAATACTTATACGCGATATATATATAATCCGTTTAAAATTGTTTTATTATAATGAATAACTATTGTTATTTCTTATTTTCCTGAGGATTCGAACCCTTTACAGCCCTGCCCGAGTCGAGTCGGCCCATTACGAACAATACTTTGATAACGCAATTAAATCCGTAACTTCATTTCTGGTTTACAAATAAAAAAAATAAAAAATAATAATAATAAAGCCTTATATTACCTTAACAAACAAAATAAACTAATGAACGTTATAAAATATGATCACTTACATTACGCTTATACAGTTAAGGTCCCTTATCGGGTATAGGCCTCCTCCAACTTCTTCCAAAATTTCCTGTCCTTTGCCTTCGCTTTCCAATTTTCTCCAGCAAGCTTTTTAATTTCATCAGTCCAGCGTTCTTTTGGTCGTCCTCTAGCTCTGTGGCCGCTTGGGCCTGACCATGTCGTTACCTTATTGCTCCATCTACCATCTGTCATCCTAGCTACGTGACCGGCCCATCTCCATTTAAGTTGCTTTGTATGTTGGAGGGCATCTATGACATTAGTTTTCTTGCGGATATTTTCATTTCTTTGCTTGTCGGTCAGCCTGATGTTCAAAATGCTTCTTTCCATTGCTCGCTGGGTCTTTTGTATTTTATCCCGTGTGGAATTATTGAATATCCAGGTTTGGCAACCGTAAGATAGACAGGGTAGCAGGCACGAGTCCATAATTTTCTTTTTAAGTTTTAAGGGTAGTTTTGACTTAAGTACTTCCTTTAGACTCCAGTACTTATTCCATGTCATATTAATTCTTCTCTCAATCTCGTCTTTATGTCTCGAGTTGCTGAACGATATGTGCTTTCCTAGGTATATGTAGGTCTCTGCATATTCTAGTGGCGTTTGGTTAGCCAGTATAGGATTATGCTGTGCGTTAGTCATAACTTTTGTTTTTGATGGGTTCAGTTTTAATCCTATATTTTCACTAACTTTGCATAGTTCTGTTATCATTTCTTCTAGTTGTTTAGATGATCTGGAGAATAACACAATATCATCAGCGAATCTAAGATTACTGAGGTTTTTCCCGCAAATGTCGATTCCTTTTTTGTTCCAATTTAGGTCTTTCATTATATGTTGTAGCACAGTTATAAAGATCTTTGGTGATAGGGGATCTCCCTGTTTTATGCCTCTACATATTTTGATTGTTGATCCCAATCTGTCTAGCTTTACACGGCTTATACTTTTGCTATAAATATCTTTCAGAATAGTTATATAGATTTTTGGAATACCTTGACAGTCTAGAGCCTGCCATAAGCTATTGTGGGATATGGAATCGAAAGCCTTTGCGTAATCAATAAAAGCTAAGTACAAAGGCTGTTGTAGTTCTTGATATTTTTCAATTATTTGGTCCAAGGTATGAATATGGTCGATAGTGCAAAAACCTTTCCTAAATCCAGCCTGCTCTAAAGGTTCATTTCTTTCAATTTCTGGTTCCATTCTCTTGTTTATACATGTCGCGAATAATTTGTACATAGTCGGCAGTAGGCTGATTGGTCGGTAGTTGTTTACGTCAGATGGATCTCCTTTCTTATACAATAGTATTATTCTTTACTCAGCCCGGTTCGTAGGTACTTTTTGCATATGGAGAATTTTATTAAAAAGAATTGTAAGAGGGCCAGAGAGAAGAAACTTTCCTATTTTGAGGGCTTCGTTTGATATGTTGTCTGGTCCTGGGCTTTTTTCCTGTTTAAGATGATCTATTTGTCTTAAGATTTCTGGTTCATCAAAAAGCTTTATCGATAGTGGTACTTCCGAGCTTTCATTTTGGTTATCCGGTGTTTTTGATTTTTCAAACGTGCAGTTTTTATTGCTGTATAGATCTCTGTAAAAGTCTGAAGCAATTTTGACAATATCGGTTCTTGATTGTGTATTTTTGAAAGGGATTTCTCTTTTAGTCTTGGTATCCACGTTTTGTTTGTATTCAGTTGTTTATACGCCCTTTTTTGACTTCCAGAGATCCGTAGATTCGTTTCTATTATTCTCATCCTGTAATCTGCGTAGTCTTTTTTTAACAATTTGCTCGTGTTTTTATACAGAGCAGAAAGCTCTTTCTTGTCATCTATATTTTTTGACGGTTTTTGTTGTGGTTTCATACGTTTTGTAATCAAGTCCCTTGTTTCCTCTGATATTATTAAGTTTTTTGTTTTTTCCGTTAAGCTTATGGTGTTTAAGCTTTGTGTTATTGCAGTCTCTATTTTTCTGTAGTAAGACTCTATGTCGTCTTTACTGTCCCAATTTAAATTGTTTACCTCTTTCTTTAGTGATATTAAGAACGTTGTTTAATTTTTTCCGCCTCTTAGTAAGTTTTGCTTATTGCAAAATTTTGCTCTTGATTTTTTTTGTTTTTCTAATTTAAATGTTCCTCGTAACAGCCTGTGATCGCTCGGAAATGCTTTGATATTTAAGGTTTCTATTTTCGTGAATTGATCTGGGTTGTTGCATAGAATAAAATCAATTTGGTTTTTCTTCTTGCCATCGGGACTAAGCCAAGTCCAGAATCTTTTAGCTTTTCCCTTGAATAATGAATTAACTATGGTGAGCTTATTTTCCATTGCATACTGCAGTAGACGATCTCCTCTCTGATTTCTCGTTCCGTAGCAGTACGGTCCCATTGCTATGTTTTCGCCCGGTTTTCTTTGTCCAATTTTTGCATTCAGGTCTCCCATTACTATTAGCTTTCCATTAGCAAGATTGTGTGCTGTTTGAAGTTGGTCGTAGAATGATGTTATTTCTTCTTCAGTTGCCTCAAGAGTTGGTGCATATACCTGTATTAATGATAGATTTGTTGTATCGAATTTTAAGTTCAATATACATACTCTTTTAGACAACCCTATGTAATTCTCGATATTCGACTTGAATTTCTTTTTGATTAGGAAACCAACTCCGTACTGACCCTTGGTTTCTCCTGTGTGGCAAAATATATGGTCTTCCATTTCTACTATGTTATTTCCTATTTTTCTTACTTCCGCTAATCCAATGACATCATATTTGATGTTTTGTAAAGAATCTTTTAGCAATATCATTCTATGCGGTGATAACAGTGTTCTTACATTATATGTACATATATAGAGTTTTTGTTGAATTGGAGGGTTGTAGTCTTTTTCTCCCGCGGTGACTAGCCGTATTGGGAGAGCAGTTGTAGTATTACTTTGTTTTAATTTCATATCGTGCTTGGTGGAGAGGGCCTTCGCTTTTCATGTTTCTTTTGTATTTGTCACATATGACTTCATTGAATCATGTCTTCATGTCATCTCAAAAAAATCGATCGCCTTATGAAGTATAAAGTTCAATATACCGACCTATCCATATTATCACATTGAAACTTATCTTACATAAGCAAAAAAAAAACTGCTATTACCCCCAGATGTCAAGTACGTATTGATTAATAAATGTCAAGTCATTTTAAATGAATCTGGTTC
Organism: Diloba caeruleocephala; assembly: GCA_947459985.1. NCBI lineage: Eukaryota > Metazoa > Arthropoda > Insecta > Lepidoptera > Noctuidae > Diloba > Diloba caeruleocephala. The sequence goes on from OX381610.1 coordinate 24,390,490, forward strand.
GGTCCAGATTGGGTCCACGACAATACTCGTGGGAGGAATGGCTCTGTTCATTAATTTATTAAAGCAAATACAATCAGGTATGATGTGTCTGTAATAAAATTAAAATAATGAATCGTGTCGTAAAGGTGAAGAAAATATATTTTTATCAATATGTTAGCTATACGTTCTTCAGGGAAGCAAAAATCTAAATGTAAACAAAGAAACCAACGATTCTCAACAACTTGAGCAAAAGTTAATATGGATGGCGGGGTATTTTCCGACCGAATACAAAACAAAATCCTTGTGAAGTAAACTGGTCATTTTCAAAATCAATCTTAATTTTCCTACCATAAAAATGCATGAGAATATTGGAAAGTTTGGCTTTTAGGTTATTTTAAATGTCAATATAATAATATATATTTATTGAAAAATACTTAACCGTTTTTATGATAGTACGTAGTAATAATATATAAATCTTAAGAAACATATTTTAAAGTTTTTTATAGAAATAGTAATGGATACATCAATCTTATTCAATACTTTAGCAAGATTTATTCGTGTTTCGTAAAATATGTGACACTATAAAATTTACAATTCTTGCCTAGCCGAATATCTAACTCAAAATAATCTCGTTAACTGTCGCAATGCCACACACAATTAAAATTCTATTGTGACGCGCAGCTCGCGGTTATTGACATTTGACAGTGTATACAGTAAGTAAGTATATTGGTTATTTCGTATATTTAGTAGTAGCTGTGCCCCGCGGTTTCACCCGTCATAAATTGGATTGGATTTCATGGTTTCTTTTTAAAGCTTTAAAGCTGTTATTTTGACACTATAAACAGACACTTCAATTTTATTTATTTTTATAGATGTGGAAACAACTGACTAATAGCAGTCGCCCCATAGACATCAACATTCTAGTGATTACCTACCGATGCGTTGCCGACCTAAGGCAAGATTGGATGCCTGTTGTTTCAGTAGATTCACTGGCTGTTCCTACCGTTAACTGAAACACAACTCCACTTACGGCCGAATACTGAAACGCCTCTCAATATTAAATCCCGCTTTAACTATTTGAACCACCCGGTTTCCTACCGAAAACGGCTTTTATTTATTTATTAATTTATTTATTCCTCAAACTTACCACTATCATTACAGGTTTAAAAAAAAATACCCAATGCGATAGTGTAGCATACAATATTTTCATCTACTTGTTAATTAATCTTGTAACAAATTTACTTTACTTCTTAATTAATCTTGTAACAAATAATAAACAGTGCTACCTTTGTGAAATCACTCAGAGTAGAATGGAATACGTCAGTCTCACTAGCTATGAGGTTGAGAGTGCGGAGTGCTCGCGTCAGCGGCGCCTCATTTAAGAGGTTGGTTCGGCCACGCGGCTCCACCAGCAGCCGTGGCAGTCGTCGTCGCCACACGTAACCCGTCCGGAACACACAAACCTATCTGCCCCAGGATGTCGGCATTATACACCTTCCCTCTTAATATTTTGAACATGTACAAAATGAGTATGATAATGAGGTTTCTCGAATATTTAAAGCGGGACTTAATATTAAGTGGTGTTTCAGTATTCGGGCGAAAGACCTGTATTACAGATCGAGAATCAAAACTCAAGTAGAACTTGAGTCGAGATTGCGTTAATCAAATACGAACCCTACGTAATAGATCCAGCATGTTATGGCGGGTGAAATAACTAGGACTGTAGCACCGCCCCAGTCGAGTCCTTTACATAGAACTCTACTATCCTTAATAATAATAAGTAGGCAACTGTATGCACACGTCACGGGTTTGAGTATTTGAGCAAAATTTAACCAATTAAAAGTTGACACACATCACAAGAACAGAATTTTTCGTGGTTTTAGTTAAGAGGGGGAATGAAATTGAACTGAACATCGCCTTAACAATAATTGTTCAGTTAGTTCAGTTTAGTATAGATAGGAGAAGTAGCAAATGATGTGCCAATAAGTTCCTCCATTGTTCTTCCCCCATTGATTTCAACAATTGTGTCATCATATTGGGGGGAATTTGGCAGTACTCACAACGCTTGCCAGGCGGGTTGGTGAGCGCAGTATGGCTAATGTTCCAACGAAGGGACGCTGTTGCCCATCCCTCTGGTTTAGCATCCCTTAGTCGCCTTTTACGACATCCATGGGAGGACATGGAGTGGTGCTATATTATAATAAAACACTTTTAAACGGATTATAAACTTAAAACTTTTTAAAATCTGTAACGACGCCTGTCACCTTAGTCATCCTGCGACCATGAATGCTGCAAAGTATTCGAAACGTCAGGAAAAACAAAAATCTATAATATACGCGATATAATCCGTTTAAAAGTGTTTTATTATGAGTAATAATCGCGAAAACCTAAGACATTACTATGGTGCTATATTCTTAATCCGGACACTACACGGATCCCAGTCCCAGTGCCAGTGGATTGTGTGTATGATCGTAACTCAAGCATGATTTTGCAGGTAACAAGCATAAGGCTAATTTAATGAAATGTGTAATTGAAAAATTCTTGAACATACATTTCACCACATTTCTAAACAAGAACCAATCTCACAGACGCAGCTGCAAACGGCAGAAATTTAAAAGAAAACTTAACAACAAGGGCTTTAGATTTCATCAATAAAAAGGAGCGAGCCTTACAAAAGTCGCATATGATGTGTAACATCTGACATCTCACCTTGGTAATAAGTAATATTAATAAAAGATCGAAATTCAGTAGGTACAACAAAATGTATAAATGGCGCCAAAACCCAGCTCATAACCGCGCATGCGTTAAAGGCGCGCCCACAGATAAGTAATAATTGGAATCAAAACTTTTTTGTAATGCTGTAAAAATGGCGCGCTTCAAAAATGCGTTCCATTAGAAGAAAAAAAAATTGATTCTCCTTAGTGATATTAACTTCTCGGATTTGCCCTATATCGTAATGGAAAAAACAGTATTATAACATTATTTATTTAGGGTAAAGGTGTTATAATTTGATTCTTATTTTAAATCTTCCCCGGCTTCCCGTTACACACTTCCCTCCCTTTTCACGAAATCGCCCTCACAGATTGCAGGAAAGCGAGAGGATGTTACACATTTGCAATGAAACATGAATTCAATGTACATCTACATCATCTCCCAAAAGAGTTCGATAATCAATATTTAAATAAATTTTTCACCGGCAACTTTTCATACTAGCCAATTCTAAAAACTTTCACTGTGACCCACTTAAGAATCAGAATCATTTATTTGCAAGAATATGATGTATAGTGTTGAAAAATAGAAAATAATAGTCCATCATATTCTACCATAATAATAGGTTTGCAAACATTAAAAATATGACATAAATCACGAAGGTAATGGAACAAATAAATATATTTAAAAAAGGAGCACCACATGTATTAATTTAAATAGCATTCTGAATCACAACATTATAGTAGTAGTTCCCAGTTATGTGTTATTAAAAGATTTGTTTTACAACTTTTTATATCGGAAAGGTAAACGAATTAACCCAATTTTAGGAAACATTGACCATATGGACCACCACCCTTCGACACTCCCACATACACAAAATTGTGGCTTCCGTTTTGTTGCTCGCGGCAGCGCCGGCGCGCGGCTCTGTGTCTTCTTACTTTATTGGTATGAGGGTACATCTGTATAATAAATTCAAACTCTGCAAAATTAAACAGTGAATTCTGGTAATGCGGCTAAGTTGAGCAATTCCTGCTATCAGTAACATACCAAAAATCGATTCTGCTACACCAATATGTTCGCTAATCACAACTTCACTTATATTACGTCGATTACTTGCAAAAGTCTGTATATAAAGAAGAAACTGCATTTTCTGTGATAAGTACTGCTTTGTAATGGTTATAGGAAGTTTATAGTATTGACTCATTGCACATCGCTCCGAAATGATAATGCAATTTAATATTACTAGATTTGACGCAGTTTTACAATATCTACGCAAGCGAAGCTAAAGCTATACATATTGCTAGCATCGGGATATTAACACATTGCTGGCCAAAGCTCAATAATATACATTCAAAAATATGGTTTATGAAGAAAAAGGTTGGGTTGATTTACGTCATAGCCCGTAATCCACTATACCCGCTGACCCGGAAAGAGGCTGAGCTTTGAAATCCGGGTGAATGCGTGATTTCATATTTTCCATCTTTTTAGTTTACGTTTTTCACATTATTTTGTTTTAAACTTTCCACTTGATATAGCCTTTCTGGGAAAGCTTGAATAATACTAAAGAACATGGTCAGTATTATTTGGGGTTTATATGGGGGAAGGTCTATTTTTTCAGTCTTTTAGACTGCTGTAAATTCGTAATCGAAACCAATTTCTATGAAAATATTACGGTTCGCAGGACGTGTACTCGATCCATAAAAGAGGCGGTTGCAGATAAATGTACATCCAACTTCGTCATAGATGACACTAACGGTTGCGATCGTTACTATAAACGATTATTTAATCGATTGTGCGTTTATTTGTGTTCGATTGTTAATTATTCTTCGATTTTTATTAGATGACGACTTGGACTTTGGATTCATTCGAATATTTTTCCAGTAACAATCACCAATCGCCCATCGCCACATGGCTCGACAAGCAGTCCAGCGAATTTATCGGATAACGAAAATGACGAAATCTGACAATTGCGACAGCAAATTAAGTAACGTAAGCTGGAATTAACTTCGGCACAGGAGTATATAAACAATATCGCCATGAAAAACCTGGAACTTAAACGAACTCTTAATAGTAAACACGATTTAGTGACCAAAACTACGAAAAAATTATCAATTGTCACATAAAACTCTTACACGAAGTCTTACAAGTCTTAAATATTACACATAGAAATTCTAAATAATGAAATAAGCAACGCTTAAATGCTTCACAACCACTAAAAAGAAAGAATGATGTAACTTCTGCGCTTATAACAACAAAACTTCAATAAAAGGCAGGGTCGTAAAGTAATCAAATGAACAATATGTTATCAATTGCCAATCAAACTTTCCAGGACTACCAACTATGCCATTATGTACATCTACATATGCCATGAAGTACGAAATAACGACATCTATTAATAATTTTAGTGAACTAACTGATTACATGAAGAATTACTATCTTGTTTTATAAGTATTCTGGCTCTGATAATAAATACGGCATGAAAAATCTTAAAAAAATTTGGGCAAGTTTTCAGTAGTGATGCAATGAATACGAACATTCGTATTCATCGAATAACAGCCAGTTACAGAATATTCGTTTTCGCCGAAAACCATGGTGACAACGCAAAAAACACTCGAGTAAAACGGATGAGCTACGATTCGAACTTATTTTGTTGTTATATTACTTACTCTCAAACGAATTAACATACCTTCCATTGTTGCCTCATAAAGGCTAAGTATTATCAACAGCTAACAATATACAAACAGAGAAAATTAATCGACTAACGCAAAAAATCGCGAATCTTGCTTTTTAGCTTACCAGGAGCTAATTTCAAATATTAAAGTCATTGTATTCATGTTGACTAGCGTATTTTATTGCATTTGATTTATTACGTAAAAAGTGTTCGTATTTGTATCCGCACTAGTGTTGAGTAGGACATACAAGAGGCAGTACATTTGTCCCGTACATGACACAATATTGTAAGAGCGGCTCAACATTATAACATGTACCACTTCAAATTTTATGTCGCGTTACTCTACTCCTCGCATATGAACTGTAGGGTGAGAGAGAGAGAGAGAATGAGGCACATGCTTCAAAAGCACGTCGTTTTATTCAACAGACATTATCGTGACTGCAAGAGACAACATGATATTTTTATTCACTCTATTACAAATGTACTAGTTTAAAGTACGAGACGCGACAGTTTTAGAAAAAAAAGATTTCATGAATGCCTGATAAATACCTATCTTTTTTGCTTGTGTTGCTGTTTATGTCTGTGTATTAGGTATATTTTAAATCAAAATCATGTTTTACAAATAAGTCGCCTGCACAATAATATTACAGTGGCTAATAAGTAAAAACGTCGATACAATTGTCATTTGTCTATAATCAATCGGTTCTTATTACTTTTCTTTAAGTATTACGTCAATCACACTTTGTAAGACAGGGCAGTACAAATACAGCAACAGTACATGAAATACTCGTTCTTTCAAATGTACCGCCAAGCTTCATGTCATGACGCCAAGCTTCATATCATGACGCCTCGCCTCATTTGAAGTGGGACATTGTACTGGCTCGGTACAAAAAAGAGGCTACTCTTACAAACTCATTTTTAAATCGTGTCCTACTCAACACTAATCCGCACGAATCAGTGTTCGTATTCGTAATTAGTTAAGTAGTATTCGTTACATAACCAATTTCCTGTACAGAATTAACATAGATTTAAGGCTTTACACAAACAAACAGCATAATAAGGATAACTTTTTCCGTGTATAAAAATATAAGTAGTATGCATCAACATATTATTAGTCTGTTGAATAAAAATCAAATATTTTTACTGTGTTATTAGATGAACTAACGGCCGAAATTAACGATCACCCAAATCAAAAAATTTCCTATTTAAGATTTTGGAATTCATCCGCTGTTGTATTACGATGACATTTAAGTTAAATAATTTTTATTGCTTCCTAAAACAATAAAAAACAGACATCCATAATCCGAAATCTAAAGATTTTGGATTAGATCGATTATTAGTTTCGGCCGTAAGTAGCATATACGCAAAGATTTTCTAAACACAATATCATGTTATCTGATATCAATTTATATATTATAAGGGCCCTCTACAATTTTCTGCATATGTTAATTGGAAGAGTTGACAAGAGACTACTAATCCTAGCGCTTTACATTGACATGTCGAAAACTTTTGACTATGTGAAACATAAAATACTTATATAATTATAAAAAATAATATTTTGTTTGTCCTCTATGTGCTTCTATACCATCCGATTAAATTGAATCTTTGCACAGTTGTTGCTGGCAGTTGGATCATGGATGCAAAGAAAAAACAGACATTGCAGCGTATACCTGGAGTTAGTATTAATAATTATATAAAAACTTAGCGCTTACGGAAATAGAGGCGACATATCAAATCTAATTGGATCATATCTTAGAAATAGGCACCAAAGGACTGAAATTCCATTTAATCCAATCCTAAGATCCATAACATATGGCGTATCACAAGGCACCGTACTTGGACTTTTCCTGTTCATTACCTACATAAGTCATTTTCTAAAGCACTTTTTTTGCATTCTGATATATTATTATTACTTAGAACTGCATTTTCTTAATATCCTAACGTTAATTTAATCTAGATCTATTTTTTTAAATCATAGCTTACTTATTATTTTATTTTATTGGTAAAACAGATATCAGCTTGTACGTATTGTATACCATGCGGACACATTTTTTAAATATTGCAATCACACAATTGTACTATTAAGAACTTTAAAAGTATTTTCTCCAATGTTTTCCTGACTAACCTAACCCATCATATCGAGAACAATGCGTTCATTTCATTCAATTTAAAATGTTGTGTTTTAAAAAGAGTAACCATGGAATTTCTTGCCCTTTCTCCTCCACAAGGAACCTAGATCTTGGAACTTGGCACCTAAAGTGTATTGTGTGTGTTCGGTAGTAAATAATTAACATGCTTTTTTTTATATCTTATCTTTATCCTTGGTATCCCAGTATTGCCGTGTGGTGCCGGCTCAGAATACCACCACCCCATCTTTTCCCATGGATGTCGTAAAAGTCGACTAAGGGATTAGCCGGAGGATGGGCAGCAGCGCCCTTCGAGTACATTAACAACTCAACTGCGAACGCCAACCCGCCTGCCAAGCGTGGCGATTATGGCAAAACCCCCCCAATGAGCCCACAACACATCCATATCGGTGGTTGTGGTGATCTTTGGGGGAGGCCTGTGCCCAGCAGTGGACTTCATTCGGCCGAAATGATGATGATGATGATCCCCAACGGATCAAGTGTACTGTACTAAATACCTGGAAAACTTACTATTTAAAGATCTTATTTCAATGCAATACAAGGGATTCAAAAAACAGCTTACCATAGAAGTGCAGTCATCCTTTTCCTATATCGAAAAAGCTAGATATTGTATTGGTTACTTCAAGGCCTCGACGAAGCATCATCATCTGTGAACAAAAGACAATTTGATTTACATACAAGCTTAACTTCAACACACATAAATATAGTTTTAAAATATCCTTCCATATGGAACAAACTAAAATCTAAAGTAAATAATAGAAGTGATTGAATATTTATAGTAAAGAAAGAAAATGTAAATTGATTTATTCTTTGCACCGCATGGACACAATAGCAATAAAAAAACGGTCAAGTGCGAGTTGAACTCGCATGGAGAGGGTTCTGAAATTGCTGAATATATTGTCTATTGTTGGATTCGGTCTTGTACCAATTACTTATCCCAAGAACTAACCTAACATCGTAGTTGAAAAACATGTTTTCCCATACATTCCAACCGCAAACGTAACAATGTTTGTACGCACAATATTGAAAGATTTACCATGTTACTTTAAGACCATAGACTTCTAATAGGTTTTCCTGTAATCTATAGGTAAACAGCTATTACCAATTTTTTTTTTCAGAATTGTAGTCTTAGTAGTTTCGGAGATAAGGGGCGAATTGTCAATTTTCCTCTATTTTCTTAAATAACTTTGAAACTATATATTACAAAATTATAAAATAAATACATTTCAGACCCTCACTATAAGCTCTTCCACTTCATAAGCTCACTGCTTCACTTCATAATAATAAACGGGACAGTTTGCCAAACTTTTTTCTTGAATTTTTTAATATTGCCCCCCCAAAGTACCCCCATAATTGAAATTCATTTATTTACGTTACACGTACATGTTTGAGTCACAGAAATCCACATGTGTACCAAATTCCAACTTAATCGGTTCAGTAGATCCAGAGCAAATTGGCTGTAACTGACGGACAGACACACGAAATTGAAAATATTTGACAAACAACAAAATAACCACAGTTTTTTTTTTTTTATATTACGTTTTATTATTAATTGGCCTCTTACTTTAAGAAGCCTAGTCAACAATGCAACATATATATATCTAATATCGGGACTGTCACTGTTATCGAGCGCTGTGGCCAGATGTCCCGACATAATTTGTCCTGATTACAAACTACACATTACAGCTCTAATTAACTTCGCCCGTATTACTCGAAACCGCGCACCGGAAAGTGCAGTATGGGACGACCTCCAACTAGATGGACGGCCAACCTGGTGGAGGTCGCAGGGAATCGTTGGATAAGAGTGGCATGTGACCGGGCGTTGCGGAATTCTATGGAGAGGCTTTGTTCAGCAGTGGACGTCATTCGGCTGATATGATGATGATTCGAAGCTAGTAGTAGTAAGTGAAATATTAAACATCAAATTACATATTTTTTATTCTTTACTACCATACTTTTTACCTACCATACCTCGCTCCGTGATAAAGCCTAATTTCCTACTAACGGAATTAATTTCAGAGTACATTTCAATGAAGTCTCCCCCGGGAAAGAGAACCGTCCCGACGAGACCCTTGCCAAATATGGCAACCCTAAACATATCACACGACAAAGATCTTATTACTCTCGCTACAATTTGCTTATCTTGCAACAGACCAACAAATCAAACTATTTATGTAGTAGATACCATTTGTCCATGAATAGTTGTTCAAGTTTTGTTCTATATACTTAATCCGGACACCAAACGGAAAAAGATTCAGCTCATCTGAAAATCTCTTAAAAAGCGACTAAGGAACTCGGAATTGGCATTAGCGTCCCTTCTGTGAAACAGTAGCCATAGGTACTGCGGTCGCCAACACGCCTGCCAATGGCGGTGAGATAGATAATAGATAATAGATAATAATTTATTTTTTGTAAAACATAGGTACAAAAAGGTGTAATACATAAGTAGTAAGATCGCTATGTTTTGCCAATATATGGCGTACAAAATTAGGTACGTATTTCTCGCATATGTCAATTTGTCATAGGTACATTAAAATTTTCATATTCAGATTAAAATGTCACATAAAAAATCATATTACAAATACCAATTATTATATTAAAACAATGATTAATTAGTATATAAAGAAGACAATAAAACATAGTAAAACAATTAATAATTCATTACAAATGGAGAATTGACAAAATTAGTGTAATAAATTGAGTGATTAATCGGATATACATTACTTTTGTTTGTCAGCAATAAAATCTACAACAGAATAATAACATTTATCTACCAAGAATTTATGCAGGCATTTCTTGAAGGTGTCAATACATTTTTGGCTCCTGATAGTTTCTGAGTACTGGCAAATTGGATAATTTCCCCGAAAATGACGACACAATCGTGGAAATGTATGAGGGAGGCCTTTGTTCATCATTGGACGCCCTTTGGCTTATATGAAGATAGTTTGCAAGCCGTACGGTAGAATGTACCTTACCAATGATATTATATTGTACCTTACTGATTCTTTATTTAATACCTAATTCTGTACCCACATTCAACGCAAATAAATTATTAAAATTGGTCTAATGTAAACTCAGTCTGTTCACTTATTTGTTTTTCCAGATTGCTCATAAGACCATACGTATATAAATACCGGACGTGTACAATAAAGACATCTCTAAATTCGGCTCTACAGGGACGGTTACTAAAGTTTCTTTTTTTATTAGAGCTTCTCGCAGGCACCAGTCTCAGGGAGATTTGAGTGCTTAACCGGGCAATCTGACGAAGCTATAAGAGGCCCCTCCAGCTAGGCTTAACATTAAAATTTACAAACTAAGCACCTGCGGGCTAACTAAGTTAAGGGCGCCCCTCGCGGGACTCGAAAACCTCGTCTTAGGGCGTTCCTGGGGTACCACAAACTAGGGACAGCTGGATCGGTATTATTTAATTATTATAAGGGGAAGTTTAAACCTACTGGCTCGATACGGGCAAGGGTCGAGGCGGGCGAGATTGAACGGGTGGTGGTGAGATCGGTAAACAGGTTTGTTTGAACGAGACTGCGCGAGTCTCTTTAGGTGTGCTACGTGAAGTAAGGTGATTTCAGCGTCCGGATCGATGAGCATGTGCCTCGGGCGGCGAAGTGAGTATTAACTCATTAACCCATACATATTAACGGGAGGGTCGGTATTGTGCGGCCGATACCACAAGGGGAATGGGAGCATCTTGACGCATTTTTAATTAATTGCTTGATCATTGAGGTGCTCCCGTGGCCCTACGCATGAATCTGGAGGAAAACAACGCTGGCACGGTTCATAATTGGTCAATGCATGTGGTGTAAATTCTCACCTTATTTCAAAGGGATAATTTACTACGTGCATTTAAAAGACAATGGAGGCGGCCGGCAGCTAAGACGACGCGGGCGCGCATCTTCTTAGCTCTCGGAAGGATAGGTTTTTGTCAAGTGTGACTTCTAGATATTTTGCATGCGGTTCCCAGAGAATCAATTGCCCTTAGATCGAGATCTAACTTAAACGAACATGCTCTTCGCCGTCTCTGCAGAATACGACGGCTTTCCTTTAGGTGGAATAAGCTTTGATCCGCGATTTCCTAAACCATGCGCCATAGGCGTTGGCTGAGGTTTGGAGAATCTTAGGGTGAGATTCAGAAACGAGTCTAAGCGTGAACTTACGCTTCCATCTGTCAAAATCTTATAATTTTATTCAGAGATATTCGGAACACGACTTAAGCTTAACGTAAACTAAGCTAAGCCAAGTAGTGAAAATCTACTACGTATTGACAATAATTACAAGTTCTCCTTATCAACTGTCAAGTATATTACTTATACTCTTTGCTGTCAGGTAACCCTAACCTCGTGAACTCTTGGTGGTTTGGCTGTGTATTGCCAAATAACTTGTCACAGCTAGCCTATTGGCACACTTTAAAACGCTCTTTTACAACACGCTGTAAATGACGCATGTAGAGGCGATTAGCTTCGCAGGGAAAGGCGTCATATGCTCTGAGGACTGCGTTCTTCTCCGTCAACAGTGCACGCACATCGTCTGGCAGCCGCAAGCGATGGTTATCCATGGCTGGAACCTGCCGTGAACATTCTATCACTACGGACTGTACTGACCTGTGAAGGAGTTGATAGCGCATAACGTGAGGAACGAAAAGCAAAGAAATTAATGTATACATATATATACCGATATACCTTAGGGAACGTAGAAAATCAATGGTTAATGGTTATTAATCATATCTGCAAATCACTTATCTATTCCGGAGACAGACAAACCATGTTCCGAATTGACATATAGAATACATTTTATCCGGGAAAAAGGAGTAGTACCCTAGGAAGCGGGTGAAACCAGTTAATGAATAAATTGTAAAACTTGTAAACATTTAATAAGAAATTGGAAAAAACGTTACTAACGCGACATTTTGCGAAAGAGGTATTGTGGGAAAGCGACCTTTTGGGAAAGAGTCATTCTGCTAAAGCGACATTATGAGAAAGAGACATTTTACGACCATTACACATTTTGAGAAAGAGACGATTTGCGACTAAGCAATAATGGCCCCAAGAGGAAAAGTATCATCGCAATGTTTAGACTATACTCCATCTAGGGTCCAGACATAATAAAACAACTAATTATACACCGTCTCGTGCGTCTAGCTAGTCACGCGGGCACAAGCCACAAGCTAGTAATCTAATCTATGAAATTGTCTACAATCTCTCCTCGTTACGCTATCTATCCATCTATCAATCTAACAGTTAAAGAGGGGGTAATTTGCAAATGCCACTCTCATCCTATCATTCTATTGATTACAGTTCGGGTGTTCGCACAATTGAACAATTGTCTGGTCGTTAAAGTGGCAGTCCTTCGTATTCGTCACCGATAGTCGGGTCAGACGGTCATTGAAATTACTCGTGAAGAACGTACTTATGGTTATGGACCTCTGCATTAATATAGTGGGCATATTTATGAATCATACCAGGGCCCTTAGTCAATATGACACAAATAATAATATGCCAGTAACAAGTGGCGCTATTAATAGGGACTGTGACTAAATTGGCTTGGTACGTTAGGTGCCAGAACTGAAAATCATTATTTTGTTGTTACTTTAGATACAGTATAACATTATTAATTACTACGAATTATTAACTACAAAGATCACCAATGCACCTGCGAAACATATAACTTTTCCCGTATTGGAATCCGTAATGCGGGTTTCAATACCGTTACTATTTCATCAATTTTGTATATTATATTGAATCACATACAACCATCTAATAAGACTATGATTCCGGGACTTTCCGCACACAGATAATAGTTTAGAAACTTCATATTGTCAACCATCTAACATTACTTACTATTAAAATATTTAAGCTTGTATGTTTGAATGCTTCAGGCTTCATCACGTTCAAACGGCTGAACTGATTCTAATCAAATTTAGCATCGACGTAGATTATGTCAGTAATTATATCGACAGAATACCAAGCTCAAGAAGTTAAATTCAAATTGAAGTTAAATTCAAATTGAAGTTAAATTCATATTGAAGTATAATTCAAACTTCTTGAGAAGTTAAATTCTAATAAAACACCTGCCCATTAAAAAAGGAGTTTTAGGATGTAAGTGGAAGATATTTAATAGAAAAATATTTAAATAATAATAGCTTACGAAACCGTCTGAGAGCACGTAATTTTTATATGAAATTTGATAACACACCTGGAATGCATTGGCAGGATTGTCAAATTTGACGTGAGGCATATTCGACGAAGGTTAGGTAAAGCATTTTATTTACGTACCCGAATAAAGCCCCAGTTCAAAAGTCAATAACCAATAAACAGGCCTAGAAGACCGTTACAAAACGGTCTTAAATATCTTCCCCTAATCACATTGCCACGCTTGCAAACGAGTTGCAGTATTTTGCCTTTGAGTAATAATAAACCAACTACATATCCTCATATTCCCAAAGTCGCCTTTTACTACACTCAATAAAATGTACCCTGGCCGTCCGCAACATCACCATAGTGCGGAGGAGGGGATACCGTACCGTCTCCTGAGAGGGTGGGAGCCTCTTTGCCGGATCACCGCCCTGGAATCAGAAAGCGCCCGCACCTTCCAGCTCGACCTGACGCTGATGAAAACTCTCGGGACAATGATGTTTCGGGAAGCAGTTATCATCACTACAGAAACTGCACAGAGGACACGGCGCAGCACACACTGGAGGAGTACCCAGCTTGGGAGACGCCGCAGCGCTGTGATATAATTGCGGCAGTCGAAGACAGTGACCTCTCGCATCCGGAAATCCGAGCAATATCGAACTCTGTTTATCGTATTAGGAAAGAATTGCGTATAATAATGTGTATACCAATCGAACACAGGATCAAACGTTAAGAAAATAATTTTTTTTCGTCTCGATAATAAATTTGTTTGCAGGTTGAGCAACTGCGTTCGAGAAACTAGAACATGTGTATTTTGGTCAGGTCATTTTAATATTCTTGCTATTGTAGTGCGCTCGACGAGCGGTTATAAAAATATAAATTCATGCAGATGCTAGACTGAATGCGGAAGGCGTAGAGAAAGCTACGTAATTTAATACATGGCACTGCGATTAGAAGACTTATTGTAAATGACCGGATAAAAAATAACACTCCTATGGATGATTCAATACCTCAACCTTATCTTCATTATTTTGACCTAATTTGACACGATTAATGTTATCGGTACAGTAATTGTAACGGCATGCGGCAGAGCATGCGCAGACTTAAGCAAAAAAAGAATACCCAAAAACAAGTATGATACTTTTGTATAAAAATAAATATAATATGTGGTACTGCATCGACCTAACTTATCTTTTTTATTTTTACTATATTGTCAAACTAAGCTAAATTGCACATGTATATTATGCAGTAGATAAAATAGATATAAAACAACAAAAATCGTCTTAGAATTTAAAACAAGATGTAGACATTTAAAATAAAAACAAGATGTAGATGTAAACTAACAGTGTTCCAAGTAAGTCAAGAGCTTAATCCGACCTCAAGGAAAAGAGTACAGCAGTGGGGTTCCGGGTACGGGTACTGGACAAAGTGATCGTCAAATCATCCGACTATTTCAAAACAAAGTACCCAGGATCTACGCGCCCTATAATACTGAAAATACATTTTTTTTCGTCCGTTGAAAATATTCATGAACTTCCTCCGCCCTGTGGGAGGGTGCAGGGGCATGCCAGAGTCCTAGCGGCTGAAACTACCGTGGGGCGCTCTAGATCCTCGTAAGAGAGCAACACGAACGCACCAATTGGTGCCAGGCCTTTGGTCACATCTTGGAGGGGATTACTGTAAAGTAGTCACCCCATCCAGTGGAGAGGCTACTCTAAAAAGGCCGCCCCTAGGCAGTTCTTGGGGGATTGTAAGGGATTCCCTCCTGCGAGGCTCCTTTTGCGTTGCGCTGACACACGGCGGCACGTAACCACGTGCACGCCGCCGTCTTCCCGGAGGTCACGTACACCGTCTGAGGGTTCGATAGCATACCCTGACCGTGCATCCGTCCAGGCTCTGAATGCTCTTGGGTCCCGACTGGTAGGGATCTTAAGCACATGCTTCGAGCGAGACCAGTTTCCACTGTGGTGGAAGACTGGCAAGTTGCTCCTGTTGAGGAAGGACGGGAGTCCGGCGGAGTCCCTATCCATAAACCACCCCATCGTGCTGATGGACGTGGTGGGCAAGCTTTTCAAGAGAGTTATTGCAAATCGCCTCACCCGGCACTCGCAGGTGGTTGAATATGGCGGACAACCGTTTTAGTTTCAGGCGAGGGCGCTCCGTCAATGCCACCATTTTTGCATGTGTGTAGCAAACCTTCGCGAAGAGTTCGGCGCTTCGGGCGAAGCCGAAGACCCTACACTCCGCTGCCGGTAAACTCTCGCACATCAAAGGATTTTCTCGCGATGAACTTCGCTTGGTTAAATAAGGCTATACGACGTATAAATAACTCGTTTTGAAGTAAAGAGATTTTTTTGGAGTTTATTCGCGATTAATATTACGTGGCGGAGCCGACATATATATCTTGATTTTTTGATAAGACATAAATGGAACAATTAATTATTTGCCGCCATAAAATATAGAGCGACCGCGTCAGCCATTTTGTTTCTAGCGTTTGTTAACGCGATAGAAAATCACGACTGCGTATGTAACCACGACCATTCCCTGTAGCCTGTGTCCCCAAGACAAAGTTTTCTTGCACGAATATTATCGCGATGTATTAGGCCCCAGCATGAGAGACAGACATGCGGGTTTCCACAGGTATCGGTCTTGGGGCCGCTTCTATTGAACATTGGCGGGCTCATTAGCTAAAAACAGCAACAGCAGACGCGATAGCAGCTATTGCGTATCGCCAAGGAACCACCGGTGGCAAAGCGTCAAAAAAATTGGTATTACATAAGGCATCCGCCCGCGTCGCTACTTGTGGAGGATGCATAGCTACTAGCGCCAGTAGCGATAAAGTAGCCACCAGTGGAACTAAAAAGCATGAAGGTTTTTAGTTCATTGATTGTCCGAGAGAGGCGCATCAGATATCTTCGCCTGTTTAGTCGCTATCGGCAAACAGGTAATACCAAATTGACGGATTGTAAAGTGTCTGCGACTTAGGTAATCAGCCCGCCGATACGACTGGGTGCTACGCGAACCCCTCGTCGTTGACGTCATTAGTTACATCGACGATACGCTGATTACGCCGGTGGAACAACAATGAAACACTTGGGGGTTGTCCTCAACAGGCCCCTAAACTGACTACGTGAGGATTGTGCGGTCCGTGGTTTCTCGGCCCCATGTGAGCGGACTCCCTGAGGACCCTCAGCGTCACTATACTGCTTGCTTGCTTAAGGGCGAACCGCCAACACCTCGTCAAATTTAGATGCAACGGTCCGAGTTTCGCTGGATCCTGGTCGCGGGGTGGAAGCAGCGAGTTGTGTAAACCAATGCCGCGATAGCGTCACTCAGACCCATGTCATGGAGGTATGGCCGAGGAGACGGCATGACGTCCACACCTTTCACCTGACGTAGGTACTCTCGGGACATGGATGCTTTGGGAAGTATAGTCAAATAAGCCGGGAAGAGACGCCGGTTGATATCAGTGCGGAGATTGCCCGTAGGACATGGCGCAGCATGATCTCATCGCGGCGATCGAAGATGGTTGGTTGGCATCCTCTCTCAGTCCCCCGAGATGAAACAGCAGCCGGTGTAAAGCACCCAAGTGGGTGCACTACCCTATCGACTTGTGGGACAAGGCCTTCGAAGTACTCTTCAAAGCCCGAACGACTGTCCAGTGTGAGCCTCAAATATTTCACGTACCGTCGACCCTCATTTGCACGTCACCAACGCGTATCCACGAACTGGGTGATACTCTGCCCCGCCTCAGTTTGTGTTACCATAGGTGGGCAACACAAGAGTGTCGCCTGCGTAACAGACTACGCTTACGCTAGCGGGGAGAAGAAATTAACTACCTACGAGTGGACGCTTTAAAATCACGTGAATATCAAGACAATCAAGCTTCTCAATAGCACGGATTTAGTGAAAAGACGTGTGAGTGTTTCTATAGTGAACAGTTCACTATACTTTAGTTCACTTAAACTAACTGTTCACAGTTAGCGATAGTATTATGCAGCAATTGCTGCTTAGAAATTCTATCTCTAACAGAAACTAAGAAAATTGTTCGCCAAGGTTATGGTTATAATGTTATGTAGAAGAAGTCAAATAGAAATACATACGAATAGAAATAAAGCATCAATTAGTCCAGGTGCATTAACAATAAAAAATATATACATATGCCACTGGACGGGCTGTCCGATACGCGAAGGTTTTCGTCGTCAAATGTAAATCTTGTCTATTGATACGATTGGTTCACATATCTTTAAATTTTTTGGCTTAAGTGAAGTAAATCCCGTATATTCTGGGTGGTTACAACTTACTCAATATGAGGAAATGTCTTACACTGAAATTCTGTATAAATACGGAGAAATCTGTATATATGGCAAAGCTGAATGACGATTACACGCGACGAAAGTATTTATATGGCGACCATCTTTGTTAATTCCTGCACGCTCATCTGCCATTGGTCAAATTCAATATGTATACAAGTTATACTTTCTATTTACTGTAACATCAATATAACCAGTGATATTAAATACAAAATTATTCAATCTGAATACTAATATTATTTATTCACCTGATCTGCCCTGCATGTCATGTCATTATTGGGAAAGCTTGCCAGTACTCACCACGCTGGGCAGGCGTAGTATGCCTTATGTTTCCAGGGACGCTGCTGCCCATCCCTCTGGGATGTCTCAGTCCCTTATTCGCCTTTTACGACATAATGGAGTGGCGCTATATTTTTAATCCAGACACTACACGGAATCGTTCCTCACTTTACTACCTTTTAATATAAAGCCTAGCAAGAAGGGCGTCAGACCAAGACTAGGGCGCTATTGCAGTTCAATCCACCCCTGATTACATAAAGAAACGAGCATAGGTCTCTGCGCCGAACCACTATTTAAATGTCAATGCAAAGTTGGCTAGGGCACTCACTAGCTGGTTGCACTCACTGATCGATAAACGATCGGAGAGGTTAAGAAACACCCGGTCGTTCATGAATGGGTGACCGTAAAATGGTATTTGAACAAAGCATCTCCAAGCTTTGGCGATCACGGTAAATCATCGGTCATTCGTTAAGCCTTTGTGTGGCATGAACAACTGAACTCAACACAAGGCTGGCTACTAACCAAACTATAAAGAAAAGGCTTAAAATAAAGCAGCTAACTTATGATGGCTGCAAAAGACACAGTGCTCGGATGCTGTGGCGCAACATGGCCTATAGAAAAACCAGAAAGAAAACTTAAAATAAAACAAATTACATTACTAAGCATAAAAATGGGACACCATTTACATTTGATTTTCGCTGTCTCCGCGTAAGGCTAAAAGACCAGATTCCTCACTGCAGAGGATTATAACCAATGAAGAGAGATCATACACATTGTAGTTACAATGCTGATCATTCATCTGGCAACAAATGGCACCCACAGCATTGGCACTACTCATAGATAATGAACAGTTATGATGGCCAACTAAGCTTGTGGATGAAGCAATCCATTCATTATCACATACACAGCTAGATAGTAGTCAATGTACTGATAACAACTTACATCATCCTAGAATAATTTGATAAAGTGTTTCATATCAAAACAACAAAATACTAAATACATTAATGAAAAAATATAAGTATATATTATGTAATGAAACACCAAAAACCGGCACCAAAAACTGACATGAAATAAAAAGGCATAGTGGTCAAAAGACCTAGAAGTAGATTAGTGATACATGTTTACTATAAAGAATTATAAAATAGTCTAAATCCTATTAAAATCACTCCAATAGTCCTCCATCGCAGACTTTAATATAGACAGAAAGACAATATTGTATAATATTTCAAAAATGGTTCTTTTGACTTCTGCATCAATGATACCGTAAGTTGGTAAATTGGGCCTATTTCGGTTTTATACTTCCTGCTTTTTTTTTCAAATTAGATGTGTGAATATAATCACAGATTTAATGTTGTTACATTGTCTGTTGGTGTGTCATTAAAAGTTAAGTTTGTTTCTTTGGAGGGTTATAGCCAAAGTCTTAACAAAGGTCTCCCCTTTTTATTACAACAACGAGCGGTTACATGCCTCTATCATCCAACGACTCCCAGCGACCTTCACCAGGTCGTCTGTCCAACTCGTTGGAGGTCGTCCCACGCTGCGTTTTCCGGTGCGCGGTCTCTACTCGAGAACCTTTTTGCCCCAACGGCCATCAGTTCTACGAGCTTTGTGCCCCGCCCATTGGCACTTCAGTTTACTAATCCTTTCAGCTATGTCGGCAACTTTAGTCATTTCGTGTGGTGTCGGGACTAAGAATATAGCACCAAGATGTCGTAACAGTCGACTATGGGACTCTTAACCAGAGGGATGGGCAGCAGCGTCCCTTTAGCTGAACAATAGCAATTCTGCGCTCACCAATCCGCTTGCCGAGCGTGGTGAGTATTGGCAAATTCCCCCAAACATGACGACACAATTTAAACAACGGCCCCCAGTTCCCGGCAGCCCCGCTATTCCTGGACATAGTAGCGGCCATGGTAACGGCGGGGTAGGGGGTTTTAAGAATCTCCGGACGAGCTACCAGCTGCCATCCCAAATGAAAACTGGCGCCGGTAACATATAACGCACGCCCACTGAAGTCAAACGAAAATATCGTTGAGCTGGAAGAAGAAATGGATAAGTTGCACTGGGATGTCATGGGTTTATCAGAAGTCCGAAGAGAGGGCGAGGACACGATAACCCTGATATCCGGCAACTTGTCCTACTACCGGGAAGGCGACCATATGTCTCAAGGTGGTGTAAGGTTCCTCGCCCGCAGGTCCCTAAACAACAACATAGTTACTATCGAAAGTGTGTCGAGCAGGTTAGCGTAACTTATACTCAGAATATCCAAGAGGTATTCGTTGAAGGTCATACAGGTCTACGCACCGACCTCGACACACCCAGATGATGAAGTAGAGAGTATGTATGAGGACGTAAGTAGGGCCATACATACCTCCAAGACACACTTCACTGTTGTGATGGGGGACTTCAACGCAAAGCTGGGCACACGATGCGGTGGTGAGTTGAGAGTGGGGCAAATTGGGTATGGGCAATGGAACCCCAGGGGACAGAGTCTGGCCGACTTTTTGGAAAAGGAGGGACTCTTAGTGATGAACTCCTTTTTCCAAGCCGCCTCTCAGGAAATGGACCTGGATGAGTCCCGATGGTTCCATAAAGAATGAGATTGACTTCATCATGACCAATAGACAAATATTAAATGATAGCGCAGTGATCCATAGGGTGAAAACCAATAGTGGTCACCGAATGGTAAGCGGCACATTGAATATTAATCACAAAGTTGAGAGGTCTCGTCTGATGAAGTCTACGCTCCGCCTCTCTAGCACTCACATCCAAAACTCCGAGAGCTTTCAACTCGAACTCCAAAATCGCTTCGAGTGCCTAAAACATTGCGTATTTGTGGACGATTTAAATGATGGGTTGGTAGAAACTGTCCAAACGGTTCGGTATAAGTTCTTTAAAACCCACCAAGTAAAGGTAGACGAAAAAAGTTTTCCGGTCACACTCTCGACGTCATGGCAGAAAGACGCGCCATGACACTCCAGTCCTCCGGTGATGCTGAAGCATACCGTCTGCTCAATACATAAATTATGGATGTGGAAGTCCTTACGTCACGATATACGTTCATTTAACACCAACGGTGTGAAGGTGGTGACGGAATTACGACAGAACTTCTGAAAGCGGATGGAACACTGGTACTTAAAGTCCTTCAGAAGCTATTCAATTCCGTCTTACTTAAAGGCACAACTCTTCTTTAAAAAGGGTGACAGCACCCTGTTTAAAAATTATAGACCCATCTCGCTTCTGAGCCATGTTTATAAACTGTTTACAAGGATCATCCCTAGTCGTCTCGAGCGCATGTTGATGACTGCCAGCCTCTCGAACAAGCTGGTTTCCGAAAAGGTTTTAGTACCACAGACCACATCCATACGCTGCGTCAGGTTATACAGAAAACAGAGGCGTTTGTGGACTATGAGAAAGCTATCGATTCGATCGAAACCTAGGCAGTGCTGCAGTCTCTGCAGCGGTACCACATTTGACTATCGGTACATAGAAGCGTTAAGTGCTTATACAGAAACGCCATCATGTCGGTCCGATTACATGAAGAAAGCACGGGGGCAATTTCATTGCGGAGAGATGTGAGACAGCGGGACGTCATTTCCCCGAAACTGTTCAGCGCTGCAATGGAGGACGCCTTCAAGCCACTAGAATGGAAAGGATTTGGCATTAACATGAATGGCGAGTATATCACTTACCTTCGACCTGCCGACGACATCGTTGTCATCGCAGAAGCACAATGCTCGATGATCTCAACAGAGTTTTCCAACAGGTGGGTCTTAATACGAACATGGGCAAGACGAATGTCATGTCCAATGCCCATGTCGGGCCTATCCCAATATCCGTTGGGAGCTCTGTTCTCAAGTTGTTGACGAGTATGTCTACCTGGGACAAACTGTCCAGTTAGGCAGTTCCAACTTCGAGAAAGAGAAAAGAGTCAATCGTCGAATCTAACTCGGCTGGGCAGCGTTCGGGAAACTTTGCAACGTATTTTCGTCAACAATACCGCAATGCTTCAAGACAGAACTTCTCGCTCCTCAAAACAGAGACGTGGTCACTCACTGTGGGCCACATAAGAAAGGTCAAGGTCTCTCAGCGAGCTATGGAGAGCTATGCTTGGTATTTCTCTACAAGATCGAATAAGAAATGACAAGATCCATAGAAGAAATAAAGTTGCAGATATAGCTGAAAGGACAGAGATATCATCTGCAAATAATAATATATAGGTAATGTAACTTTTTAATTTAAAAAATTTGGAAGGTGTATATATCAATTAAAAATAAATAGTATGCATCTACTAATATAACACTTCCTTGAGGGATGGAGCATTTTAGGTTTCTAACTTGTGAACGGACTGTTAGTATCTAAAGATACTTCTTAATGTGGTCTTCAATCAGGATTATTTGTTTTTTTGCTTAGATATATTTGAACCAATTGAAAGCAGGGCACATACACCTGAGCCACAAAGTTTTGTAAGTAATATGTTATAAATAATACTTTATCATAGGCTTTTGACATATCAAGTACTGAAATAAAATGAAGTTAAACCAAACCAAACAAAACTAAATTTAATTGAATGAATACTGCATTCATTCATTTCATTTGAAATTGAAATGAAATAGAATGAAATGAAATAGAATAAAATAAAATTAAATAGAATGAAATGAAACGAAATAGAATGAAATACAATGAAATAAAATGATCATTTATTGAAAATAGACTAAGAAATTATTTCTATTTGAAAGTCAACTAAAGACAGCACCCCATAAGCCCACCCTTCACCTACTAAATCTACTAGTCCTAATGCAATTTTATGTCATTTATTATTGATGTCATTTATTGCATATTTTATTCATTTATTGTTATGCATATTTTATTCATTTATTGTTTATGTCATTTATTTTTTGGAGAGCCGTTTGAACATGCTTGTAAGCTGCAGTTGTAGTGGACCTTGACTTCCTAAAACCAAAACAACAATAAGCAAGAAGCTTGTGACATCAAATTATCATTAGAATCGCCTCGAGTTTTCCATGTTGAATTATCATATCAGCAAAAGGACTGCGAACAAAGGCCGGGGAGACTCACCACACTTAGCAGACGAGTTGGTGGGTGCAGAATGGCTACTGTTTCACAGAAGAATAGAAAGAAGAAGCTACTGCCTATCGCTCTACTTTAAATTCCCTGAGTTGCTTTTACGACATCCATGGGGGGAGGTAGAGGGGTGGTGCTATATTTTTAATAGGACACCACACATATGTTATAAAATGGTTGAACCAGAGAGAACCATTGAACAAATCTTTCCACCTGTTACCTTTAAAAGGTCAAGCATCTGTATGTCTTTCAGAAATGTGAGTGACACAGTTACAAACACAATTAGAATATGTCCAGTTATTATGTGTAGACTAACCATGTTAGAAATAAACAGCCAATTAATGATGTTCAACAAAACAATACAGGGCAATGTCCTCTACTACAGTTAAAGAGTTTGTGATTGAGATTAATGATGCTAACAGTTATCAATTTATCACATAGAATTTAATGAAGTTCTAGTGAGTAACAGTAAACTAGAAAAAACTGTTGGTTATTTCTTATTATAAACTATGCATGAAGAAATACTGTTTTGGTGCATTGATATGGCAATATAGTACTGAGCTATTTGTACATTATATTATTAATGTGTATGGATATGAGCTGCTGTGTGTCTCTGTATATGCACATAGAAACTAATAGATTGGCACAATAACCATCTAGCATCAACCCTTAAAAACAATTTGAGAAGCAGAATAATGGTCTGTTTACACTATTTTATTCCAATAATGTCAAAAAGCTGTAACTAAATACACATATGGCTATTTTAATCTTTTATTATAATGGGTATGTTAACAAATATTTTTAAAGCCTTTATTTACCATCTTATGAGCCCTACTGTTGGTGTAATGACAATAATATGTTTAGACCTCCCCTTTAACATGGCTATTATTTCCTATCTCTAAAAGCCCTCATCCATTATTTTTCAGCAATGCTTGCAATGTGGCCTGTCTCTTATTTGTCCAGCAATAGGCAACAATTATAAGACTTTTTTTTTTATTACAGGTAAGTTCTTAATGTATAATATTTTTTTATGTTTAACATAACTTGGAAATCAAGACTCACTCATGCTTCACACCCTCACTTGCACCTACTAGACTTTAGAAACAAATAGTTTTTGGGTGTACATATAATAAATTTACAATAAAAGTTTCAGTTTCTTAGCCACACACACAGGCGTCTGCAGAGACTACACACCGCATAGGTGACGTTATTGCTGCCGATATGTTCTAATGATAAATGAGGCAAAAGGTACGTTGTCATAAACTAGTATTATCTAAACAAGACACATGGGCGTTACTATCTGCAAATTATGTTATACGCACTGCAGGGTAAAGAAATCGTATGTTTAATTTTCTTCATAGTTTGTGCTCAAAAATCCTTCATTCGTCGCCTTATTCCTAAATAACAGCAGGCAATCAATAAAATATTTCAAACCGATCTTACCGTAAATTATTTGTCGGATGTACTTGCAATCAAACACTTTGCACTTTCTCTGGTAGGAAAATTAATGCTTCTACATTTTGATAACTGTATTAAAAAAGAACATGTTTAATTACAAACAAAATCGCTAATGTAAACAACTTGATCCCGGAATTATTTGTCGGATTTAGTTGCAATCAAACACTTTGCACTTCCTCTGGTAGGAAAACTAATGCTTCTACATTTTGATAGGTGTATTCAAAAATAACATTCTTAATTACAAAGAAAATCGCCAATGTAAACACCTTGAACCCGGGAATAATTATTTTTTAAATAAATCATTAGTCCATGTCATTTTCACAGAATAACACTAGGTAGGTGCGTTTTTAATTTCAATTTTCAACCGCAGGGTTGCCAACACCTATAAATGTTGCCCACTAAACTCAAATCAACCCTAAAAACACCCCAAAAAACCAGTCACCTACTGGTACAAGATTAGTGATGTCAGTCAGTACTAATTTATGTTAGATAGTATAGATTCCAGCTAACACATTATCATCCTATCAGCCAATGGATGGACGCCCACAGCTGAACAAAGGCCTCCCCCATAGATTTCCAAAACGAGCAGTCATGTTTTTAGGTAACACGATTTAAAAGAGGTTTTTTTGAAGTGAAAACTTCTTTTAGCGCGGTAGGTACGCATCTTTTTAGATGAGGTAAAATCTCTGGACTCGCGACACCGTTACGAGACGCAGTATATATGCATGTACATATAGCAGACCACGAACGCGTCTAGTTAAATAAAAATAAAGAAGTTTTCACTTCTGTCGGCACTCTCGGAGTGCCACCCGTATTTTTTGTCTTGACATGTATCGTAAGGTAATGGAATCTTTTCATTACATTTTCACCATTTTCCAAATATTATGAATCGACGACAATACAATAATTTTATGACTATGGTTGGTGCTGGCACCAGGATCATGATATAAAAAACCTTCAAAATTCGATATAAAAGATTTAAGTAAGTATTCCATGTAGTCTAGGTGAAAATTAAATTCGTTCGTGTCGGGTTGGCGGGTGGGGGAGGAGGTGGTCACGTTGTCAGACCTCCGCCACATAATGTTTGACGTGGCCCTCCGAACGCCCGGCCCGAGTCGTTCGAGTCCTAGCCTGTCGTCGCTGTGTTGGGCCCTCGATAGAGAGATGCTCGTCGCAGCTGCCAACGTCCCGTCAAAGTAAGAGGTAGATAGAGGGATCTTACCCGGTCCAGAAGAGGAAGCGGCCTGTTCCGGGGGCTGATAACGTGTATAAGCGACGCATATAGAAAGTCTGAAAATATGAAATACCATATGACCGCTCATGTAGTGATCAGTGGGTGGCCCGTTTTCAGCAGTGGACGTTTACAGGCTGATGTGTATGTGTGACAGGATTAGAATAACAATGTAGGTTAAACAATAAAAGAAAGTAAAAATTTAAAAAATATGTACCTACATATATTCTATAAAATATGTCAAAAAATTGCAGTTTACTGTTTTCACTCTTTCCCCTCAACGATACAAAACTGTTGTCATTAATTTGTTTTTTAAAGAACAGACCAAATCCTACAAATATATATTATATGGAGAAGCAGATGGAAAGCAAAAGCTGAATGCTAACCAGCATACTAGCTAGCATATTTGACATATCTCGAGTGCGCGCCATCGAGCCAGCTGCTCAGCCTGTCGAATGCCCCTGGCCCTGGAGGCACGCTTTCGCCACTTTAGCGGAGGAAGCGTGTCTGATCATAGACCAACGCATCCGTCTCCACCAGGATGTAGAAAGGCGGAAAGCGTGCCAAGAGAGTTACCGCCTCGTAGGATACTGTGCTGTATCCCCGTGCGATCGGTATAGTCATTCTGCGCTACAGATCGTGAAGTTTGTTTCTGCAGCGTTGAACGCCTGACAGCCGTGATACCATACAGGCGGTTTAGTAAGGCACTATCTGCAGACCCAGAGCGTGGCTACGACAATTGCGACCACATGCTCGACAAGTCGGATGGTTCCCTCGAAGGACTCCCCGCTGGCCAACACAAGAGTAACAAACCAAGCTGACGCCAGCGCGGCGAACGCCACGCAGGACCGCGTTGTAGGTGAGGTGCGGAATCTCCCTCCGCTTTACGCTACCGTCCCTGCCGACATAGCGAATATGTCTATCGCAGAGATAGGCCCCTGTGATGCCCTGCATGCCTTGTCAGTCTGTATGTCCATCTACTAGACCGATAGAGTTGAAACTTTATTTATATATAGTAATAGTATGTATTAAAAACATCACCATACAGAAACAGACACCCTAATAGAAAGAGACAGGTTCTCCAAAATGGGTGAGACAGTAATTCATAGGCTACGTCATAGGCCATCTTCCGTTAGACATTGAGTGTTTGCTCCACTTTTGCCTATACCTTCAGTTTTGAATAAGTTAAACACCAAACAACCTCGATAAGACAGAATTGATTAACTTGAACATCGTGCATCGTTGCCTTATAACATGACATTTGCGAAATTGTGGAAGATAATCTACTGAAGCCATAATTTAAGAGAAGCAAAAGAAGACTATACCTTCATGATCCCTTAACATAGATTCTTAGTCTTCCTGCGTATGACTTGATTACTAGATGATAACAATCTAAACATTCTAAATGATGAACTGTGACTTGTTGGGTTTCTCCTGAACAAAATGTTAGTGTCCCAGATCTTACTTTTTCATCCCCTTCTTTAATCAACTGTTTTTCTTGGTCAGCCTTACCTTATTCGGTAGTGATTATTTCCTGATCTAAAGAAAATACATACACTGTGTGCGTAAAATATATTGTGATAGGTAAATAATATATAACTATTTCATTTTAATTGACATGGTGTTTACAGGATACCTTCTTTAAAATGTTTAACACCACTATTTGCATCTAGTATAAAATACATTAAAATGTTTAACACCACTATTTGCATCTAGAATAAAATACAATAAAAGTAAATAATAATCTTTATTTTATGTTAATGGTCTTTTCAAAGCTTTCCTCTCTTTATTTAATTTATAGGCAATGGACATCTTTTGACAGTTATCTTTATGTACTATATCATGATCAACAATTCTTTTAGGGTAGCCCTGGCCAATAATACATCCTGCTGTAGACTGAACATTTTTAGGTGCCTTCCATGGCTCATATATAAAAGCAGTAGGATATTTCTTTAATTCAGGTACATACTTTCTTATGAATAAACCGTCTTTATCTGTCTTTTTACCAAATGCTACAGGACTGTACACTCTAAAAAATTTATAAAAGAAAGCTGATGCTGAGAGCCACATCCAGTTGCCAGCATTCAGTGACCAATCATAATCCAGCAAATAATCTTCAAAAACTTTGGCTCCTTCTTCCCAGGATATCCACAAATCACCTCTGGTAAGGAAACAAGCAACCATATGCCGAGCCAAATGATGTATCCAACCTTCTTGCTTTAACTGGCGCATAATGGCATCTACAAATGGATACCCAGTCCTTCCTTCAGCCCAGGCTTTCAAATGCTCTTCATTTTTACCCCAAGGTATTTGGGTACAAACAGGATTGCCAGCCATCTTGTCAAAATTATCAGTTCCTGCTCCTGCTGTATAGTAGAATTCTCTCCACATCAGTTGTCCTAAAAGAGACACTGGTGGGTCTGTATGAGGCATGCCACTTAAAGCTGCTTTCAACTTGTGGTAAAATAGTTTTGATGATAAACACCCATTACTGATATAAGGACTCAAAACTGTAGTGCTTGGTTCCAAACTGTTGGGAGATGAATTTGGCTTCTCAAATTTGCACACCCATTGTCTTCGGCCCATATAAACATTCAGCCTCTTTAGTCCCTCAGTTTCACCACCGGGGTATTTGCAGGGCTCCAATCCTGATACATCCAATTCTAATTCATCTAGATTTGGAACATCATACTTTTTGGAATACACTAGTGGCTTACAATGATCTGATATCTCTTTTGATATTTCAATACATTCTTTGACTTGCACATTTTGCACTAAGGAAAGAAATTTTTGGTAAGTCAAGGGTACACTGTTATTGTTTTTCTTTAAAACACTATGAACATCATAGACTGTATGTTGTACCCTACGGATGACAAAAATGTCTTTCTTTTCAGCAATATTGTCGATTATTTCATCTTGTTTTACATAGATTGGATCAATATCAACTTGGCACGTCAAAAATGTTACTTGCCACTTATCAAATAGTTTAGGTAACTCTTCCACAGCATTTCCTCTTATTATGTACAAGCGAGTATTGAGTTTTTTTAGATTGGCATCCAGATCTTGAAGGCT
Organism: Diloba caeruleocephala; assembly: GCA_947459985.1. NCBI lineage: Eukaryota > Metazoa > Arthropoda > Insecta > Lepidoptera > Noctuidae > Diloba > Diloba caeruleocephala. The sequence continues at coordinate 24,419,577 of OX381610.1, forward strand.
TTGTACTAAAAATCTAATCCGGTTAGCCCCAACCTTATTTTTAATGTCTGGATCTAAGAAATAAACTGGTCTTAAATGATGTTTACGGTTCTCTGCCTGAAACAGTAAAACATACACATCAATAGAGACAAGCAGAACATAAAACTCAAACCTAGGTGCGTGTAAGCAGTATGGTGATCCAAAAAAATCGTAACGTGTTTTAAGTTATAGTAGTACAGTTAATACCGTTTGATAAATCATGCTTTACTTCAGGCAGACATATCACGTATTGTTTTGTAATTAAATTGTAAATATCGTGATCAACTAGCAATTACAACCACATAGAACCTACATCAAAACAGCGCATGAATGAAATCGCTGTTAAAATGTAATTATGAACTTATAACTTACTTCATTTATAGCGTTACGTAGTGCAAGGTTGTCGTGGATTCGTAAATCTAAGCGGAACCAATGAATAACAGTTGGTACTTTAGTCATTCTGGCTTTCTGTTTTCTGGCAGTTCTCGATTAATTAGGTACATTAATTACTCGGCTGTGACCCAGACGGATAAAATTGATAATATGAGCCATAGATAATATACTAATATAGGTATAGATGAGCCACTCTGGTAAATTATTGGGTGACGAAACAAGTGAAGCTTATTCTGCTGTGTCAAAGATGGCGCTAGCATTACAATTTACCAAAATAATTCACTAGAGGTCGCTTTCTCTTAATGGTTTAATTCAGTATTTCGTAAATATTATAAAAGGAAATGTTTCAAATGAAAACAACTAAAATATTTAACATTACTTTATTTTTTACTCCTTTTTAAATAAAATGACCTAGCCTGTGCTTTCACAAGATCGTCTTGGTCGAAATTAATAATTTTGCCTTTTAATATCTGGTTAACACCTTTACACCAACTGTGTACGACAATATTAATTGCTAAATTAAGAATGAATTTTTTAAGTACAGGCTTATGTTCTTCACATGTAATCATATTAAAATTAATATCTATATCAATGTAATACATGATCTTTTCTTGTGGCGAATCTCTCAAACATATTATAATAATTTCGTAATTTTTTCGTGTGATTTCTATGAACTCTTCTTTTGCATATATTAACGACCTTTTAGTGTAGTCCATAAAGTATGTGTATGTAGCAGGGTCTATTTCATCATTAAAAAATATTGTTTTACATGATTTGAATATTTTGGATTGGCATTTTTTTAATATGTATCCTGCGACATACCGTTTTGATTCACGGTGTATAATATTATTTTGATCTTCGCTACAAGATGTATTCCATAATTTTTCTATTAATAAGTCAATATTAAAGTTAATATTTTCTTCTTGTGGAACACAGGCTGCTGTACTATTCAAAAGATGTGATAATGATTGCAAGCATTTATTATCATCTGCTTCACAGTTCGCGTTTACAGAGTGGGGTGAACTTAGGTTATTGACCAAAAGCGTTTTATATGCATTTATAAACTGAGCACCATTACTTCGGATACCACAAAAGAAATTTTCTAAAGGGTCCTGGTTAAAATTTCTTGTTAATAAACTAGACATACTATGTTCCCTTTGTAGTGTTCCCCACATTTAAATGAATGTTTCAATATTCCCCGCCCAATTCAAAGTTGATGGCACTTTTTCATATTTAACTTTTTCAGTGCCATCTCTAGTTTTTACTATTGTTTTAAATTGTATTGATTTTACAACAGGAAGAATTTCTTTTCAAAATTTTATATGTGGGAAAACATTTTTAAGGCACCCTGTAAATAAATTCCTTTTCTGTACCCGAATATGTGTGTCCATTGAAGGAATCAAATAGTTTATCGAACATTAGTAAAAAACTGGCTGTGTCTTGACACTCAGTGGGCAATATTTTGTGCCCTGAAAGAGAAAAAGTTGTATTAACATCAGTGTTCCAAAGATTCTTACAGTTTTCATATTAGTGAATACTTGAAGTGAACATATCAGGAACATTATCAGGTTTACTACCGAAATTAATGAATGCTAATTATTAGTGACATATTGTATTTTAAAGGAATAATGGGTGAATAAAGATATTTTTATTTTTTATTCAGCCACTTTTCAGTAAACTAGTAGATTTCATCATCATATCAGCCAAAGGATGTCCACTGCTGAACAAAAGCCACCCCAACAGATTTCCACAAAGTCTGGTTACATGCCACATTCATCTAATGACTCCTAGCGATCTTCATCAGATCATCCGTCCAGCGCGTCTGTGGATTTCGTAAATAAAACTTTGTGAATATAAAAGATTGTATACAACAAACTTTATAAATAAATATATAAATTCAAAATCAAATATTGACTATCTTTGTTGGGAAGGAAAAGGATAAAGGCAAAATAAGTCCAGCGTTTATATTCTTTGATTCCCAATCTGTAATACAGGCATAAGACTCCACTAGTGAATGTAGGCCTCTCAATGAAAATCACCACAACAGGTAGAAGGATTGGCAGCATGTAAGGATACTGGAGCTTGTCTTCTCAGTCATAAACCCTTAGTAGCCCTTTACAGTGGAAAAGGTGGCTTGGCTTATTCTTTGCCAGGATTCATAAAAATAATTAATAGGTAAACTACTAACTTGATACACTGGGCGTTTCATTAGCTTTAGATGAAGACTGACTCAAAATGAATTCATCCATAAGTAATGGTAGGTTAGCTGCCTGGCGAGAAGCTGAAACATTAAACAGTTTGACATGAACATGAAATATACACTAATCTCCTGCTTCTCAGGTCAGGTCAGGACAAACAATATGAGAATAGCTCATCCCATAGTAAAAAAGATTAGCGTGTCAGCAAGTTAGTAGCGATGTTGACTGCCCAAGGTGTGCTGGATGAACACTTAGTATTGTCACTAATGGAGGTTCCTTTATTGTATCAAGCACTATCAGTGTGAGATTTTCCCATGCATCTCCACTAATAGATGCTAACCAATTGAATTTTCATATTGAAATAATGAAATATCTTTAGGGACATTAACTAAATTAAATCTACAATAACTATATAGGCTGAACACATCAATAAACTTCTATCACAAGTTAATGGGTTAAAACATTATCGGCCGAATACTGAAATGCCAGTTATTAAGTCCCACTTTAACTATTAGAGAAACCCGTTTTGTTGCCTGGTGGCTCAAATGGTTAGTGGGGACTTAATATTAACTGACATTTCAGTCCGTTAGTAAGTTAATTTATATTATAATTCTTACCAATATTTAATGTTGGGAATGCATTCCTCTTAAGAGTCTTACTAGGTGTGCGATAGCACAATTCAAAATGTTGGTCACAAAGTCTCACATTGTTATAAATATATTGTGCATCCCTTTTCTGCATTTCGGTATCTAAAACTCCATAAATTAAACCTGTCTTGATTTTGATGCGGATTTGGGAAACGATGCAGAACACCTGAAATAATAAGTTAGTGTTTATGTTACTTTACTTTAGTGGGAAGCTATTTTCAGAAAGTGGTTGTTCGCTGATTTACTCTATTACTTACCATCCGTTTCACATCCAAAATAACACTTCCAATACTTATTTGACGACATTATAACGCGATAATGTTACAAAACGATATAGTTTTGTGAAATCTCACAGTCCAGTAAAGCAAAGTCAAGTCAAACAAACGTTCAGAATCAAGATCCAGTAAAGACGAGCCAGAGTCAAAGGAATAAGATATCAAACGAGTCCAGATAAAAGTCACCAGAAAGAAATAAAATCACACGAAAATCCCAGAGAGACAAACTACACAACAAAGTTTCGAAAACTTGTGTCAACAACCGACATTTTGATGTAAAAATATGTTGCTATTGTCAATAATTACGATAAATTACATTTTCATGATATAAAATTATGGAAAATCAAATTTGGTGTCCTGAATATTATAGTAATAACAAAAATATATTTACTGATTTGTTTATTTATCGAAATTAATAATTTATTTCATAAATTCTGGTAGTGGCGCTATCTTTTGAGTAAAAAGAGTAACAAAGGTTCTATTGATTCTGATGCCTATAAGATGGCGCTAGTATCAATACAAAAGCAAGGAACTGGGGAGTTTCATACCCCTGATATGAGCAGTCAAAAACGACGAGTTACCCACACACATGACACAACCGCACAAAACTTTTATAAACCTACTGTGTGCTCAGCTCAGTGTGCTCGTGAATATGACACAAAACACGCGCCAAATTTAGTCAAATATCAATTTTTAAAGTAATGTCTTACGGTTTTCGCGATTATTACTCATTACAATAAAACACTTATAAACGGATTACGGACGGACACTTAGGGTGAGATTCAGAAACTCAAACGAGTCTAAGCGTGAACTTACGCTTCGCTACTAATTTTGACAGATGAAAGCGTGAACTTAGCTTAGACTCGTTTCTGAGGGTCAGATTCAGAAACGACTGAAACGAGTCTAAAATAAGTTCACGCTTTCAGGTAAGATTCATAAACGAGTCTAAGCGTGAACTTACGCTTCCATCTGTCAAAATGCACTCTTAATCAGTTCACGCTTAGACTCGTTTCTGAATCTCACCCTGAGTAGTGCAATTTGACAGATGGAAGCGTAAGTTCACGCAAACTCGTTTCTGAATCTCACCCTTAGAATTGGACGGGAAAACATTATTTCCATCTTGCGCGAAACCACGAAATCTGTATGGGTTGCCGAAAATTCTGAAAAGCAATGTTCCCCTACGACCAATAGTAAGCCAGATTGACATACCAACTTACAAACTGGCACAACATCTACCGAAGATACTCTCAAAACTTCGGGGAAAGTCTAACACATATGTGAAGGATTCCTATCACTTTGTCAGCCAAATACAAGACCTTAAACTGACTGAAAGTGAAGTGATGGTCAGTTTTGATGTCCAGTCTTTATTCACCAATTTACCTGTAAAAGACTGCCTGGATATTGTTAAGAAACGGTTAAGTGACCATGACAATGACATGCCTCTACAATATGCAGAGTTATTAGAACACTGCCTTACCAACGGCTACCTGTTGTGGGACAATGAGTTTTACCGGCAAACTGATGATGTGGCCATGGGTTCACCGGTCTCTCCTGTAGTTGCCGATATTTTCATGGAGGATTTTGAGGAGTGAGCACTGAGCACAGCCCCGGCTATACCGAAGATGTTAAAACGGTACGTAGATGATACTTTTACCATCTTGCCTCACAATATCCCTGCATTTTTAAAACACCTAAATTCAATACACAGTAAAATTCAGTTTACTATGGAATTAGAGGATAACAAATCTTTGGCCTTTCTTGTAATACTTCTCATCCATAATCTTGATCATTCTGTTAGTTTTAGACACGTTTTGATATATCAATTCAATATGATGAAGCATGTCTAGTGTAGATTGAGGTTTTGGTCGCCTTGGTAAGTATTTTAGTGTTCTCTAGTGTGATCTTACGAGGACCAAATGAAATCTGAGGTGGTTTGTAGGAATTATAAGATAGGAGTTAGAGAAAAATAAAACGGAGTCTAGACTATTACATTTTATGGTGTTCGTATTGACAGTGGTGCCGTAGCGGGAGAAGGTAACTACAGTATTTGTTGCGTTTTACTTATACTAACTTTTATCATACGATTATAGTCCTTAAATGCACGTCACTTTTATTTTTATCGTTGTCTGTTATCTTAATGTCGTGAGTCACATGTTTTTTTTCACGATTTTATGCTTTATTCATTTGGAATAATGTCGATTTTAATATTTAATTGAGGCAATAACTAAACAATGGATAACGAAAATTTGACAACAGTGAGACAATAATGTAATACGAGTTGCGACTAATGTAAATGTTATTGTTATTGTTGTCATTGCGATCACGAACACGATTGTCATTAACCGCTGTCGCTGTCCGGTGATAGTTGAAAAGTTTAGTTTGGTGTTTTAGATTATTGTAATTACTAAATCATTTTAGTATAGTATATAGTAAGTGTTTTAAATTAGTTTAAGTAATTACTAAGTAATCTATACAAATAAATAAAATTGAAGTGTCTGTTTGTAATGTCAAAATAACAGCTTTTTACTAAATGCATATGAAAGTATGTACTTAACATATAACAAAAACACAATTTTAATTTTTTTTGTCTGTCTGTCTGTCCGTCTGTCTGTCTGTTTGTTCCGGGTAATCTCCGAAACGGCTGGACCGATTTTGACGGGACTTTCACTGGCAGATAGCTGATGTTATAAGGAATAACATAGGCATATAGGCATAACATTTTTATTTTAGAAATATTATTAGAGTTCCGCGCAAAAAAATAAAACCCTTGAAATCCAATGCATATATTCTATGTCAGTTGTCTATGTCGAAGTACTCTAAATTTATTTTAAACTAAACGCAGGTGAAACCGCGGGTCCCAGCTAGTGTACTATATATAAACAAGCTACACATAATTCATTATAATGTTGCAAAACCGCAAAACGACTCAACAGCAGGATAACAGGATAACTGACAGCAGTTTATAATAACAGTTGTTGTAAAATAACACAGCAGTGTAATTCATTATTGAAATGTAGCCGTTATTGCCTATCTCTGCGCACGACACAGGAGAAATCCTAGTGGGGGGCAACGTTTTTTTAAAAAGAAAGAAATACTATTAGATTATAGATAAGTATTACAACTTGCCGTGTGGTGCCGGCTCAGAATGCCACCACCCCATTTCGTCCCGTGGGTGTCGTAAAAGGCGACTAAGGGATTAACCGGAGGATGGGCAGCAGCGTCCTTCGAATACATTAACAACTCAGTTGCGATCGCCAACTCGTCTGCCAAGCGTGGCGATTATGGCAAGACCCTCCAATGAGCACACAACACACCCATATCGGTCGTTGTGGTGATCTTTAGGGGAGGCCTATGTCCAGCAGTGGACTCCATTCGGCCGAAATGATGATTACAACTCTAGTGTGATCTTACGAGGACCTGGAGCCCCCCTTCGGTGCCGAAGATCACCGCTCCAGTGGTTTTAGCCGGTAGGAGTCCGGCATACCCCTTCGCCCTTCCCTGGGGTGAAGGAAGTTCCATGTAAAATTTCTACTGGACAACAATAAAAAAAAAAGATAATACGTATTGCAAAATGACTTCGACGTCGACTATAACTTATGGGCAATGATAAGATTTTTTCGGTTTATAAGGTCTACTAAGCCGATTTTGATAACACTCTTACTATACACTTAAATAGTGTATAAACGTGGCAAAAAATAAACTGCAGCAGCCGTTACCAACTTTATATCCTTTATTTATTAATAAACGCTTTTATTAACTTTACTTGTGTCGTACCTAACTATGTAAACAATTTCTTGTAGTCTATTTTAAACAAGGTGCTTCAAATGTATTGTCTTATCGATTTGAAACTTCGCAAGTGACTGTAATCCGGATGACAATGCAATAATTTGCTACCCTCAAACTGATCAGACGATGGACCCAGAAGTTGGATAATGGAACTCTTCAGTGGCTACTAGTAGGTACTCACACAGCTCAAATTTGAGGTCGTGTGGGTTTTTTAACGAGTCCATTACACTTGGTGACGAGGGTCTGATAATGGAGCCAGGTGGCAAATCCTTTGAGATTGGGCTCATTTGACTTGTTTTCACGAATCCTATATATTACAATTCACGCATTATATTAGCTTCTCCTGTATGTATTTATGTATATGTAACTATGTATTTATGAATGCAATGGAATCTAGTAATTACATTTTCACCGACTTGTAGATGCCCGATTGACATGCAGACGTATCAAGAACCGATTACACTAGGTGCTGTCACCAGGATCACCATCTCATTATTTAAACATATATATATATACACACCGGCACAATTAGCGGAACAGAAAAAAAAGTGAGACTATGAGATAATAACGCATATATTTGACGAAAATGTAATTAGACACAAAATAACAAATTGATTAACATCTTTTAATAACGACTTTGAAAAGTCTTCGTTATTTTTTATTGAAAAATAAAGAAATTTGAAATAAGTGATTTTTTTTGATGATTATGAACCATCACAAAAAATAAAAAAAAAGTAAACATTAAATGATTTAACAATAAAATTAAAGCAAAATTAATAACGAGTGTTTCCCCCTCTTCCTCTGATTACGGTTTCCATTCGTCTGGGCATGCTACAGATTATGTCATCGATGATTTCTTGAGGCAACCGCTCCCACTCCTCAAGTAATGCATTTCCAAGTTCATTCAGATTGTTGGGGGGTGGCATTCTGGATTTAACCCTTCTTTTTAGCAAGTCCCAGACATGCTCTATCGGATTCATATCGGGGGAATTTGCTGGCCACTGCATCACCGGTATACCTACGTGGCTCAGATATGCCTGTACCGATTGTGCACTATGAGCACGAGCATTATCTTGCATTAGAATAAAGTCGTCACCAATAAATGGGGCAAATGGTACAACATGTTCTTCTAAAATGTCTCTGATGTATCGATCTGCTGTCATGGTCCCTCCTGTGACTATCACTAACTCCGTGCGAGCTCCCAAACATATCCCTCCCCAAACCATAATCGAGCCGCCACCATAAGCCACTGTGTGTTCAAAATTAGACTGTATGTGGCGTTCTCCTTTGCGTCTCCATATTCGCTGTCTCCCATCGATCTGTTTTAAAAGAACTCTGCACTCATCAGTGAAGAGAACCTGCTGCCATTCGTTCAAATTCCAATGACGATGTTCTCGCGCATAGCTTAATCGGTTTACGCGGTGACGCTCTCAAGTTTTGGGCCTTTGGCAGGTATATACGACCCTAAACCAACTTCTTCAAATCTCCTGCGAACTGTACGCTCACTTACTCGTACTCCTCGAACGTCTTCCAGTTTATTTCGAGCTTGTACAGCCGTTAATCGCGTATTCCTACGAACTCCAAGTTGTAAAAAACTGTCATCTCGCCTCGATGTACATCTTTTTCTACCTTGACCCCTCCTCCTCACAAGAGAATTAGACGATCTGTACCGCTGGATACTGCGATGAATCGTTGATACTGGTCGACGAAGCCTTGAGGCAATCGATCTGTAGGTATGGCCATTTCTTCTCATTTCATCACCCCTAATGATTTCCAGTGATGTTAAGTCAGACATAATAAAGAGCTTTTAATAAACAAAATTGCCTATAGAATAACAAATTTATAAAAAACCATTAAGTGCAATTTTTCAAAAAAATTACAATTACGTAGTTATTACTCGAACAAGTTGACAGAACGTATTGTTCAGGAAAATAAAACAAATGAATAAAAAAAGTGTATGTCATCTAATTTTCTATTTTCAAATTTGACAATAAATTAAAAAAATATCATAACTGGCCAGTTCCTCAAGTAAAAGATTTTAAAATTCTGCTTTTTTTTGTTCCGCTAATTGTGCCGGTGTGTATATATATTAACAGGTTATTATGATACACTAGACATGTGTAAATAATGGATTTGAATCTGTATGTAATGATGATAAGGGCTATTAGAGTAAATTTTGCTATAAAAAAGGATAGTCTTGACATCACCCCCTGTTTTACTCCAGTGCAGAATTTACTTAAACACGCATTTCTTTATTTTCAACCAAAAATCCAAATATCATTTATCATAGAACTAATTTCAAAACTGACGGATTTTAATAACCCGGTTTACCCCCTTAGGGGATGAATTTGCAAAAACACTGAAACACGTATTTCTTTCTTTTCTATCAAAAAGCCAAATATCATTTTTCATAGACAAACTTCAACACTGACGGATTTTGCATACAATCTTTCACCCCCTATTTCACCCCTTTAAGGGATGAACTTACAAAAACACTGAAATACATATATCTTTGTTTTCAGCCAAAAATCTAAATTCTAATTTTCATAGATCTGGCTTCAAAATAAAGATTTGTCCATACAAACTATCACCCCCTGTTTTACCCTCTTAAGGGTAGAATTTATAAAAACCCTGAAAAACGTGTTTCTTTATTTTTAACCAGAAAGCCAAATACCAATGTTCATATATAGGATCTTACTTTAATAATGGAAAATATTTTAAGGCTAGGCTCTATGAATGGTATAGAATTCATTTCAAATATCAATTATCGGTTTTACTGATAATAAATAAATTAAATACTCGACCAGCGAAAGATTTACTGACTCTGTATTATTTCATAAAATAAAAGTTGATGTTATGTTTTTCTTATTTGCCAAATCGCATCATTGATACCTATTGATTTACCTTCTGAAATATTTTCCATTATTAAATTAAGACCCTATATATAACTTCATACAAACTTTCAACCCCTAATTTACTCCAATTTCTAAAAATCCCATCTTAGTGGATGCCTATGTTATAAAAGCTACCTACTGTCAAAATTTCAAGGCTGTGCGTTTGTATGTCAGTCAGTTTCTCTTTTTATTTACGAGCATATAGATTTCTGAACGATCAATCGTTTGACTGGGTTGGAGGTCTGTGAGTTGGACCGTTTGACGTTTTGTTGTCATAGCAACGAAATAACTAGGTCAACAATCACTACTTTATCTAATCGTTGATAACAAACAAAAATTATAGAACCACATATTTGTAAACGTCACAGATTAAATTTCTATTTCGTCAATAAAACTTCTCACAATGTTGAATTGACCTACTGGGTGTATGGAAATCATGCTGTTTATCTCTAAACTTAAAATTAATGTAAGCCGATGTAAACATTGCATTTTTTTAGATTTTGATAAGAGAAATTAAATAATTATGACAGACTGTCGTCGACAAATTATGTGGTTAGTCATGAACGTTCAGTGATAACTAGCTAATCAGCAATGTGATGCTGCAACATGCCAAAAATTATTGAGTTGACTGTGGAAATAGATATACAGAGAGTGAGTTACTTTCTATTTAATTAGTAAGTTTCGCAGTACATATCTAAAGTCAAAGTCAAAGTGAAATTGTTTTTATTCATGTAAACCATTTGCTGGCACTTACAAATAGTCAGAATTTAAATAGTTGCACGATTCCAAGTCGTTGATCCTATGGAGAAGAACCGGCAAGAAACTCCATGGACATACTCTTTTGAAATAATATTTGAAAGTATTACAGTCTTCAATATAATCGTAAAAACTATGTGAGGATAATGCATGCCAATGTGTGGGATAAATACACACATATTTATGCACAATGATAATCAAATGCGTTACAATTAGATTACTATAACAGTTATAAGATGACCAGTCCCGACAGAGGGCACCCATTCACGGGCATAACGCATGCATCAGCATAGCTCAGCTCAACCATAATGCAGGGAACTTAGCCACCTAACACATAACGCTACCTAACACAAGACAATTATAATAAATACTCAAAGATAAACTAGCCTAAGATGACTCTGACCCAATGTTTGTAGCCTTTGCACATACTATTTTGTGACATTTTACTTATTCATTACATTTTACTTTGACTTTGTCTAGACTCCAAAAAACAACTTAATTAAATTATTGGAATATACATTTATAATGCAACACATTATGCTTGCATTGCCTAGGAATACTTTATAAAGTGACAAAGGGGTCACAAAAATAGAACAGATTGAAGTACTTATAAGTCATGATGCACAACCAGATTCGTAAGTGTAAATTGTTTCACTCGTTTCAGGTATCTTGCCCTGGTGTATGGTTGTGTCAAGATGGACGAGTCTCCCTTACAGTGTTTGCCCTTGGCACAAGCTATCAAACCTGCTTCCTACCTCCCATTTTCCCACTCATGTTCAAAGATGTGTTCTACTTCCGCAAGAGATTTCAGGAGACTTGTGCACTTAATAACATTTGCTGTCTGCTTAGTGAGTTTATACTTACCTTACCTATGCAATTTTTAGTAGTTTTTGTTGAAATATATTTTAAATATGAAATCTGGTCCAAGACAGTTGTTACTTCATCATTTATTTTATATGTATCTATTGGTGTATCCACAATCTATTCTTCTGTGACATTCATGGGTTCTAACATTATTAATATTTTGACATTGGAATTCCTTTAAATACCTTTGACATGTTTAATTCTTAATTTTTATTAAAGGTTTTATAGTATTGCACACCATTGACTTGGTAGAATGTATGATCTATTATTTTGTTAACATCTCTGTGTACTACATTCTTGCAATAATAAATGATTATGATTATGATTATGATTATGATTATGATTATGATTATTATAATAAATAGAAAAGTTTGTCTTATTTAAAATGTAAATCACGAAAAAACGCACTTGCTGAGGAATTAAAATTCAGAAGCAAGAAAAATCGAAACCATTTTATTGAGACTACACCTATCTATTATTAACTTAAAATAATTGTGTGTGTAATGTTGTGATTACAGAAGATGAAACAATATACTGTGAGCTAGTCCAGTGGTGTGATGACTGTGCATCTAATGAATGTGTGATCCTGGCTCAGTACCTCGGTGCTATGAACGACGTGCTCTTCCCGCCGAACATGTGCTCCACCGAGGGAGTAGATCTACTCATGAGGAGGTCTAAAGACTTCCCTGTAATAAATTTTTTATGAGAATTTTCTACAATAATCTACAATAATCTAATTTATTTGATACTAGCTGGGACCCGCGGTTTCACCCGCGTTTAATTTAAAAGAAATTTAGAGTACTTCGACATAGACACTTCTACATCTTTATTCTACAATATATATATTGGATATCAAAGGTTTTATTTTTTTACGCGGAACCCTAATTATTTTTCTAAAATAAAAGTAGCCTAAGTTGTTCCTTATAACATCAGCTATCTGCCAGTGAAGGTCTCGTCAAAGTCTGTCCAGCCGTTTCGGAGATTACCCGGAACAAACAGACAGACAGACAGACGGACAGACAGACAAAAAAAAAAAAAATAGTGTTTTTGTTATATGTAACGTACATACTTTCATATGCATTTAGTAAAAATCTGTTATTTTGACATTACAAACAGACACTTCAATTTTATTTATTTGTATAGATTGATAAAACTCCACTGGCCACCTGTATATTACCATTGCCTACTAATCCAATTAAAAAAGATTACGAATGGGATGAGTATCACAACATTTGTTCTACAATCATGCTGGCATTTGATACGGGCTGTATGATAGTTGTCAATTTTTATCCTATGGCTAGTTGTAAATGGGCTTCCGATCTTACTGGATGCAGATGAAGTATTTAGAAGGACCCCCTGTCCCTATCCACTACAACCAAATTAGATACTGGGGGATTCCCCCCCCCCCTCCCCCTCCTGGATCCGCCCTTGGATAATATTGCCATAATCACCACGCTTGGTAGGCGGATAGGTGATCAAAGTATATTATTGGCACACAGGAGGATGCTGCTTTCTATCCTCTTGATATCAATACGTAGCCGCCTTTTATGACCACCAAGGGTTGACAGCGGTGGTCTATGCTTTTGACGCAACTGCACGGAACATATGTGAGTACAGGTAAATACATTACCTGTCATAAAGTTGTAATGTTTTATTACTTTTCAGGGTATTCTGTCCCCTAAAATCGAGATAGCAACAAAGGTACGGATAGATGAGGTGTGGAACCAGCAACACAATGGTAACTCAGCACTAAAAGTTAACGCCTACGATTTTTCGCCGCGTGAAGATGGGAAAAGGCAAAAGCAAGTCTGCCACACTTCAAGGTACCATAGGTGAGCTTAATACTATTTTTAAGGGCGGTTGTATTATACAGGCGACCTTGTTGGAACGACAAGCCTGTCGATCATTGATGAAATGTGTTAACATTGTTTCCCCTTCATTATTTCAGCTGAAATACATCCACTGTTGGACCCCAATGACCAATCTGGGCTTGTGTTGTGTGTTCATGTGGTTTTGCTATAATCGTCACGCTTGGCAGGCGGGATTGCGATTGCAGTAGAGTTATAAATCTACTCGAGGGACACTGCTGCCCATCCTGTGGTTAATCCCATAGTGGAGACTATTTTATCACACCCATGGGATCAGATAGGGTAGCCGGCACTACACGGAAGTTCCACTTAGTCGTTCAATTTAATTAATTATAGGTTTAACTTCAAGTCACACACACGTGCCCACACTCTCGCACACCCGCCCACACACACGCAAACAGGTATACACACTCGCACGCAATCACATCAGCCTGTAAACGTCCACTGTTGACCACCCTCCGGTGATCACTACAGTGAGCGGTCATAGGGGATATAGCCATAATCACCACGCATGGCAGACGGATTGGTGATCGCAATAGGTACGTTGGAAGGATGGATATGCACCCTTAGTCGCATTTTACAACACCCATGGGGGGAGAGGGCCGATTTGTTTTTTGCCGGGCGCCATACGGAGTCTTCACAGAGTCACACCAGAACTTCATCGAATCATACCAAAGTCGCTTAAATCCAGAAGTTGTCTAGAAGTCGCAAGCTCGGCTACCGGAACACTGGTCCTGGGTTTGATTCTATACCGAGGTCGGGCAAAACGTTATTGGGGTTTTCTGATAGGGAAGGCTAACCTGCAGCTCAGGGTTTAGGATTGTGGTTTCGCACCAATCAATAGAACTATATGCAAGTTACGATCTATGTAGCGTTCTAAACGTAGTTCTCAGTTATAACATAACCAGCGTTATACTGACCTCATGCTGGGGTGCACTTATCAGTTTAGTTTTAGAATAGATCATGATCATCATCATAGGACAGCCAAAGGATGTTCACTGCTGAACCAATAGATATAGAGAAAGGCCGCTCCCATGGATTTCAACAATTGGTGTAGTAATTTAGGGGGGGATTTGCCAGTAGTCACCACGCTTGGTAGGCGGTTTGGTGAGCGCAGCGTGGCGTGGTACACAGAAGGGCCGCTACTGCCCATCCCTCTGGAGTAAAGTCCCAAAGTCGCTCTTTACGACTTCCACGGGAGGAGATGGAGTGGTGATTTGTTCTTAATCTGTACACCACACTATTTATAATAGATAGAATAATAGAATTATTAAAAGTTTAAGGGAAGGCAGCCCACGATGACTGCCGATTAGGTTTTTGGTCCCATAAACTAAGAATGAGTACCAACACGATTATTAATTTAGTTCATTTAATTGACGTGATAGTACCTACTGTTTAGGATTACTCAACTGTCCTGCATATGGTGACGTCGTGTATTGGGGTCGCTGAGTTCCCCTACAATATGTTTGACCTAAGCCATGCTGATGAATGTGTCGTGCTCGACATCCTTCTCGTGTGTTGGGATTGGTTAGCCTACTGTTACCATGACAATTTCATCATAAACTTTAATAAATATTACTATCAGCCTTGTTTATGATGAATTTTTAAGAAGTTTAGAGACTGTTTTCTCCTAGATTGCTCTTACATAAAATCATTTCGAAAATGATTTGATCATAAAGTGTCGTAACATATTGTAATTTGTAACATTTATTATCTACTCCAATGACATCTACATCTTGGAACATAGCAACGTAGCAAGTCTCGACTATTCATAAGTACCTGTAAATGATTTACATGGATAAAAATCATTTTATGTTTATCATACATTAAAGCATGAGCTCATTATCTACCATTTATATAATTGAATCGGTACACTATATAATGTGATAGAATGTATATGACTTCTTCAGTTTAGAAGACTGCTACGTAATTCTACATTCCTACAAATAAAGGTTTCTGATTCCATCGAGCGTAATTCTAACTGTAAGCTAACCTGATTAAAACCGGCTACGCAAGCAAATAAATAAATTGAATTGAAAAAAAAATTGAATTGAATACGCCTTGCCCAGTCTAGACATTGAAACTAAGATATCCTGATCCACAGGTCCTTTGTAAATGCAGGGCATCTGCATCCATTTTAAAATGTGAGTGTGCCGGTGCTTTACAGTTACGATGCAATCGGTTTGGCTGCATGCTATACCGAATCTAAGTAACTCAATTTTTGTAGTGAACTTGCCGCCAAAACGCAGTCAATCTTCGTCCACTCTGACACTCATCGTAATGTCATTTCAAGGACCAAGTGCACTAAACACGGAAAGTCACCTTCAATAACGCGGTCGCGGTCGCGGTCGCGGTCACGGTCACGGTCAGGTTCGAGCGGCTCAAGGTCTTGGTGCAGCTTGGCGCCAAAGGACCGCGACTTCAAGGTCTCCTGCCACTGTCCTAAGTATTAAAGTGTTTCTAATTAGCTGATCACTACTGTAATGTAATATGGAGTATACATTTTTCAACTTCACCCGCCTCCACTAGACCAGTACCGAAGTCATGCAATCCTCGGTCCCCGCGTCCCACGACGCCGCGTCGCTCACACCGAAGCCGTGACTACTGCGTGTACAATGTACATACACAATCAGACTTCGCGTGGAGAACCAACGCATACACCGGGCATAGCAACGACAGCGAATATGATGACAATATTAGGAGGTGAAGTTTAAGATAGTGGTAGCATTTTGGACTTATATTGCTTCTATTGTAAGATAACTGTAGAGGTTAAGGTTGGATTGCAGTAGAATTGAAGGACAACTTTAGAACATCTATAGCTTTGTACATGGTACAACGGCAGGACTGTAGAACATTTATATCATTTTAGTACAGCTGCAGGGTTGTAGAACATTTGTATCACGGTAGTTTGTAGTGCACCTGCAGGACTCTAGAATATCGGTATAGTTTTCGTATAACTGCAGAGCTGTAGAACATTTGTATCATTATAATACAATTGCAGAACTTTTGAATATTTGTATTATTAGAGTCGGTACGTCTGCAGGACATTTATACCACTGTAATACAACTGCAGGACTAGAACATTAGGGCACGTCGCAATAGTGGTGATAAGACCCGTCATAGAGGCGTGGCTGGAGAGGCGGCATGGCGCCCTGACCTTCCGGCTGACGCAAGTACTCCCGGAAATTGGGTGTTTCGGGAAGAATCTGTTGGCATCAGTGCTGATACTGCCCGGAGGACACAGTGCCGTATGCACTGGAGGAGTGCCCGGGCAGCTTGAGCGACGCAGTGCCGTGACTCATCGCGCCGGTCGAAGATGAGCTAGAGCCTCATCTTCAGTCTATAGTCTGGAGCGAGGGCGCGTGGGATGCCGTCGCTTTGTTTTTCGAGGACTTGATACACGCAAATCAGATTGTGGAGCGGGGGCGGGTAGAGACAGCCACGTTGCCCCTCCACAAAAAAACACCGGGTGTCGGCGGGTACTGACCGATATCCGCCCTCCATGAGTTTTAGCCTGCGGGCGACGAACTTGAGGCAGTCCGTCGCCTGTCCAGAAGCAGACCCGAGACGGTGGAGCGATCTGGTCTGCGCGCGCCTCTAAAGGATTATGCGGCTGGCTCGGTCGCACAGAAACGGGGCCCAGAAGACTCCGTCACAGCGGAATAACAAGGCGTCGGGACTCTTCTCCGGGACTCTAGAGCTTATGAAGAAAGGTGAGAGATGCCATCCACGCGGACGACTTCGTCATATAAGTGGACCTTAAACCTACAGATCCAGAAGCTGATGCGACGCGACTGTCGTTGTTCGGACTGCCCGCGCTATTTAGGCTGCGATTTAGCAAAATACGGGGTCAAAGGTGTTCATTCGGCAGAAAGAGAGGTTCCATCTGATAAAATTTAAAACGGCAGATGGTAGGACCTTCATTTCAAGGCCAGAGATTCTCGAGGAAGTCATGCGTTTCGACGGATACCTGTACTCGACACAGACGGCTAAATCGCTAGGACCTAGATGTTAACCAGGGCGAGAATGGGTTGGCTCTCGGGCAGCTTCGGAACAAACAAAGCTTGTAATAACGGAATAACCACAGAGCTCCCGAAAGCAGGAGGAGCTTCTGTCCTAAAAGAGCTAACAAATCTATTTAATTCTGTCATCCAACAAGGTACTATGCTAGAGGCGTGGAGCGGGAGTGCAGTGGTGCGTTTCTACAAAAACGATGACAATACCTTTCTGAAGAACCGGACATTACGCATCTTACTCCTCAATCACGTACAATATGTACCATAAAACCTGTCCGATCCGTGAATATGATATTCAGTGTCGATATGCGATCATTTATGTAGTCAATTCTTTTCTGAAATTAACTACAACCACTGCAAAAAAATATGGATTAAAAAGAATTGGGTTAAATTAGTAACTTACCACGGCTTCACCGATCGCGCCACGCGACCATCGTTGTACGTACGTCGTACGCCGGTGCAAACGTGTTCAAACAAGCTGATTGCATTTAGCCTCCCGGTCAATTAGAATTTAGCCACCGTAGTGTTGAGACGTGGGCACTGATAGCTGGACTAGTCCACAAACTTACAAGTCGCTCAGTGAGCTATAGAGCAAGCTATGCTCGGAGATTCTTAAAGGGACTTGATTTGGAACACATGTATCCAGAAAAGAACTGGAGGCGCCGACATAGCTTGCAGAATTAGCAACTTGAAGTGGCAGGGGACTGGCCATGACTGTTGAAGAACCGATGGCAGTTGGAGTAGACGAGTCCTTAATGAAGACCGCGAATTGGCAAACATAATGTGGGACGCTCCCCTGCCCGATGGTCCGACAACCTGAAGAAAGCTGCTGGGAGAGATTGGGTGCGGAAGGCAGAGGACCGGATGTTGTGGCACACCTTGGGAGAGGCCTATGTCCAGCAGTGTACTGCGATAGGTTGAGTTGATTTGATACAGTAGTTATTTTGGATTGTTATCAAGATTATGTTATGTTTCTAGATGTTTAGGTATTGTTTACATTTGTTTATATGTTGCGTTTATACAACTTGAGAAAATCAGACAGTTATTTTTGTTAATTAATAATTTATGAAGCAAGTGTTTTATTTTACAGATCCATGAGCAGCACAGAAAACGCATACTCAAATATTTGTGATGACGAACGGCAGCCGAAGACTATACTGGAAAGCCGTTATATTGACCATGACAGATTCACCGACACCAGTTTGAAGAACAAAACTAGGAAGTACTCTAAGGTTAAGGTATCTCCTTGCATCTGCGAGATATGTAAACGGTATCATGAACTTTTTCATATGAAAAGTAAAGGTGGCTAAATATGGCTGAATTTGACCAAACTGCAGTAAGTGTGGAAGTTATTTGTTGAGGTATTTACCTAAATGTAAACAAACTACATTATATTACTTGTATATTTATTATGTACCTCCCATCCATTAGCATGGACGGCACCCTTGCGGATGCCAATGATATCGGCCCGTGAAAACCTTCAAATACATTAAATAAAATAAAAACATCCGATAAATGTAAAGTATGATTTTAATTAAACATGTTTATTGTAATTTTTCGAAATTATTTAAAAACATCTGTGTTAAAAATATGGAGAAGATAGCTTATTTAGGAAAAAACACGATTTAATTATAATCTCGTATTTTTAAATTTAACAGCTGCCAAACTCAGGAAGTGATCTGCAGTAACTTTTAACCTAAAGTAGTTTTTGTTCAATTTTAACTTCTAAAGCTCCTCTCACACGATGCAACTGATATTTCATGTAGTTGTTGTATACAATAATATCAACCTAGGGTGTTGTCCACAATTTGCGATTATTTCATTTGATGCTGATTTTGCATTAATTTTTTCGCGATTGTTTCTACCCTTCGCTTCTCCACTGCCCCAACAAAGGACTTATTTGACAAGAGAGTAGTAGGTAGTCTGTTTATATTTAGTTTAAATGTTACTAAACAAATCTACGTCAGTCATGTATACTTGTACTAATAACGTTTTAGATATAACTACCTCGTCGTCATGTAGAAAATCAAAATATATTGACAAATTATTTATACATAACATATTATTGTATAATGTAATGCTATACGTATTAAAACAATATTTTATAAGGGTGTAATGAGATAGCTTCTTGATAGGCAACGCGAAAAGACAAATTAATGTACATTAGTTCTAATCCTTTCATACTCTAATCATGTATCGTTTACCAGTTTTCTACTGAAATGAAGTAAAACTTTTGTATTATAAGAAATTATATTAATTGTACAGAAAATGTCTAGTTTGTGTGTAAGTAGGTACTGTTACAAATGCTTTGCGTTCATTTATAATAATTATTTATTCTATTATATAATTTAGTCAATACAAATCATTGTTATCATTATTTAATTATTCATGTTGATGGAGGGATGAGGATCATGAAATAAAACCATTAGAAATTATTAAATTACTATTTTTATTAATAATATAATATGTATAGGCTCGACGGTAAGGTAACTTAAGAGTAATTAAAAAATTAAGTGATATGGCTTCACTTTAAAAACTAAAATGAAAAAATACGCCTAATAGACTAAGACGCCTAACACCTCGAATAATAAAACATTTAGGATCACTTCAGTCCAATAAATCTATCTTACATTTAAGCCTACAAACACGTGTATTTTATTTAACTTTTTTTCTATTGGTGTGAACTGGGGTAACATGTATCAGTGGGTTTGACTCATGTTTGTATAATAATAATTATTAATTGCTTTTTTTCGATTTTAAACCCCAAACTAGTATTTCTCTTATGTTGCGGGTACAGTTTACAGACATAAATTCCACTTGCCACAGACACTCACATCCGAAGCAACGACCCGTAGGCCATACAAATATTAGTTTCGTTCACGAATCGAACACGTGACCCATAGAGCAGAAAGCGAATTGCCTAGCCACTGAGCCAAACGTGCCGTCTATTGTTTTTCAATACTTTATCTTACTCTTACGTAAGATGAATGAAGCATTTTTTTCCTACCTGCTTATTAAGTAATTTGTGCTTATACGCGTCGTCTGTTGATGACATTAATTTCACTTTCTTATAGAATGTGCAGAGGATTTTAGATAGATGCATGTTTATCTTCGTATTTCACGCTACTCAAAATATGATCTACTAATTAACCATTATTAAGCAGTATTCTTATCTATCGTATGTACACAGCAATTAGTATAAAGTCCTTCAACTTTGTGGCATCTGCCAGTTATATATTTTTTTCAGCTTATTAGCTTGTCTATTAATGAAGAGGTAGAGAAGAGGAAGCGGTTAAGAATAAAAGCGATATAGATGTCAACATTTCTATAATGAAATGTGGAGAACTAAAATTGATAATACTAATTATTAAGGTAATGGGATGAATAGAAATTGTACAGTGATTTTTAGTACTTGATACCTCATTTTCAATTTGTAATGTACACTATAGGAACTACCTACAATACCAATTATGTAGTATAAAGGGTCCTACGATAATAGTGAATTTTATTTAAAGAGGGCAATCAGTAGGTAGGGATCGTGTTTACTTCAAAATAAACTCAAAGCTCTTGATTTTTATGGCAAAAAAGAAAAATAACATATCGACATGGATAGCTATAAAAAATAATAATTAACATATCAAGATCGGTATTTGTGCGATAGAGTTATTGCCCACCGATCATATTCTTTATTTTCGTAATAAAATGGTAAAAAGAAGTGACCAGTAGTTAGTGTTCCAAAAGAGATTTTATTTATAAATTCATACAAAATAAGATATGGAAGTTACTAGTTTTTCAATAAATGCGATAACTGTAATTTATTAATTTTCTCCTTGAAATGAAGTTGACCATTTGTGTAGGAACCCATAATATTTGGCAAAGTTTATTATAAATAATCGGATATTGTTAATGAATAACTCGGTGTCCGCTTTGGTCCTATTCACCCCACTAACACAAACTTAAAAATATTTACCGTAGATCGAATTCAAAATAAGCGATAATTCTTACTATGATAGATACGCCTATATGAACGGAAGACATGCAGTCAGCCTTATTTATTTAACTTTACTTGAAAGTATTCCTAGTTATATAATTTTATTATGACAAATCATACTTTTGTACATTGTTCAACTTTTATATCTTATTACAAAAGCATTAAAATATAATTCAGCTGACTTGCTCTATGTTTGAGCAATACACGCTTACTGATAATCGTATAATAATATTTTATAATCTTCATTAAAACTAATCACATAAGTACATGATTTCTCTAGAAATGTTATACACGACTCGAACAAACATTTTCCTTTCGTATAAAATTTAATTTACTATGTAGAATTGCATTTCAATTTGCATTAATTCTTCAATAACCAACATTTTTTATAACACCCGACAATCATAGATTTTAAATTAAATAATTTTATGTCCTATTTTAACAGTGTACAGTCCATTTTGCAGTTTTCATTTCAATTTAAAACACACTGTAACAAACAAAACATCTTCGGACCAGTCATTTAACATCAAATTCCGCTTTATACCTTGGGACTTTCTCTTATTACAACAACCCACATGGCAATATTCAGGGTGTGTTAGCACTAACTTTGTGTCCCCTCCTAGAAGCCCGTTCTTTTCTCTTAGTATATTTGGAACAATCAGCCACAAACGCTACTAAAGTTATAAACGCGAACACCGCGTAGAAAATAGCCAGAGATATGAGGAAGGTCTCTTCGTTCCACTCCCAGAGGTGGTTCGACCGCAGGTACTCGAAGTTTGAGAGCACTTGTGTCCCGTTGGGAGGCGGGCACGGCGATTGTACTATTATATCTTGGTAGGGTCTCTGCAAAAAAGTAATACGTTTTTAATTGCAAAAACTGCGTCTTTATAAGGATAAGTAACCCAACCCGCCTGCCAAACGTGGAGTGGAGTATCGGCAAATACCTCCCAAAATTATGAAACAATTGTGTTTGTAAATCTATGGGGATATGACAAAGGCCTCCTTTGTTCAGCAGTGGATGTATAAATGGCTGAAATGATGAAGGATAAGTAAAGCTGTCTTCCACCTTCAGTATATGCAGGTTTATTGTCATTGGGAACATTCAGCCCAGTTCTAATTCATTCGTATTACGTGACCTGGAAATCAAATCCAGAACAAACACGGTAGACCTTATTCGCCATGTTTGTTTCCACTGTCAAAAACAAATCTGACCACTGACGAGCACGTCTACCAGAGACGACTTAGGGACGCTAAACCAAAAGGATGGGCTGCAGCGTCTCTTCTGTAGAACAGTAGCCATACTGCGCTCATCAACCCGCCTGCAAATTATGGCAAGTATTGGCAAACTCCCCCCAAAACGACTACACAATTGTGGAAATCTATGGGGGAGGTTTTTGTTCAGCAGTGGACGTATAAATGTCTGATATGAGGATGATGATGAACTAACCTGTTTATTGGGGCACCTCATATCTTTACTAATACTACTCCTCAGCGCAACTTCACTGAGTTCCCTGTACAATAGTTCCGGCATGGTCCACCTAGAAGGTGACAAGTACTGGAGCCACGTGACGTAGTTCGGCAGGTCGCGCTCGTGTAACATCACGCCGTTGACAAGCGTACTCAGTAGTAAGCAGAACCCTGATATTATAGCGGCAGTCTTCTCCATTGGCACAAGGAATATCGTCGCTCGACATAACATCTGTATACTTATGAGATAGAGCACCATGTAACCTGAAAATAGGAATTAATTTTTTTTGTCCTGGAGAATAGTTAACATTGGTACATTTCATTGTTTTGAATTGTAAAGAAAACGCACCCAACACCTGCACTGCTACTAGCAACTGATAAAATAAAATGAAATGAAATGCTCTTTATTTGCTCGAAGTTATAAGTTATAATATGTATAAGTTCTTAAAGTTAGTATATTATCCTAGTCAAGTTCGACATACTTCGCCATAGTTTTGTAGCATGCAAAATTTCTACTAATTTTATAATTAAATACAATGGATTATAATCAATAGTGAACTAAATTATTACATATTATAATTCTAATTAATTAATTATTTTGTATTAAAATATCACCTAAAAACTCCTTCATGTCATAAAAACTATGCTCTACTAGCCACTTATGATGAGATAACTATGCAACTTGCTGGTCCTCGCAATAGTGACGCTGCTGCTTGTCCCCAATGCGAGAGGACCGGCTCTGAGGTCACAACTCAAGATAGTTACTACAGTACCAACAACATTTGTTTTTAACAGATTCCTATCTTACCCTTACCTTCGATAGACAGAAACAGATTAAAGTGTGTTAAACATACCTAAATATAAATAAAATCCGTCGAACGAAGCGGCCGATTGCGCGTACAGTCCGCTCATCGCGTAACTTGGCACTAAGTACGCCAGCCACGTCAGTCCCGCAGACCATAATTCCAGGAATTGCTAAAAACAATATTTTTACGTTAAAGGGGGAAATTACAATAAACCTATTGACCCAAAACTCACTTTTTTACCCTTAGCAGAGACGCTCTTACTGTTGACTGGTAGAAAGAAAATTCTTTGATCTAACAGATTAGTTCTCCTTGAGCGTCAATGTTATCGTAATGTGGCCGGATTGGGAATATAGCACTACTCGATCTCCTCCCGCGGATATCGTAAAAGGTGACTAAGGGACTCTTTACCAGAGGGCTAGACAACTGCGCCCCTAAATACTGCATAGTAGCGATACTGCGTTCACCAACTTGCCGGCCAAGCGTGGCGAATACTCGCAAATTCCCCCTATGACGACACAAACAAACAACCGGCCCCCAGTGTAACTGGTCGTTGTGGAAAACTATAAGGGGAGGTCTTTGTTCAACAGTCGAGGTCCTTCGGCTAGTATGATAAGTATCGACAACAAAAGACCGTTGCCAATTTCCCCCACCCTCCACAGCTTCGTTTAGAAGCCGTAGGTACGTGTTACGACCCGTCGGTCGACATCGTCGTATTGTTGGTGAGCAAAACGTTTTGTCCGAGTCGAAGTTCAACTGTGATTTTTTGTACTAATTGGTTGATACTAAATATTACTATGCGAGCAACAAACGAACCACGAGTAGCAAGAGCAAGGAGTTTACTAAAAAGCTTGCCTATGGTGGTGCCTATAGGTATTACCTCCCTTTTTGGGCTACAGCGATGGCTCTCTTCACATGATGTCGCACATAATTGACTTGAGAATTACAATAGAAACGAAATGGAACTCTCCAGGGTCGAATAGCAGTGCAGCACCTAAACCTGGAGAAAAGTCACCGGTGCATCAATTTACCAACTTAAGTTTACCTCTAAAAACTCGTTTTACTATCTCCTATTTTGATATGAAACATAATATAATGGCGCCCCTATTTATGGGAAAGAACGGCTCCTATAAATCGTCACGACTTGCCGTTCGGCCCCGTGACCCGTCAGCGCCCTCCACCTCGCCTCGACTCTGCGTTCCACACTCGCCACTTTGATTGTACGTATCGATGTCAATTTCGTAGAAATGTACTATTATATTTCTTTTGTAGGTACGTATTTTTACAATAATAAATCCCGCGATGTCTCACTTTTTTTAGAAAAGGCCTTTAGTCAGCTATTTTCTGCGATTGGCTGAGTACTTACATCAAACAGAATGAACACAGTCCTGGAGTACAGTCCCACGGCGATGTCTCTCTCCACGTGGTGTCGCATAGAGCTAGCTTCTCTAGCACTCAGCCACAACAAAATTGGCCAGACTGTCAAACACATGACTGTGTAGTGGAAGCCTATCCGGTCGTTTTGTGTAAGCTGTGAAGAAAGAAAACATCTGAGGTAAACGACCAAGCAGCTCTTTCCCACCCGAGCGCGGTCTGAAAGCAGCTGTAACTAACGGTGTAACCGCGGTTACACCGTATTACATATATTTCGTTGAGTAGTTTTTCTATTTTACTGGTGAGACGGCGTTTTCGTTTGATATTTAACCACATCAAGAGATGTATTGTTGTAGAGAATATAAGATTATATAGTGCCGTGTGGTGCTGGCTACAAATAGCAACCCATCTCATCCTGGGTGTCGTAAAAGGTTACTATGGGATTAACCAGAGGATGGGCAGCAGCGTCCTGCGAGTACATTAATATCTCAACTGCGATCGCCAACCAGCCTGCCAAGCGTGGCGATTATGGCAAAACCCCCTAATCGATCTTTAGGGGAGGCTTGTTGTTGCGGCTGAAATAATAATGAATATAGCGAAAGAAAAATATCCAAATTGAATTGGTAGACAAGACTGTTCTTTTGAAATAAACATTTACCTTAGGATCTGTGGCCGGCAGATCCCAGAACACGGTGCCGGTGATGAGCGACATGATGGCCGCTAGTAACACACGCGTGATTACGTTAGATATCGTCGTAGACTGCGTGAACAACAGGCTCTTTCTGAAATCAATGGAAACGTAAAATATCAGATTCTGGGTACACATATCGAGAAATAAGTACCTAATCAACGGTTCTACCCTGGGCCCAATCGAATTCACTTGACTGGTCCTCTGCATTAGCAGAGTCATTGCCAAAGCAATGTATTAGTAAAGATTTTCGATCTTTTAAATTTAGACACGTGACCCTGTCACAGTAATAAAATGTTTTAAAGGCTTAAATATAATTTTGCCTAGATACTGCAACATTCACAGATTTGATGAAACATAATAAGGTTATCCCAATTTTTTTATCAGGCTTCATGCATATTTCTTCTAATTATAGACCTGTTTCTGTTCTTCAAACATTAAGCAAAGTATTTCAAAAGATAATGCTTGATAAAATGATGGTTCATTTTAACACTGATGAGATTTTGCACGGTCGGTAGTTCGGCTTCACGAAGGTAGATCGACTACAGACGCAGGTGTGAAACTAGTCACTCATTTTAGAAGCCTAGGAGGGCTCACGTGGGCCTATTGGTATCTTCTGTGATCTTTCCAAGACTTTGGATTGCGTTAATCACAATACGACCATTTGAAAATTGAGTCACTATGGAATTCGTGGACGAGGTCTCGAGCTAGTATTATTCTACCTTTCTAAAAGACAGCTAAACGTAGGTATAGATTGTATAACATCTTTAGGGTCTCCATTAAAAATGGGCGTGCCACAGGGATCAATTCTGGGCTCATTTCTGTTCCTACCCTATAGATGTAATTTCTTACTGTCGGCATTATCTAATTGTAATGTTATTTGCTGATGACACATCACCCATTTTCAAAAATCCTTTCAATGAGCGACCCTAGACCGGTTATTGTGCGATCTCTGTAAGGCCTGTGTCCACCAAAAAGTGCGTGCGGTGTCCGGATTAAGAATATCCAATCCATCTCCTTCCGTGGATGTCGCAAAAGGCGACTAAGGTACTTTAATCCAGAGGAATGGGCAGCAGCATCCTGCCGTACTGCGCTTACCAACCCGCCTACCAAGCGTGATGAGTACGTGCAAATTCCCCCCAATTGTAAATTGGAGGCTTTTATTCAGCAGTGAGAACGCCGATATGTTTTTCCAGCTTGTGGTATCTGTGGGAGCCGCGCGGTACGTACTGCAGCAGCGCGGCGGCCTGCGCGGGCGGCGCGCGGCGCGGGCGCGGCGCGGGCAGCGGCGCGGCGGCGGGCGGCGGCGGCGCGGCGTGCGCGCCCGCGAACACGTTGGCCAGCGCCGCGATGCGGCCCGACGACTCCAGCATCGCCGCCGCCGACAGGTCGTCCAGCGTTACCAGGTCCACTACACGGGAGAAACGAACTAAGTTTTCTAATGCCTCAATCTACGGCCACAGAACGAGTGTCAAAAAATATGTAGAACCTTGAGCCGATTGCAAGAATTGGAATAAATACTGGAGCTATGAGAGGAGGCCAAAAAGTTCGCAGAACGGAGAAATTGTTTATCCTTTTCGGTGTATTCTCCTTAAACCCTAATACATTTCTCAGATCTTTCAAATATTCTTCGAAAAGAAATGTTTTGTCAAGGTCCTCAAAATAGGCAGAAATTGACTTCTTTGTCATCGATAAATGTCTTTCCCCGAAGCTCTTTTTTCTCGTATTACGTAGGGTTCATATTTAACTAACGCAATCTAGACTTGGGTACTACATAAGTGTTAATATCGTTTTATAACACGAGTTTTCAAATGGATAGACGCCGTCAACGAAAGCTAAAGAATATTTGGATTGATCCGACCTGCAAAACAGATTTGAGCAATGCTAAGAACACATAAATAAAATATAAAAAACATGCCACTTACGATAATAGTCCGAAGGGTTCTTGAAAGCTGGGCAGGGATAATCGATAGAGGCAAAATATGGCAACATATCCCTTCTATAACCGCTAAACATCGTCCTACCAGCTGATATTAACACCACCTAAAAAACATCTGAGGTAAATTTCTAAGACTTGAATCCATCAAGATAGGGACCCAAACAGGCAAGTTTTAAATATCAACCAGTGACCATACCACTGCAGGACATTGACCTTTTCTCACACAGAGAAGTTGCAAGCATTGATTACCACGCTTGCTTAAGTTTTATTATTTCAGCCGAAATACGTTCAATGCTGGACACTTGATCCGATACTCGTAGAACGCGAACATAATAACCCCCCACGAACGAAAATATTTATATTTGAAATAGCACTCCAATTCTTTTTTTTTATGCGTGTTTAAAAGGTCAGTAAAACAAATATAACAAAAGTAACGCCGGTCGAGGTAGCAAATCCTGCAATTGGAGATAATACTCATTGCAATAACAAACCATGAAAAGACAAAAACATCACCTACCTTGGTAAGCATAGCAAAAATCTCATAAGTTGGCGGATGTAACGACATGATGACGATTCTGCCAGTACTGGCCCAGTTCCTCAGGTACTCCACCAGGAAGAATGTGTCAAATATATCCATTTCCTTCGTTGGCTGGTCGAGGATCAGTATTGCCATGTCTAGAAGGAGCTGGCAAGCAACGTTGAGCCGTCGGATTTCGGAGCGAGTAAGACGCCCCACGTTTGTGTCCCGAACTTGTTCTAGACCTAGTTCTTCTATTAGGAGGTTTATCTGGAATAGTGGTTTCAAGTGCAATTGGTAAAGGACAACCCAAGTGGCTTAAGAAAAAGTGCAAAGCGAATCATTCTATTTTTTGCAGAAACAATCTGTTTGAGAACTTAACTTTTTGTAAATTTAATTACTTCTATACATTCATTTAATACATCAGACATTTGACTTGACAGGTCTTAGTTTAACTAAACCCACTTTTTATAAAGCTGACGTATGGTTCATGCAACATACCCGATCCCTATCATCCATCTTGACTTGTCCGTTGTTCCGAGGTCTCCTGAGTGCGGCGTGGAACCGCAGAGTATGTTCAACCGACATAGCAGCACATAATGAAGTGTCCTTGCGAACATATGCGGCGACCTTCAGAAGAGTAGAGGAAGCGACCGGCTGCCCGTTGAGGACTATGTCACCTGTCAGTTTCTGGTACAAAAGATACAACGTCAGGTTAAAACCAGTAAACTGATAAAGTCACTGCCGCCAAGGAGATGTTTTAGCTGCTGCACTGCAGCTCGGAACAGGACAATCGAATTGGTACATTCCAGAAACGTTATAAAGTAAGATGGTTTGAAATTAATATTTGTAGATATCATACCTTTCGCACGCCAGCTAGAACGTCTAGTAGTCCAGTGGCCTCGTGGTGAGAGGTGGCTAGGACTGCTAATATTTCTCCTGATTTCACCTCGAAGCTCAGCCCAGACACAAGCAACGTTGACTTGTTCTCTGGTGCTGTTATTTCTAAACTGTTTACCTGCAAAAAAGAAATGAAACCTTGACAAATATTGAACACACGTACGGCCGGACCCAGTATCCTGCCCACTGTCGAATTTCATAATAAAAATTTACATTATTCCTATACAATAATAGTTTTCTATCTCCGGTGAGACAAACTGATATATGGGTTATTGATGACAAAATATGTAAATATTTTTCTGCAGTACATACTCCCAGCAATGTTATTATATACTGAGTCCTTACACTCATATCAGAGACAAAAGAGTACATCGAAACAATACTCACATAATAATTAGGATAAATATAGGCCGAATGCGTGTAGCCGTCCAGATGATCTCCCGGTCTTAACGTGGAGTGTTTCCTGGACTGCGCAACTGACATGTGGCTGCCTGCCTTCGACATGCGACCACCCAGGTGCGACGGTGACATTAGGTAGCTGAAACAAAGATTTTAAATGCACAAGTTGGACATTTTGTTTTTGTCCTATGATTTTTCACAAATTAGCTATCGCTTGTAAGTAGTGACACATAACCCAGAAGCCATTATTGCAAATGATTCAATCTGAATCATAAGCCGAATGTGACAAGCTGGAACGGTTTGGATTTGTTAGATCGGGCAATGATAAAGACGTTGACATTGAAAAGAAAGCAATTGAATCGTACAACGTTGCCGAGATAGATTTGTAGATATTTTTATCCTAAATAAATATTTTATGTATATGTGAAGATTGATTAATCTGAACACCGTACAACGTTGTCTTATACATGATATTGGCGAAATTGTGGAAGATTCTCTACAGAAGCCATAATCTAAGAGGAGAAGTTTCTTGCGACGTAAAGATGAAGAGAAAGGCCCATTGGTAGAAACGGGGTGGCCCTTTCTACCAATGGGTGTCCAAAATGTTGAGGAGAATGGCAAGAATAAAACTTCATGATACCTTTGGTACCGGAACGCGGATCCAGGCAACTCTCTTAAACTGCTCGTACGCAAATACGCGATCGAACCTCACACACGGCTCAAATTACGATAAAACCGGACAAATGCGAGTTGAACTCGCGTGGAGAGGGTTCCGTACGAAACGAAGACTATCTTTTACCTGTTTATTGCCGGTAGCCGCGAGACACAATAGATTTTTAATTATGTCTGGCTTTGTGACAGTTAATGAGATAAGTTATCTACCATGTTTTTTTTAATGTGGCACGAATTTGTTTGTCGAACCTAAAAAAATGTATGTATGTTTGTTTGATTGTAGAGGGAAAATATATTGTCTCTTGTTGAATTCAGTCTTGTATCAATAATTTATCCCAAGAACAAACTTAACACAGTAGTTGATAAACATGTTATCCGATATATTGCAACTGCAAACTTAAGTTTTTACGCACAAATTTAAAAGATTTATCATGTTATTTCAACACCATAGACTTTTATACATTTTCCTGTAATCTATAATAAATACGTTTGAGACCCTTCACACCTTTCATTTCATATATTACACGGTATAGTTTGCAAAACTTTACTCAGTTTTATATATTGCCCCCCAAAAGTGAATAATAATATAATATACAATCATATACCCCAATATAGGGGTATATTCAAAATTCAATTGTTTACGTTACTATACGTCCGTGTTTAGGGCACAAAAATCCTTAAGTGTACCAAATTTCAACTTAATCGGTTCTGTAGATTCGGAGCAAAATGGCTGTGATAGACAGACAGACACACGAGTGACGAGTGATCCTGTAAGGCTTCCGCCATTTTTTCCTTCGGGCGTTCGGAACCCTAAAAATATGCATGGGGTCTACCGATCCACGACTCGGCGTTCCGGCAGTTTAAGGGAATCCAAGGTTCCACCAAAGTTAGTAAAAATACTAAAGGTCTTAATGTGGTATGCTAATCATCCAATAACTTTGTCCAATGTTCATTTTATCAAAGAAATAGGAAGAATTCATAATTTTTCGTTTTTATTTTATTTGATCAAAGATTTTGATATGTTCAATCAATTACCACTAAATGGGTATGAAAGCAATAAGTATGTAGAGTATGAAAACTACTAATGTATTTATAATACAAAGTACATTGATTATAAAATAAGTAATGCGTCTATCATCATTGGACTAAGATATTAGAAGAGCGGCATGATGCAGTCGTAAAAAATATATTTCTCTGCCTAGTTAAGAAATAATTTGCCAAGCGACGACTGATTTACCTTTCCCGCTCGATTCACCCCCACGTGTGAAACCGCAATGAAACAGCGGAACGCACGTAAAAGTGCATTACTTTAGGTTTAACTTAAACAGTGTTCAATCTAACGCTTAAGCACAATCAAGACTTACGGCCGAAAATAATAATCAAGCGAATCCAAAATCTTTGGATTTTGGATTACGGATATGTCAGTTTTTTGTGTTAAATGTGATCGTAACACTACAACGAATGAATTTCAAAATCTTAAATCGGAAGATTTTGGGTAAGATTGATTCATAATTTCGGCCGTAAGTCTTTATTGTGTTTAAGTTTTCTGAAATAAGTCATCTGGTTTTAAAAAACGATATTTTCTTAACTGACCCTACATTTTTTTTTCAACAATTGTTTGGTTTTGGTCTGTGTACGCTGGCACATCCGATAAAATATTGCTGCAGAGAGTAAAAAATGTTATCTAAAGACAATTCGTACCTTTGGTGGTCCCCATCAGGACTATAGTCAGCGACGCTGTTCCTTCTGTGGTTATAGTGAGTGCGTTGTTGAGGACGCGCGTCGATGCCCAAAAGGTTGGCTTCACTGACCGATTTGTGGCGGGAGTTTGTCCATTGACCGTCTCCACGGATGCCGGCTTGCTGCATCGCGACTAATGGCACACCAGTGTTCGGCTGCAAGAAATGGACATCGTTAGGATTTTTAGCGGGCAAGCCAACGTTTATCATTCCAAATAGCAGATAACTCGATTTAAAACTGGTAGGTATATAACGGGTGTAAGTAACATCGTAACGAAAATTGATAACATAGTTTCAGTACATGATTCTGGAATCCTGTGTTAGAATTTTGCGTCGGACATTTCATAAATTTTCATGTTATTTTTCCAGATTATTGAACTGATTTCAATTTAAAATCATGTTTTTCTCTATCCTAAGCCTGACGCAATTTTAAATAAATACACAATAAACTATTCATTTTCACAGAAAACTTTATTTCCGAGATAAATGACTTTCCTATTTTTATAATAGGCCTAAGGGCCGATTGCACCATTGCAACTAAACACACTCCATCTCCCCCCGTTGGATGTCGTACGAAGCGATTTTGGGACTCTTAACCAGAGGGATGGGCAAAAGCGTCTCTTCTGTGGAACATGCCATACTGTGCTCAGCAACCCGCCTGCCAAATGTGGTGAGTATTGGCAAATACCCCCAAATTTGACGACACAATTGTGGAAATCTATGGGCGCGGCCTTTGTTCAGCAATATAAATGGCTGATATGATGATGATGATGATGATATATAGATTAAAAAAGTCGATCAAATGCGAGTAGAGTTCGCATATATGTTTTACATTTCGACAAGATCACCCAAGTGTGCGTATTTAAGTAACAAACTTTTGTTTTACACGCGATCGCGTTGCGCGCAAATATAAATTTGTCTCATAATTCCACGCGGGATTTGAAATTAATGATTTTCGGAATAATACAGTCATTTGCGCCCCAAGACCGACAGGTCAAATTTCAAGATTGAAGCTATATATAGATCACCGGGTTATAGGTTTCGATGATCAGTCAGTGAGTGGGACTTTTAATATGGAAATTTGGATATATTTAATTTTTTCAACAACGTTGCCCCCTCTAGCATTTCTCCAGTGTCGTGGGTGCGTTTAACGACAGACATCAGACAGTTTACAGACCCGGAACAACTACCTGCAAATCATACAAATATTTACAAATATTTGTATGATTTGCATTTGCAAACATTCCGTGCGGGAATCGAACCCGAGGCCCGGAGCGCAGCAGCCGACTGTATCAGCCACTGCACCAACCACTTCGTCTTTGTAAGGCCGTCTCATTTTATTGACATTTTTACAACAGTATGTTGCTATATATAGATCTCAGTATTCAGTATTTATTACAACATGATACCTCCAGCAGCTTTTGTGGAAAAGGGCTATGAAAACGGACAGATAAACAGACATGCGGACAACAAAGTGATCCCAATAAGGCTTGCGTTTATATACTATGTATCATTAGGTGTAAATTATCATAATCATAACAATAACCATTTCTTTTTTCATAAAAACATACGTATATATGTATGTTTTTCCACTCGTATACCACAGTAATTCTTGATCCGTCTACATATTTGAATAGAAAGTTAGTACCTGCAAAGAAGGATGGACATTCTGCATCCTAAAATCCGGGTCAGACCGGTACTTCCGGCTGTACTTGTAGTTGGTAGTCGTCTCGTTATCCGAACTGTCGTAGCCTGATGACGTCTCGCGCATACCTCGACTTTGTCTTTGGATCCTGCAGAGATAATGTAAGTTTAGTGTGAATTTAATGTTGCGCACTGAATTCCTAATACAACATGCATTTTTGGTAATAGACGCGTGATTACACATCTCGTGCAGCATTTAAACATAATTCATGAGTGAAAAATCTTATAACAGCACAAAATCTCTACCCTATTTAGTGATAAAAACGCGCATGAAGCCTGACTGTAGTACGAAAATGCAGTCACAAAATAATTGCCTTAGTGGAGAAGTCGAACCGATGCCCTTTGCACAGATGATGCACCTATTCGCGACAGTTTTTATAAACGACGCTTTATACCAAGGGCGGATCATTGGGGGGAATGCTCAGGGGGCCATGCTCCTCCCAAAACTGTGGATACAGTACCCTAGATCTAGTAGGAACAATGATTTCTGAAAAATGATTTGCTCCATACACATTACTCCTGTTAGTGGTTATAGTTTATAAACAAATCTCGCATGTGCAAACACCTAAATCCAAGATAGACTATATGTAAGCAGGTCATACAAATGTTTGTTCTGTGCGGGGATCGAACCTGAAAGTGTGGCAAACCAATCGAGCTGTTAATTGTCAATAAGTACTTAAGTTTGTTATTTATGAGATATAAAACAATATTTACCTGGGCACGGGTTTCATGCCACTTCCAATGGACGTTTTTGGTTTAGGCGTACCGGAACGCTGCGATCCGTTGTGGTTCGGCGGAAACACCCGAGGTAGCCCGAACTTCAGGTACGTGTACATATTCGAACCGAGTGCCGATCTGGTGACAAATTAAGGCTTGCTGTAGGACAAGGTAAGATAGCCACCGTGACATAAATTTCATTAACGGCAAGGCCGATCTTATATAAGTCTGATGTAATATTATAAAACAATCAATTTAATGAGCTCTAATAAACGTTTAATTAAAATGTTGACAAATTAACATAACTGATTTGTGTATAGATTATATGTATAGATCATCATTTCGGCCGAATAAAGTCCACTGCTGGACAGGCCTCTCCCAAAGATCACCACAACAACCGACATGGGTGTGTAGTGTGCTCAGTGGGGGGTCTTGCCATAATCGCCACGCTTGGCAGACGGGTTGGCGATCGCAGTTGAGTTGTTGTGTGCTCGAAGGACGCTGCTGCCCATCCTCCGGTTAATCCCTTAGTCGACTTTTACGACACCCACAGGATGAAATGGTGGCATTCTGAGCCGGCACCACACGGCAGTATAGATTTATAGATTGTTACTGCTAAATCCGGGGCCATCCCGTAATACAGTAATCGACACCGATTTTGAGCCTTGGCTCCCTGCAATTGCGCAGAAGTGATTTAATGGGTCTGTGTGGCGGTATGCACTGCGCAAATAAATCCGCACTCTTGCACTGAGTGCTCAAGATCCGTGCCGGCCACTGTATATGACGGACGAAAGATACACGCCAAAATCAAACAACCTTGAAGGCAGCCTTCATCCTAGCCGGCAGTGCAAAAGACATTATACGCAACGAAAAGGATGCGTCTGCTTCTCACTAGATAAATATTATGCATTACCAATAGGAAGTTTTCCCAGGGGTGTAATGTGTACAATCTCCGGCCACCCTGAGAAGCGGCCTGAGCGCGCCCCTAGGGCAGTCCGTGGCGCAAACAGAAATAGGCCCGAGATGGCGGCGCATGTTTTGCGCGCGGCTCTTTGAACTCTGAAGATATGTCCGGCTTGCCTGGTCGCGCATAGACGGGTCCCGTCAAAACTGTGACGGGCCGATACCTGCCGGGGGTGCGGTCTAATTCTGACAAGGCGAACTCCTCACCCCAACCAGAGGTAAGTGGAAGGCCACCGTGGGTTTTTAGCCGGTAAGAGTCCGGATACCCCTCCGCCCTTTCCCAAAAAGGGGCGTAATGCGTAGCCGTGACCACACAAAATCGAAGAGATAAACGAAGGGAAGAGAAGCGAGCTCAAACTCGCAAATATCATGTAACACAACTATAATATTCCACGAAAACAGTCGTTATAAAAACTTACTTGGGTCCATATCTAGGGTGCGACAGAATGGATTGTACAGTGGTATCTCTGAGCTGAAAGTTGCCGTACGGCAAGGGACTCTTGTCCGTGCTTCCCAACGCGCTGTCCGTGAAGTCAGAGTTCAGGTTTTGCCTAAAACATGATGAACTTATAATTTATTACATATTATTTCAACATCTCCGCATGTTTATTGATATTTATCGAAGCGCAATTTTAACCGAATCTTGCCGTTTCAGTCTCTCACATCAAACACACGCATCAGCTCGCATACGTCTACCGCTGAACATGGCCCTTCCAATGATCACTGCAATGAGCATTATATTGGCATAATCACCAGAGTTGGCAGGTGGATTGGTGTTCGTAGTACGTTATGTTTATTAACACACTGAAAGATGCTCCTGCCCATTCTCTTGATATCAACTCTTAGTCGTCTTTTACGGCATGGGTGCCAGCGCCATGCCATGGGTGGAGCGCTGGTCTATTAGTTACCGGAAATCACACTAAGAATCTTACTATTTCACATCAAACTTAAAGACTGCCACGATATTATATAACAGGAATCTTCATATCAGGATATCAGGGGAACACACACGTTCAGGTACCAGAACGCCAACCTTACTGACGCTAACGATGCTATAGCGGAATATCCACCCAACTATACCAGGCATGATAGAAACCAGGTAGCAGGTAGCATTGATCACTTGTGCGATCAGGCAAACCAAATGTACTTGTCCTGCTTGGTGAATACGATGAGGATGGGTATACTGTATTCTGTGTGGTGTCCATTAAGAATATAGCATCGCTCGCATCTTCTCCCGTGGAAGTCGCGACTAAGGGACTCTAAACCAGCGGGACGGTTAGAAGTGTCCATTCTGCGGAACAGCAGCCATACTGCGCTCACCAACCCGCCTGCCAAGCCTGATAAGTACTGGGCAAATTCTGCCCATTGACGACACAATTGTGGAAATCTTTGTGAGAGGCCTTTGTTTAACAGTGGACGTCCTTTGACTAATATGATGGGTTTCATTAGTAACAAAAGTATATTCACCTGTATATAGACCACGCGTGTAGGTCCTCGGAGTGCATGCCACGGTGGTCGTGCATCAGCGGGTTGGACGGCACCGAGTACCTCCGCTCCCCGCCGAGGCCCAGCGCCGACTGCGACATTGTCAGCCTCTATTGTGTCTGCATTGCAAATAAAATTATGTGTTTTGAGCTTTTGTATGTGTTAATTATGTAATTATTAGATTAAACAAATTTTATAGCTCCCGCTTTAGTAAGAAAAAGAGGTAAGCAAAATTCTTTCCTTCTCCTGACAAATAAGGACTAAATGAGTTTAAAAAGAAAATTGTTTGCAAGACACTGGGTCATATTGTTGGAGACCAAGTTGATCGTACATGTATCAAAGTAGGCCCCGGGGGTCGCAGGCGCGCAGATTGGGGAGTCTGCGTGCTTACACCGAGCGACCCCGGGAAGACGGTGGCACGCACGTGACCACGTGCCCCCGTGTGCGTAGCACAGCGCACAGCGAGGCTTGGGGGGATCCTTTACAATCCTCCTACAGTCGCCTTCCTTCCACTAGAGGGGGTGACTGCTTTACAGTCATCCTCTCCGTGATGTGCCTAAAGGCACCAATGGGCGGCTCAATGTGATCTTACGAGGACCTGGAGCCCCTCTTGGGTGCCGAAGATGACCGCTCCGGTGGTTTTAGCCATAGCCATTTTAGTAGGAGTCCGGCATACCCCTTCGCCCTTCCCCGGGGCGAACGAAGTTCATGTAGAGTTTCCACTGAACACACAATTCAAAAAAAGGTGTCAAAGTAGGAGTACATGTCACCTTAACAAGCTAGATACTCGAAGACTTGCGCCCGTACCTATTACAGAATGAGAACCAAAACTCGAGTTCTCACTTGAGTCGATTGCATTTATTGAACATAAATCCTGGACCTAACATAGAGTCCATTTTTGATAAACGCTATCTAGACGATTTGATTCTTGTTCTGTAATACGGACCTTTTATTTAACCTGGTGGAAATACACCGTCTACCTTCTCCACCCTTCCCCGGAACATGCAACTTACCGGCTACAACACTAAACCACCGGAGTGATCATCTTAGGCACCGCGGAGGGGCCCTAGGAACTCGGAAAATGTCCATCCAGAGCTGCCCATTGGTGCCACGCATTTGGGTACATCTCGAATACGGACCTTAGTATTGTACTAGGTACTACTATAAATTGGTAATTACTCAAACGTTGAGGGCAATGTGTAATCGATCCTGATATTATCCGTGGGAGCGATTGGTACTTACCAAAGTCATTCCAATATGATATTGCGTTCTGCTTTCTTGAGCTTAGACATGGTCATTCAGTGTCCATACGTCATATTCATCTATAACAAAAGAGACGTATCTATTAAACTTTGACACACAAGATTGACATATTTGGATGACAAAACAAAGGCGCCATTACTACACCTTCCAAACAAAAGTAAACAATACATAGTACTCTAGCTTTCGAAAGCCTACGCTGGCATATTCAACAGCATTATTGACATATTCACATGTCATTTCCCAACACCGATCGACATTGGCCATATCCCGTACAAAACCCGTCTGGCGGATAGCATGTCCAATTCAAAGGCCGTACAATGTTGCGTCACCTCACCAGCCGTTGACTAGTGTTGACCGGACGCTCGCGCGACATACAATCTCACCATCTCACTGACGAAGTTACGCAAAACAAATGAGTATGTCAACGAGAATTAGTTTAATTTTGTTTATCAATGATAATGTGACGTAATTTGCTAGTGGTTCGACACGTTTTGGGTGATGAAGGTCATTGAAACCACGCTATTTTGCACGATTTTGTTCTTCCGCGTAACGAAGTCTTCTTCACCGAATAAAAGGTGCCTCAATAGCCTTTTTGATAATTTGAAATATTTTCCGCAAGAAAGTTATCAAATATGAAAAGGCAAACTCCTCGTCTTACAGGACTTCAGTGGCCCTTTTCTCGCTCATGGACAGCAATGGACATTAAAAAGAAACTTCGATGAAGTATTTATCTGTCCATGCCTAATGATTACCACCATTTAAGTTCGTTACGACGGAAAGCTGAAGTCAATGTCTTACACGGGAACTATTGACATCATATAAATCTACTGCAACACTAGGTATGCCTTGAACTAGACATTAATTATACCGCAGTAAATGGAACCATTAATAATCCGTGGGACCCCATATGTATTGTTCCACAATTACGAAGATTCTGTTAATTGAAATTCGCTAACTTGAATGATTTATTAATTGACAACTTCATAGAAGGACAAAAAGTTAGGACTGAGGGAATGAAGTAATAAATGAGTAGTGGTACTTTGTCATCATTATTATATTAGTCAGAAATCATCAACTGCTAAACTTGGGCCTCCTAGCAGAGCGCTACAATACATGATCTTGAAGAAAGCTCCAAAATCGCAACACAGGATTAGTGATTGTATTACTATGTTGTTATTAGCGCATAAGACAATATTGTTGTCCATCCTCTTGAGGTAATGTTTAGTAATCATCCTTTACGACGCCCACAGAAAGAGATGGGTTGCCTATATTTTACTGAGAAGATACGGCAGCGCCATCACATAATTACGATGATTACTAAGACTTTTCTCTTAAGTATGTTCTCTAATGTTGTCACCATAACATAAGCGGTCTAACCAGTAATCGCAATTACATCAGTACTGCATTACCATATTTGATTGTCTTTAGGCATCATTTCGGAAGTCACTTGGGGACCCTCACCTACTTTGCTAGCGTGATGCTGCGCTACCGGTTCAATGACATCGCGTGCCATTATAATTGCACAAGCAACAGTTTTTATTGACGGACTAAGCCACTGAGTAATTGTACTTACATCTGGTCGCGTATTGTATGCGAATAAATAATGGTGCGAGATAACGAAGGAGAACAAATTGCTGCTTATTTTATTTATGTCTAGGCGGGTCTTCTTCATGTTAGTTTTAGCGATTAGTCTTCATTTACTTTCTGTAAGTGCAACATAATGATCTTCCTGAATGCATTGACAAAAAATACTATGTGAGATGGAATTCGTCAAATGGAACCTTGTAGGGTTCTCAGAAATTCCACGAAGACTGCATACGGAGGCGTAGGATTCATAATCCATAAGATGATATCAAAAGCATATCATCACGAGTATTTTGTTATTTCTCTCTGTCTTGCCGTCACAGCCACATTTTTCTACCAGTATGGATGACTAACGCAAACATAAGCGAGCCATTCACAAAATGGAAATTCCATTAGTAGATTTGGCCTTGGTTTCCGAAATAAAAGCTAGCAAGTTCTGTTAAACTTTCTCCAACAGAAGAATATGTACCCAATAAACTGCACTTTTTCAAAAAGCGACCTTCGAGGAACGGGGCCATTTTTCCCAGTGGAAATACGTCATGAACTTCCTTCGTCCCGGGAAAGGGCGATTCCTACAGGCTAAAACCACTAGAGCGGTCATTTTCGGCACCGAAGGGGGGGTCCAGCTCCTCATAAGAACACACTAGATTAATCCTAATAGAAAGACCGAGATAAAGGTTGACTACATTGTAAGCGCTAATGCTTCCGTAGTCACAGATGTTATGGCCCTAACTCGCTTTAAGACTTGATACGACCACCGTCTAGTTAGAAGGAAGTATATGATTGATTTTAAGAAGGATAGTACCAACATAATATTAAGACCACATCGCAGGTACGAAAAACCAGAAATAGCTTTCCTTGAAAAGCAGTATATAATGGAACTGCCAAACTGATTCTAGAGACGAGAAGAACTAACCTAACTAACCTTGATATCGATCAGCTAAACGAAATATTATGCAAATTACCATATCTAAAACTACTCAAAAGCATATTCTGGGCGGACAACTATCAACGGAAACCATAGTTTCTATTGCTATATAACAAAGATAGCGTGTTGCAGTACACCATGCAAAAGCAAAGAGCAATTTACATGATTTTGTCAAATGAGAAAATTTGTTAAAAACATAAACAACTTCGTAAGCACAATACACAAATCAATTTAGGTTTGATTTTAGATACCATAGAAAAAACAGAATCCTAATTTTATATTTGACTTGAATTTAAAAACAGAACTCATCATATTTTAAGACTAAAAGCTGGCGATAGCTGAATTGTGATGGACCGGGATGAAATGTTAAAAGTCATAGATAAATTCTACGAAGAACTTTATGCTCCAACAACAGACTGCTTTAGAGCGCCTTCTATGGAACACCGAACCTCTGAAATTCTACTGGCATAATATATCGCGAAGTAGCAAAAGCTCTCTTTCAAATGAAGAGTGACAAATCACCTGGTGGAAAACCAGTGCTACAGAATCTAGCCAAAAAAAATTACAACGTTCTCAACGGCGCCCAAACCCTAGTAAACCTTCCTTGGAAACGCAAGGTAGTCGCAACATTCTTCACAAGAAACAAGCCTTTTCGAACTTAAAAAACTTCCGTCCCATACATATCTCTCCTTTCTCAAATGAGAAACGAATGTCAAATTGCTGTTGAGTAAACCGGGTTCCAGAGCGGGTTCTCCACGATCGACCACATTAATACCGTGAAGCAGCTGATGGAGAAGAGTTCCGAATACAACCGACCACTGTGTTTAGCTTTCATCAACTATCAAATCCAAAATCTTCAGATTTAAGATTTTGAAATTCGTCTGTTGTTGTGTTACGATCACATTTAACATAAAAAACAGACATATTCGTAATCCGAAATTCAAAGATTTTGGATTAGATCGATTATTAATTTCGGCCGTATGAGGAATCATTTGACAGTGTCGAACACTGGGTCGTGTTAACTCTATGGCTGCCAGATTGACGCTTGATACGTGGACGTACTTAGGGAGCTGTATGATGCGGCAACAATGCAGGTCAGAATGCATGAACTAATTGACCCTATATCAATCAAAAGGAGAATGCGTCAGGGAGATATCATTTCCCCAAAACTTTCCACCGCCGTTTTGTAAAACACTCTAATGGGACCGAAGTGGGGTCAGCATCAATGGAGTCTATCTGTCGCACCTTAGATTTGATCTGGTGTTATTTGCCGAGTCTCTGGAAGACTTTTAACGAATGCTAAGACCTGCCTTCACTGATTCAAGGATAATGTTATTGTTATTCTGGGGGCGTACTGTGTATATTCCACTGACTGACTCATATAAAAAACTACTCACATTACAACTCAAGGTTCTAAAATTTTAAGACATCCCTCAGTTAATAAATTAATACTTAATAAAAAAGTCGTCTAAAATACTAAATAAATAAATATAATATATAATACATCTTCATAACAGTACCTACTTTAAAATATTCTCATAATCATGGGTAACGCAACAATGTTAATATCTCTATGTACTATACGAATACCAAGAATATGGTAAGTGGTACTATACACCTCAATCCACGGATGATTAAGCTCAAAGAATCGTGCTAGTGGGCGATAATCGAGATATATCTCTTTGTATGCTAATTACGAGTAATTTCGTATTACCTACACGACCTTCCCTCCTCTGTTCTTAACGATGAGGAAGTTTTGAAATGTCAAGCAGTTACTCATCAACATAGTACCTACCACAGATATTATAATACACCAGTACCAAGTGTTAAATTATTGATATTTATTGGAATTCCGCCGACCATTTTAAGCCTGAAATGGAGGAAAAAACATCAAGATAGTCGCAATGCACTATTATGAAAGAACGGACGACAGACTTACCATATAGTAGAAAAGGACTAAACAACGACACGTGCTTTGTTTACTAAGCAATTTCAATTCCTCGA
Organism: Diloba caeruleocephala; assembly: GCA_947459985.1. Taxonomy (NCBI): domain Eukaryota; kingdom Metazoa; phylum Arthropoda; class Insecta; order Lepidoptera; family Noctuidae; genus Diloba; species Diloba caeruleocephala. Next base: position 24,462,429 of record OX381610.1, read on the forward strand.
ATGACCTGTATCATATCGATAGCCGCTGTAACGACAGCTATATTATTATTTATTCTAAAAATACATCATTGTTTACAATATAAGTCAAGGTTGTGTGAAATTTGAATTCTGTATTAACTCGTTAACTTATACTACACGATGCGCGGGCGCCACCCACGTTACATAACTTGCGTCCTCCAAATTCCGTATGAGACTTTAACACTTACAACATTTGCGTGACCAATTAGTACCTACCCAGTTTGTCGTTCCATTTCGACACATAACAGAAATAAAATAGATTTAACACAATAAACTAAATAGGATATAGAAAAGGATTCCTGAGTCGTCACTGTGAGTACAAAGTAATAAATCCTGTTAGACCGCTGCATTGTTAGTTACTTGATAGCAAGAGAGGCGCTTGTCTTTGAACAGTGCCAGTGGATTTGAAGCCGTGTAGGCGCTTCGCTTCGCACATAGGTAGATTTACATTTCTTGAACAAATCATTTTCAATTAGCGTAACAATGCGCAAATTCCATTCGCTGCTTATATGAGATAAATTTACATAATGAGATCGACAATATGGAAAATAAAACGTCCACATTTGCTTATGTTGTTCTTCTTACTACGTGAATGGAATATATTAAATTTGTTTACCATTGGAATATAATTGAGAAACAACTCTCTGACGCCATCATAATCTACATCTGACATACATTGTCAGGCAAATAATCCAGTGAGCACAAAACGTCAGTGCGTGACTCTTGCGCACGCATTCTCTATTACGCCTTCAATGTTGCGCGCAAATTTCTCTGTTCTCCAGTAAAAGGGCAATGCGTGTGCTAAGGCTATAGAGGCTTGAAACAGAGGCTATTTTTACCCGGGATGGCATGCGAGCCCGGCGCCTCGGGGTCGCCGACCCGCTCGACGTTCGCCACATTCAATGGCACGTAGGCACTCTTAGTTGCAGAAATTGTTAGAACAAAACATATTGAGAGCATTCGCGGCGGTTAGTTATTGTTTTATGTGTATTGGTACCAAAGATATTGGAAGAAAGGAGATATGCCATGTAGATCAAAATGTATGCGAGCCTAGAAATCCATTTTCCCACTACCATTCTTCATAAAAGCACACTAATGCACACAGTTACAAGTTCTCATCCAATGAACTGAATAAACACAACATTATAATTGGCTTCTCATACTAAAACACACCCACGACTTTGTAGGTAGCCAATCATACCGAGCGTACAGACTGCAAACGACAGCCGTACCACGCAACGCGTATGTTTATTGGGAGTACCATTCGCCAATCCCTTAATCGACTTTTACGACACCCACGGGAGGAGATGGGGTGGTGGTATTCTGAGCTGACACCACACGGTTTTTGTATCTAACCATGTGAAAATACGTCATGTTCTTCCTCCGCCCAGGGGATGGGCGGAGGGACATGCTGGAATCCTACCAGCCAAAACCACCGGAGCGGTCAACTTCTTCGGCTCCAAGTCCTCGATAAAATCACACTAGATTCGCCCATTGGTGCCTCACCCCCAGCCACATCTCGCGGGGGGATTGTAAAAAATCCCCCCGCATTGTAAAAGTCTACGCTGTGCACACGGTGTCAAGTGATCATGTGCGCGTACGGTGGCTTCTCGGGGGTCACTCGGTGTGAGCACGCAGATTCCATAATCTGCGCACCAACGATCCGGACGCCCCCTGTACACGACGGTAGCTCAGGCATGTTGGCCTTGGGTGTCACGTCCTCCTCCGTGCGGGGTCAGCTCTTTCCTGATCCCGCTCTGCGGTCCACTTCTGGAGATGACGCCCTCCCAGAAGGAGACAATGGCACTCCCATTTTCATGCACTGCCAACACTCATCCTACGGCCGAAGATCACCGGTCCTGTGGTTTTAGCCGGCAGGAGTCCGCCATGATGCCGCTTGCCACCGGGAAAGGCGGAGCCTTTCCCCGTGGCGATTGAAAAAGAAAATGGTTAGATGCACAACGCATTTATCGTCTCGATCAATAGCTAAATTAAGCCTCGCAAAGAGAAAATGATTTTTAAATAAAATTTACATAGGTAACCGCTTACAATTATAATTAATCGATGAAGATATTTGTTCAAGTTTATAGCGTAAAAGGTATGAAGCGAGGTGACCAAAATATCTGTGTTCTTCAAAGTGAGGTAATGTTTGCTCGAAAAATTTACAACAGATTAGTAACCGCCTGCACTTGCCACAGATAAAGATAGCCCTTGTTTATAATATGTCTAGCCTTGAGTATGTTAGTGTAGCCAATTGGTGTGTGATGTGTTAGTAGATACAACATGTATGTTATAGTGTGCGTTAGTCGTAATATGCAACTGTATTTAGTAAGTAGGATTAATTAGTCATTACACGACCATTGACTGGTACGGACCATCTTTCATTTATCCCTCCGCTCCGACTGCCAACATTACATGGCGACCCTGCCAGGCCCGACTGGGTATGGTTTGGACCTGGTCGGGACCTTTGTGTATATATATTTTGAATAAGGCTCAAACTGAAGACTGAAGAACAAAATTATGTGTAGATCAGAAGAAAAGAAGAGGTTTTTGTTAACCAAAATGAGGCACTAAGACATCGGGGGGCATCAAGCAACGCGGTTTACGTTGCCGCTCGAGTGTACAGAAATTGCCATCGCCGGTGGGTTCAAGAAGAAATTGGAATGCACACAATGCAGCGCATCCGTGCTTCCCTACGAGGACGCACTACAACGGAGAACGAAGCCTAACGTGAGCCTAGCCTATTACAGTGAAATCTAATACTAAGCCCGTGTACACAAAGCCTTACCGGCTACCGGAGTCGTCGAAACCAGAGATTAACCGACAAGTTCAACAAATGCTTGATGATGATATTATAGAACCTTCTAGTAGCGAATGGAATAGTCCAATACTTTTAGTACCTAAAAAATCGGATAGTGGTAAAAAATGGCGTTTGGTAATAGATTACAGAAAAGTTGATGACTCATACATTATACATAAACCTCAATTATATGTCGTACTTTACGCGAGTCGAATTTACGAATATATTGAGCAGTTGTTGTAATGAATTAGTAGCCTATTACAGTTTTTGTGGTGTGTTTTTGTATGAGTGAGGAATTGTTGCGAAATTTAGATTAACTGATAGGTAATATGAACGGCTAATATTATGATTAATTAATATGATTGGAAGTTTATTATTATGATCAATAGTTTATTAAAAAGCTATGATGTTTTGGTAGATATTAGAAAATATTTTATAAAAAAGGGAAAAAGTAGATATACGTGTAATACTACAAAATTAAAATTAGATGAAGCAAATTGTGTTTTTAACAGATGTAAGGAAATTGTTAATATTTTAGAAGATAGTGACGATATTAAGATAGGTTTGGAAATTTTTGGGAAAATTAGGAACACTTTTGATGAAATAAATAGCTTATGTATCTTATCTGAAACAAATAGTGGAAAAAATGGAGAGTTTTGATTTAAAAACCGCGTGTACATTAATTCCTTTAATGGATGGTACCGAGGAGACTACTGAGCGTATAGTGGAAGGCATTGAGATGTATAATGATGTAGAATGACCAGCATCAAGGTCAAGTAAATTACCGCCCTAAAAATACGAGGTATGCTAATAATGGTCGCGGCAGATACCAGACATACACGAGGCCTAGCAGAGGCTACTATCGAGGTAACTCCTATAATAATTATAATAATCGTCAGGGAAATGTTAACGTTGCCACACCTAGCGAGAACGCCGAGCAGAAAGAAGAGGAAAAAGGCGATTTAGGTGAGTTTTTTCGGATCTAACTATAAACTCGCATGTGAAAGTTTGAATTTTATTTACCTATATTTCAAAGATAAAAAATGCAAGTTCTTATTAGATACTGGCGCTTCATTATCTATAATTCGTAACCAAATAGTACAAAATAACACAAAACGATAGAACGAATTTGAAGTCAGACTTGATTCATCCTCATGGACTTGATTTTTTAGAAGAATATAATATATGTTTATTTAACGAATCAAAACAGGACGTTGAGCGTGTTGAAAAGTTGTTACCAGAATTAAAATTATCACATTTAAATTCGAATGACAGAAAAAACATAGAAATTATTTGTGCAAAATATGCTGATGTATTTTTCTTAGAAGGTGATAAGTTAGGTACCGCGAACGTTGTAGAACAGTCTATCACAGTGAAATCTAATACTAAGCCCGTGTACACAAAGCCTTACCGGCTACCGGAGTCGTCGAAACCAGAGATTAACCGACAAGTTCAACAAATGCTTGATGATGATATTATAGAACCTTCTAGTAGCGAATGGAATAGTCCAATACTTTTAGTACCTAAAAAATCGGATAGTGGTAAAAAATGGCGTTTGGTAATAGATTACAGAAAAGTTGATGACTCATACATTATACATAAACCTCAATTATATGTCGTACTTTACGCGAGTCGAATTTACGAATATATTGAGCAGTTGTTGTAATGAATTAAATATTAAAGAACTGTGTATAATAAAAGAAGAAAAATATAAGTTATAGTAAAGAATGTTTTGCTTACGAAGAGTCGAATCATACATTATACATAAACCTCAATTATATGTCGTACTTTACGCGAGTCGAATTTACGAATATATTGAGCAGTTGTTGTAATGAATTAAATATTAAAGAATTGTGTATAATAAAAGATGATGAAAATAAAGAGCTTATTAAGCAGTTAACAGCTGAAATAAAAAGTAGAGAAATGTGGTCCGGACCACGAATAAATGTATTAAAAGGAATAAAAAGAGTCTATAATTATCATGAAAAGGTATACATACTACACGATTATCATTTACTGCCTACGAGTGGTCATGCGGGTGTACGACGTATGATCAACAATATAAAAGGTAAGTACTTTTGGCCAGGATTGGAATGCGATGTGCGAAAGTACGTGAGAAAATGTGCGAAGTGTCAAACTAGCAAGTATTCAAAAAATACTATTGAACCTATGACCGTGACGTCAACAGCATCGAAAGCTTTTGAAAAGGTTTATTTAGACATAATTGGACCACTAGATAGGGATTTAGATAATAATGTTTATGTATTAAGCTTACAATGCGAATTGAGCAAGTACGTCGAGGCGTATCCCTTGCAGCGGAAAGATTCAGTAAGTGTAGCAAGAGCTTTTATTAATAATTTTGTACTAAGGTATGGAGTACCAGCAGCTATCGCCAGCGACCGAGGCGCAGAATTTATCTCAGAAACAATGACCGAGATGTGTAAACTGCTAAAGATTGAGAAGGTAAACTCCACCGCTTATCATCACGAATCAATCGGTGCATTAGAAAATACCCATAAGCATCTTGCTGCCTTCTTACGTACTCAGTGTGACGGACACTCAGAGGCATGGAGCCAGTGGCTTCCGTTCTGGTGTTTTTCGTTCAATACTACTGTACACACGGAAACTAAGTACACCCCATACGAGCTAGTATTTGGTAAAACATGTAACCTGCCTAGCAACCTAACTAATAACGTTGTTGAACCACTATATAACTCGGATAATTATGTATTAGAACTTAAGTATAGGTTACAGCTAGCGTCTCAGGAAGCAAATAAAAATTTAAATTTAAGCAAAATTAAAAGAAAAGAGATATGGGATAAAAAGTGTAATCCTGTTCACTATGAAAAAGGTGATTTAGTTTTAATTAGGAATGAATCGGGAAAAAAATTAGACAAGTTGTTTAATGGACCGTTTGTTGTGTTAAATGAAAATGAACCTAATGTAACTGTTAGTAAAGGTGATAAGATTGAGACTGTCCATAAAAACAGGACTAAATTATATGTAACTTAGTAGTAATAAGAATGTCTATTTTTAGCTTGAGTAGGTTCTCACCGATACTTGATACTGTTGTTATTAGAAAAAGCTTAGAATGTGTAACGTTACGACATTCTTTTGTTTATAATAAGTAATAAGACTATGCAATTGTTGTCATAAAATGTACTTTAGATATTATGTGAAACTTGTTTAGATTATATAATAGTGATTATGAATAAAAGATTTTAGAATTATATATGTTAAAAAAAAAACAGATTTTGTATCTTTTTTTTTTCAAAATAACCCCTCAGGTGTGATGTGTTAGTAGATACAACATGTATGTTATAGTGTGCGTTAGTCGTAATATGCAACTGTATTTAGTAAGTAGGATTAATTAGTCATTACACGACCATTGACTGGTACGGACCATCTTTCATTTATCCCTCCGCTCCGACTGCCAACATTACAGGTGATCACGGCATGTTGTTATTTAAGCATTATACAGGAGGACGCTGCTGCCCATTCTCGTGACCAGTCCTTGGTTCCCTTTACGACACCTATAGGTGTGAGGTTGTGAGGGGATTGCCCTCATCAAAACTCGAAAAAATTTGCGTGGCCTATTATTTGTCGGGACCACCTACATTACTTTATTTGCACTGCAGTGTGTGCTGGCATCTTGATTTAACTTTCAGTGGTTCTTATAATGATGCCCGTTTGCACTATACGATATATCAGAGAGACTTAGGAGCTGCCAAGTTTGTGCAAACGAGCATGAGACTGCCATTAGCAGAATAAGGATCACGATAAAGGTTAAATACTTTATAACCTACATACAAAAGATTTATGATTATTTCCTATTTTTCGTTGTGTTAGTGGCTAACGCTGTGTCAGGTGAGAGTTGATTTTAGCCGTTCAAAAATCTTTGACTTAGCTTGACGAGTGCCACCTTATAACAACAACCGAGATCGAAGATTTTACGTGCCCTGGGGAGCACGGAGACGCTCAGTTCAAATACCACTATGTGGTACATCCCATATTATCCCAGATTATATAACCCATCCCGTATTGATCGATCGCGCCGAGCGTTGCTTAACCTCACTGATCATTTACCGGTCAGTGAGTGACACAATAAACTATTTATTTTTGCGTCACTTCGACGCACAATACACATTAAAAAGAAAAAAATTACATAAGGCTAAAAATGTTTAAAATCTACATATAAAAACTATGAATATAATAACTAAACCTTTAAATCTTTACATTTAATACACATGCTGGCCACACTAGTAATATTGTAATGCATAAACGCCTAGCCTATGATTACCTATATCAAGCATACTTACAATAATTCAGTAGGTATCCGCATTCCTTCATCATGTCATAATTCAGATAGATAATAATTTAATTATTACAGAAAACTGTACATTGTGTCATAGCTAGCTTTATAGTCACGAGACATCTAAGGGCAATAAATAGACTTCCATTAAAGTAGGAATTGCCAGCAATAGCACTGAGCCCACGCATGCCGTGAATAAACCTGAACTTAACACGGGAACCGCATTCGCCTTAGGGTCCGTAACTATCGGGTCGGTGGTCAATTTAGCAATTTCAATGTCCTCTAACTGTGAAGGTAACTGTATTTTCATAAGGATAGTTAGAGGCAACATTGTTACGTTTTTTGTTATGAACACTGGCTGCCGTACCCATTAAATTAATTTTTAATAGCTACAGCATGCTGAGAAGGCATTTGTACGCTCTTAATTATTGAGATTATTCAATATGTATTTCATTAATACCAAAATACTAAACTATTTATGCCTACAGTAACTAATCTTACAAAAAATATATACCTGGTTTTAACACACTCCAGGATTTCTCCTGTATCGTGGGAACAGTTTACAGACATAAATCTCACATGCACAAACACCCAGACCCGAAACAACTATCAGTACATCATACAAATATTTGTTCCACGCGGGGATCGAACCCGCGACACGTTGCGCAGAAAGCCAATTGCTTAGCCACTGCGCCAACCGTGCCGTCCTAATATATGAATTATTTTATAATATTGGGTATTTAGGCGTCAAAGTATACTTTCTAATCGCTGTCAGCTGATAACGTAGGTACCCAGAAGACCGGCAGCACCACGTTGAATGGCAATGCTTAACTCTTTTGGCCAAAGAAATGTCCAGCCCTGTGGTCACACGAACTGTCAACCAACTGGCAATATCTTGAAAAAGGTATATATATATATATATATAATATCTTGAAAAAGGTATATATATATATACCTTTTTCAAGATATTGCCAGTTGGTTGACAGTTATATATGTATATATATATATAAAGGTAAATTTCTCCAGGCTCCAAAGGCTTTCGACCTCAAACGGTATAAAAGAAAAATTTCCGATGATTATTAATATTTACCCTGTTTTGGAGCTTCTGCTGCGGAAGCGGTAGCGTCAGCACAGTCAGTCGTGCTTGGAAGGTCGGAAAGAGAAAAAGTGTCGACACAAGTTGCGACCCACACCAGTGACCTACCCATCTTTCATGGCCGTAACGACATAAAGCCAAGCCGTTGGGATCTAATACATCTGGCACGCCGGCAGTGACAACGGCACGACGAATAATCTATTTAATATTGGCATGCACTGCTATGCGACCTACACTTTTACAGCAAAACACTCATGGAGCCACCGATGAGGAGCAGAAAAAAGTGAGCGGAAAAATTGTGTCCTCCAACAGAGTCAGAGCCCTGGCACCCATTCATCCACAGCCAGTAGACGAGCACGCTCAACAGCATTGGTGTACGTAATAATTAGCTCATTCCGTACCTAAGTGGAGACTGACTCGTCCCAATATCTCTGGGAAGGAGAAGGATTGACGAGCAAAACCTAGTTAGGCAAGCCATTTTCCAAGCATTCGATGAGCCGAGACAGCATCAGTCAAGCACGTTACAATAAAATCAACCAACATTATGAATGCTAAAAGTTTCCTGATTAAATAAACAGTACTATGGACCGAAGATACTTACTTACTAATTAACTTATACTAAAAGAGGACGCCGCGCTGCAGCCAAAGCCGCTAAATCGAATGGGCAGGGGCTTGCATCTAAGCGCGGTCGTCCAGCGCATTCAAAACTAAAGTTATTGTGATCCGTATATTTTACTTTCTCTAAAAGTCATAACTGCTACCATAAATGACAAGAGTTCGCTCTATACTTGCATACATTTTGGGTCTGATTTAAAGTAAGAGCCGAATGTAGTAATTGTCTTGTTGGAAAGTCTTTCCGAAATGTCATTGTATTTTTATGTCTGGAAGATGGAAAGGATTCTTCTAGAATTAGGGACCATAAGAGGTGCAGAGATTCCTCCAGTTTGCGAGATCCTAGAGCTGTTGCCGAAGATGACCGCTCCGGTGGTTTAAGCCGGCCGGCTCTTCCGCCCACTCAGTCAAATAAAAAAAATATGGAGATTGACTGTTATTTATAATTATTAATTGATTTTATTGATGACTAGGTGGGATCTGCGGTTTCACCCGCGTTTAAGAGTACTTCGACATTGACATTTTTTTCGCGGAACCCTAATCATTTGTATAAAATAAAAGTGAGTAAGTAAGTTAAGTTATTAAGTAAGTTATTCCTTAGTTATTCCTTATAACATCAGCTATCTGCCAGTGAAACTTCCGGCAAAATCGGTCCAGCCGTTTCGGAGATTACCCGGAACAAAAAGACAGACAGAAAGACAAACGAAAAAAATTTAAAAACTGTTTTTCTGTTACGGGTACCGTTATACTTTCAGATGCATTTAGTAAAAAGCTGTTATTTTGACATTACAAACAGACACTTAATTCAAATTTATTTATTTGTATAGATTAGGCTAACTACTTAATAACATTTTGGTAAAGTCAGGTAAATAAATACATACACAACACATTTGGAGAGGTCCAGACCGACTGAGTGGGTTTTCCCTCTTAGGAATACAAGGTCTTTCGGAACGGTGTCTACGTCACCCCCTAGCCTCCAATCATTCAAATACCATATTATGCATTCTGAATTTAGTTGACGGATAATGGGGTGAATTGCTAGACTAAAACGACTGGCCCAAAAGGGTCACCATGCTCGCATTCTGTCCTTATAAAGTAACTAGAAAAACGGAAAACCGAAAGAACCCTGTAAACGGAATTGTAGGCGTTCTTAATATCGACCGGATGACCTCACCTTCGACAGAATTTATATACGTGGACTGAGCGTGCACGATAGCCCCGCCGCCTCCTTTTGACCCAAAACCAAGTTGGTGACGCAGAAATGTACTGCAAGCGTTTCGCTGTAAACTTTGCAGCAAGTTTTGGCTGCCATATGTCGGTAGGTACACCAAACGAACAATGGGATGCAAAGAGCACATAAATTGGTCCCATACAAGATGTCAACGACGGCTTCGGGTACATTGCTGGTGAGCAATGAATTGGTCAGAGCAGTAAGGTCCTTCAAAAGTGACTCACCAGCATCCAGCAGAGCTTGCACATCAGGTCTTTTAGGTGCTGTTGACTGTGGTGTCAAGGCGTCCAAAACATAAACACCAATAGAATAATAAAATAAATAAGTACATTTTGAACGCTAAATAGGCATACCGACTAAAAAGGTAGTACGTAGTCACACCCCAAGTTTTTAGATAATTAATAATAATTTAAAATGGAATGATGAAGGAACCTGTAAGCACATTTTTTCATTTTATTGTTTTTCGAAGTAATCTCTGTTCCAAAGATCTGTGGCAAAGAACTTATTATAAATAAAACACTTACAAACGGATTATATCGCGTATATCTTTGTTTTTCCTAACGTTTCGAATACTGCAGAGCTCGTGGTTATAGACGTGGTTAGAGATTTTAAAAGTTATTTTATGTACCGTATAATTCTAATCAAAATTTCTTTCAGCGCTTGCAGTAATCACTCACAGTGTCTATATGTTTTTCAGTGTGCCATGAAGTTCGGGACTTAATAATTATTTAGATTATTTTAATAATAGGATTCCAAACTGGTGGTATCTGCCAAACCTCTTCTCTAATTAGGGTATTTTTTAATTTTAATACCCTCACGAAAATATATTGGTACATATAGGTTCTCTTTCGCGCGGACTTGACGTCGATCAAAACGTAAAATATGGTTTGTCCAGGGAATGATCACACCTGCAAACTTTGTGGAGCGTCTATTCTTGACGTCAGCTATGTGTTCATTAATTCTGGTGCCTATATATATACTTTGCTTACTATCACCCCCACCCACAATCAATCACAACCACAGACAATCTTGTAGACCGCTACATCTTGTCAAGGAATGTGATATTTCACCTGTTTGAGAAGTTGGCTTACTATTACTTACATATGCATATATACACTACACTAAAAGAATGTAAATCGCGTTACGTTACACGTTACCGACGCAAGAGCAACTATTGAATAAATTAGAACATAACATCCGATACGATTCGTAACTGTTCCGGTTTATGAACATCGCAGGTATGATCGTTATTTACGAAGAATTCATGGCTTAGGTAAATGAAATCAAAGGTCAAAAATCATTCTTACGTATTTCATTAATATACTGGTGATGCCACGTGTTTTGCAGCCGCGCCTACGTGCAACACATCTTTATTTTTCACGCGTTGGAAATACCTCATGTATTTTCTCCGTCCCCGGGAAGGGCGAAGGGGCATGCCGGACTCATACCGACTAAAGCCACGAGCGGTCCGAGAGCGGCAAAGAAGAGGGGCTCCAGGAACTCGAGGACAATCACATTGGAAACGTGCAATACACCTGGCTTGGTTTTGAGAGATGACCACTAAACCTCTTTATCTATGCGATTTACGAATACATTTAAATCGCATCTCAGCTTTCAATAGTTCGATGCTCAGTATTTCTAGGCCTCTTTCTAAACGAATTTCACTGGGTGACGGTCAGGCTTCAGGATGGTGCAAGGAGACTCGGAATCTCGCATTTTACATTCTTATTTAGCAATTAGACTGTAGCTTAAAATTCTATACTACACAAAAAATGCCTTCACGTTCACATTGGGTTTCATCCGGTCACCTCAAATTTGCACGTTCGTCCTCTGCGTCATACATGTAGAGATATTCCAATGTGCATGCCAGCATGGCGGCCGACTCACGTAACATACCGACTAAAGGTTGCACCGTTATCATTCCATCGGAAATATTAACAGAACTTGTGCTGCGTGTCTGTACCTAGTATAATCATTTCTATTTTATCATTGTGCCATTTTAATAAAATAAGATTAAACACATGAGTGACAATTGCAAAATTACCATGATTATCATTCATAATTATCCGGCCCTTATGTGCTTAAATTATTCTGCTCACTTTTTACTGGCATTCTGAATAAAAAATTATAACGACTTTAACTACCACAAAAAAGAATAAAATACATCATTTGAGTGGACCAAACATATACCTACGTGTATAGTCCGAACTAGGTCAGCGTGATGGACTAAAGTCTAAGGCCCGTGCCCAGCCGTGGGACAATTATAGGCTGATTTATATATTATATTGTTCGGTCTACTTCAAATGTCACCAGACTTCATTAGGTACATGTTCTCATAGTTACGCACCCAGAAAAATACCCTTTACATTTTCTTCATTTTTTTTAAATAAAATAAGCATACAACCGTATTGATAAGTGCTTTTTTGAAGTCTATTAACGAGTCTGTCTATTTGTTTGTCCTTTTCCTTTGCTCAACGATCCTGTATTTCTAATTTGTCAATATGCGCGATCTGTTGATCCAACACGGTGAGCACATTCCTAGCAAGCAATTTAGTTGGACGGGATGTGTTTATGATAACTACGTACAAATTAAACTGCCTCTGCTAAAAAGAAAACATTGCTGATAAGTGGAACGAAGTGTGATTGATTGTATGCCCGAGAAAAATCATTTTGAATGAGTTTTCTTACACTTATCGTTTTGTGAATGTTATGTTGTAGGAGTGATAAAATAATCAATCTATAAACATAAAGGTCAAAGTTGGCCACAAAAACATGTGTAGGCATAGAAAAGTAGTCTTGACACTTTGTGTATGCACATTACCTTCTTAAATAGCGATCAACGTTTACTGCCGTAATCCTAATTCATTGTAGATATAACATCTTCGCGCAGAAACATTTAAAACGTTTTACTAAAATTTGTCTTTCTTCATTCTACTTCGTTCCTGAACATTGCCTCGTTCGCTTCTCTCTCATCCGCTCAATCAGGAATATCTGCACAATTTGGTATTTAAAGAATCTATGTAGGTTTCCGTAGGATCATGCTATTCTTCCTCTGCCAGTGATTCCAATTTCATCATGCAATTTTGTTTTTAAACTGCCTTGTGACGAGTCTAGCACGTCATTCACATACCCACAATTGTAATGCTACCTAGGACTATTCCTGCGTGGCACCACACAGCGCTCGTCACCTCGAGACATTAGTTTTAGTCTCTAAATGCCAAATAATTTCACTATCTACAGTAAAAATAAAAGTACCATCTGTAAGATTTTCATTTCTTACGACATTTACAGGAAGTGATCGAGGTATTTCTAGTCGTTAACCAGAGAAACTAGAAATATATGCATATACATATACACACACAGCACATTTGAAATGCGAATACACATAGACATGGCATTGTATACACTACAATGTTCGCATAAATATCAATGTACAAAAGTGGTTAAATCTTTTACGATAGAAAACCAGCTATTTAGCTAGCTTCTCAGGTAGCTACCATAGGGTAATAGTGTTTTATAATACTACTAGATTAACAGTGTAGCGAGAAGTTGAAAAAAAAAAAGCCTTTTACGATACTACACTTATACATTAAATAAGGGTCTAGACCGCATCTACACTTGAATTAGGGTTAAAGTTTTAAATGATTTTGAATGTTTCCACGACGATTTGAATAGATTTACAAATAAGGGATCCCTGTATTCGTATATATGAGATATATTAGACTATCGTATTAGAATATCGTATCGTACTTTATTACTATCATAAAAGAATATGGTTAGTAACATGTATATTACTCGGACATATTTTGCCTTCGTCATAGCGAATCTATGTCAAAGACGCAGAACTAATATGTCTAGACTACCGGTCATTGTGGGGTCATTCATGAGCTCTGACTGTAGAGAATGTCTAAAAGCATTGTCTCGTTCTTGCTGCTGTTTCCTAGAGACATATAAATATTACAAAGTGTAGAATAATATGACAATTCTTTATTATTATCATATTCTTTTTAACCGACTTCAAAAAGGAGAAGGTTCTCCATTCGATGCGTATTTTTGTTTAATGTATGTACACCGATTACTCCGAGATTTGTACTGATTAGAGCAATTCTTTTTTTTAACTACTGCAGAATGCTTTCGAGTTGGTCTCATATAAATTTGATTACATTTGATTGAGTAGTTTTTTAACCAGATTTAATAAACAGGTTAATTTTACTGCGCAATTTGAGTAATTCTTAATTTTAGTGTTAAATACTGATACCAAATTGGAAAAAGTTCTTACATTTATTTACACTAAAAAGAAACAAATAAAACATTTTAACAAAAGAAAATACCTACTTAAAAAACCCTACACGATATTAAAATATTAAAACCACTGAAAAGGAAAAAAACTTTATTTATGAAGTCGTGAGGTTTTTGAAGTCAGTATTTTTTTTGTTAGAAGGTTGGCGTATTCTGAAACACAAGGCCCCACATCATTCCCACCCTAATAATATTAAGTAGGAAACATGCTATCATTCGCAGCCATAACGACGTAATGAAGAACAAATGCGACAAAGATGACAGTGCTGTAATACGCAATGTAAATAAAATTGCTTACAAAAGTATCCCGTTAGAAATCTATGGTATTATTTCCATTGTCAACAATTCACACGATAGGAAATCGTAAATTAAAACCACATTGAAGACACGGCTAATTTATACGATGATAAAGAAAATGACAAGGCAGAGGTTACAAGTGACCATCATTGCGGCCTTACTACCATATTCCTTGAGAATGAACCCTGAAGTTTAATGATGGAAATTGAAAAACTGCACATACATACTAACTAATAACAACATTGCCAACTGTTAAACATACGACAGTATAGTGTAGGTACCATTATTATAATGTATAGTGTAGCTCACTTCAAGGCCCAATTTCTAAGCCATATTACTAACTACTACTTATTAACCTTATGTGGTATTAACGGAAAAAGAAAGGGATAATAATTCAGGCTTCTCGTCATCATCATCATATCAGCCAAAGGACGTCCACTGCTGAACAAGAGCTCCCCCATAGATTTCCACAATTCTCTCGTAATTTTGGGGAGAGTTTCCAATCTTTGCAGATGGTTTGGTGAGCGCAGAATAGCTGCCGTTCCGCAAAAGTGACGCTGCCGCCCGTCCCGGTTTAGAGTAACTTAGTAGATTTTTACGACATCGACAGGAAGACATGGAGTGGTGCTATATTCTTTATATTCTTAATCCAGACAAAACACGGAATGCCTTATACCAACTTGATAATAAGGTGTAAAGCAATCCTTTTAAAAACTTTAAGGTAACTTTTGTGACGTAATTAAGATAATGAATCTAGTTAGCTAATTAATATTTGCACACATTTATAACAAAATGTACCTTACTTAATATTAATAACATTTTATGAAATGTTTTCGACTGAGTGCATCTACCAGTTCACCAATCTTTGGGTGTTTTAGGTGTTGCTTTTTCTGTTGCAGGAATAAATATAACTGTACTTAACTACTGTATGTCTTCTTGACGAAGAATAGGCTACCTATTTTTCCGCAGTTGTCGTAAAAGGTAACGTAGAGATTGTCAGCGGGGACATTACCACTTAGCCGTAGTAGAATAGCCTGCTCTTGTAAAACACTCTAAGCAGGTTGTGTGGAAGGCTTATACTGAAGTCAGTCTTTCAGAAAATGGAATTGGTTTTGAACTTGACCCTCTTCAAATATGTGAGATCATAGACAGAATTACTATTGTAATAGAGCATTAATTAAATATTATATATGTATATAATAATAACGCAAACGTAGTGACACCCTGGTGGTTGAATACTTGCCTTCCATACAAGAGGGTTCGATACAGGCCCGCATCTCTGACTTTTCGGATTCATGTGCGGACCAGAATTTGAATATCACTTGCGTTAACGGTGAAGGAAACATATTGACAAAACATGGACAAATGAGGGCTCCAAAAAAGTTCTCAATGGTGTGTGTAGTCTGCCAACCCGCACTAGGCCAGCGTGGCGGACTAAGGGCTTACCTTTCTCATCGTGAAAAAAAGCCCGAGCCCAGCAGTGGGACAGTAATGGGCTGATTATGTATAGGTACGTAAATGTGCACGAAATTTACATTATGTAGGTACCTATATTAGAAAATGTCACAAATATATCAGTCCAGCAGTAGCACTTAAATTCAGTTAGAAAAATATCCAATTAGCAATTACATTTAATTCTAATTATCCAGCAGTGTCGTTTCTTTAATTTTTTTATAATGGTAGATAATACGATTAAAACTTTCAATGATATTTAAGACCAATTACTATATTATAAACTTTGATCGATTATAATTTTGCAATCATTATAATTGGAATTTATAGGCGATTTGTATTTATTGATTTTCTCCTGATAGCGAAGTCGATAATTTGCATACGATTTCGCTTTCTTATGCACGAGGTATTTACATATTAAACGCAGCGCCTGGACATCTTTAAGTAGAATTCATTATAATTGTTCAATTAATAAGCGGAAAGCGGGGTTATTGTAAATAATTAGATGCATGCACTCGCTGTTTTATTATTATATTCAATCTTAATATCACACATGCCAATTTTGATACGAAATTATAATATAATTTAAATAAGTAATAGTTTAAAAAAAAATAAAAAACCACGCTTTTGTAGATAACAGAACTAAAAGGTAGAAAATAATTTTCAATAAGTTTAAAATAACAATAGAGTGATTAACAAAAAAATATTATTTTATTGTAAAAAAGCGTGGGGTGCTTGATGTCAATTGTTGTAAATATTAGCGTCATCATGAAAATATCTGATAATATCTGTTTTTGTTTTGCGCAGGGCTTAATATCCATGTTACCTGTCCATAGTCGCAATAACTCCGGGTGGTAATTATTTACCCAAGCGTCTTCCTTTCGACGTTTAAGTGAACAAATTCTTCCTCCATTACGGATAAAATCATCTAAAGAATGAGACACTATTCGAGTCTCATCGCACTCTTACCGCGGAAAATTGAATCGACAGGAGGTATTGTTTTTTCCGGGTATCAGAGATGAAAAAATCGCTAATGCTGAGGATCCTGGCAAGTATAATGGGACAAACTATTTAAGTTATTGCATTGTCATCAGTCCTTTGTAAGTGTGCGAAGTTGCAAATCAATCCGACGTTTTGAAGGGGATGAAAATCGAGCTCAAAAATTCCGTTACATAGACACATAGATTCATAGATACATACCAAGCTAATAAAAGCATGTTAAAAAAACAACTCAACGACACGGTCTTGAAAGTCATGTGACGATAGATATATAAATAAATCTACATTGTGTACAAAAGTTTTTTAAATATTCAGATAAGACGAGACAGACTTGGTAATGAACGTAAAAAGCAGGTCTATAATAGGTGGACAAAGGCTATGTGCCCACCGTATAACGCCATATGTTGGTATGGTAACGACTATCTCAAGTCAGTTCATGGTTTTGTCATAACATTGTAATTCAAATAAATATGTCCGCTGTAGCTTAAAACTTAAAAATCTATTACTCAGGGGTGTTGCGCAAGCGACAATATTATTCAGTTTTAAGGAATGTCGCTGCAACCGCAACCGGCGATTATTCATAGAAAGGAAACGTATCTAAAATGTTGTACAAATCTTAATTTACTATTTCCTTTATTAACCTTTACTAGCTAATGCCCAGGGTATGTTCCAATGCCATTTTCAATTAAGAAATCCAGTTTATTTGGATATTTTCACGCACTCTGTTGTCCATAAAAACTGTACAAAATTTCAATTCAGTCCGATGAATAGTGTAAGAACGCATACGGAACAAAGAAAGAAAGAAAAATTCATTTTTATTAGCCGTCTCGGCTCATTTCTTTATCACAGATAACAAACATGGTAAATCAAATGAGTGATTGTTAATTCAGAAATTAGAATTTACAATGTAAGTTTGTGAGTTTGGCCTGTAGAGTTTCTACTTATTTTTCTGCTCTATGGTCTTTACAATTTGAAGTGGACATCTATCCATTACAGTTTAGAATGTAATGCTAAGCCGCAACTTCAGTCTATCCAGATTGGGTTGTTTAACTAACTTTATGTTTTCATCTATGACTAATATGTTTGCCGTCCTTTGTGTATGGCAGCCATTCTGTTTATTGATCTTTCCAAGATGTCACATACCGTCGCTCAGCATCTCAACTGTTTCAATATCCTTATTCATCATTCCGGCCGAATGAAGTCCACTGCTGGACACAAGCCTCCCCCAAAGATCACCAGAACGACCGATATGGCTGTGCTGTGGGTTCAATGGGGGGTTTTGCCATAATCGCCACGCTTGGCAGACGGATTGGCGATCGCAGTTGAGTTGTTAATGTATTCGAAGGACGCTGCTGCCCATCCTCCGGCTAATCCCTTAGTCGACTTTTACGACACCCACGGGAGGAGATGGGGTGGTGGTATTCTGAGCCGGCACCACACGGCATCCTTATTACATTCCTCATTTTTTATTTTATTTTTTCCATAGTCAAAATCATTTTTTTATTCTTGTAAGTCATTTGCTGGCAATTACACACACTGGCACGAATAGTCAGAAGTTAAATAGTTGCGTAGAATTAATACTGGATCATGTCTCCATGGCTAGCTCCTTGAGACTTAAGATTTTCATGACCCTGCTGTTCAAATTTATAGAATTTTGATACTCATAGAAAAATACATCAGAAGAACATTTTGATATTATTTCTGGTATTGAAAATAGTCGATATTGAAAATACGTATCAGATAGTATATATAAATATATTCCAATTTAGTGCTTCCATCATATTTAAATATTACTAGCTAATGCCCGGCTAAAACAAATGAGTTTTTAAGTTTTGGTTTCTTTTACGTAAGTACCATAAAAAAATTAATGGTATTCTTATATCGTACATAGAGGACAAACAAACAACGAAACATTTTTTTTTATGTGATATATTTATAAGCTGAAGACAAATTCACGTAATTAATTTACTCAATGACTGAAAGTTGACTGGACTGAGATTTAATTATGAATTGACAAAAAAATGGTATCCTGCTCCTCTTAAAGTTTGATTTTAGTATGATCGCAATCTAGTCTCATTTCACTGTCAATTAAGGCATTTATATAATGACAATTTTAGGACCTATGTCAGATTCAAATGTTAGCAGAATACCGTATTGGCTTCGATCAACTATTCGATCCATTTTCGATCCATCACAATAGAAGTTCACGTTTGACGTCGTTGTTAGTTTAGGAAAATACCATTTGTAACATTTACTACATCGAGACTAGATTGGAACTAAATTTTGAACATTTTTAAATTACAAAAATTGGCCCTGTGTATTAAAATCTCGAACTATGCGTTAGACAGAACAGTAAGCTTTAGGTTTGATGTAAACCTTAAATATATTCTTACTGCTACAAATTTTAATGCATTTCCGAACATTTTTCTTGAGAGGAAATAATTAGTGTCAATAATTTAATTTAATTTTAATTTTATTATTGTATAGGTATTATTATAATTTTAATGCTATTGACTTTCTGATACTTCTTAAATCCTAATTTCGACTTCCACGGGTTTGCCACGCGATCTTCTAACGGTTAAACCAACGATTAGGTAACTTTATCATCGTACATCAGTTTTGCAGCTTCAACAAATACTTCAAGGCGTAACGTTGTTAATTACAAAATAAAACTGTTTACTTAACGGACTCCCAGCGTGAGTCTAAGGAATTTATTTACACACAAGTGGGTCGGTGCATTCGGGCCATGTCAGGTTTCTATAAAGACTTATTATAAATCGCTACAATGTTGAAGCTTGTCATAGTCCTATAGGGAGTCGAAAAAAAAAAGTATTCGTTACATAAATGTACACAAGTAATATCAATTAGTTTGGATACAAAACGGAAAATTTCGCAAATTGAAGTGAGTAGTATACAAATAATATTATTTTAAAGTACTGTTTTAGTTTTCTAAACATAAATAAATGAGTAATTTCGAAAAAAAATGCTAGGTTGTAAACTTTATTGAATCTCTTAATCATTTTGTAAAAACTACTGTGATTTTAGAAAGATCAAATTGGGTTTTTATTGATCAAATTATTTCGTTTCTACGGTTGTACATGAAAGAATAAGATGGGTAAAGTTATTGGAAAATATCGTAATGAATTGTAACTAGTTAGGTACGTTCTGGCCAGTAATGATTTTCTGCCGCTTTGCTTTCGACTTAACCGCTCGATCATCGAGTTATAATATGACGGCACGGTCGGTGCAGTGGCTGATACAGTCGGCTGCTGCGCTCCGGGTCGTGGGTTCGATTCCCACACGGAACAAATATTTGTATGACCTGCAGGTAGTTGTTTCGGGCCTGGGTGTATTGTATGTGGAATCCATGTCTGTAAACGCACCCACGACACAGGAGAAATCCTAGTGTAGTGTAATGTTTTAAAAAAATATATTGAAAAGGTACGAAATTGAATGTTGCCCAATCGATTCTCATTCACAAAGGTTTTTGCTTAAAATTCCATGTACTATTCCCGCCTGGCTGCAGTGGGTCAACAAGTTTTTCTTGACTGTGAGTAGAATTGCCACACGTAGGTACATTAAGATTTAAGGTTGAACCTACCAACTTCAGCGCTTATACTTGGGTACTTTTTTCAATGGATTTTTCGTATTTGTGTCTTATTGAAACTCCTAATGTGTTTCCATATTATGGCCAACGATCATTGTAGATTCGGTCAACGTTGGCAAATAGGTGCCAGTATTTGTGAACATTTATATGACACACATAAACTCACACATCAGTCTGTAAACGTCCAATGCAGAGAGATACAAGAGCCACCCGCGCCGTGATCAGCCAAATATTGATATAATCACCAGGCTTGGCAGGCGGTTGGTGATTGCAGTATGTTATTATTAGCACACGGAAGCAGCTGCTGCCGATTGTCTATATGTCAACCCTTCGTCGGCTTGAGTTTTGAAGGGTGGGCTTTGACACAGAAAATATATTTTAATACATTTATATGACAGTCGCTTACAATTTATCAATAAGTAGATGTTTCATACGAAACTATATTATATTTTATATAAAGCAAGTGTGAGCCGGTTTTGCAATTACATATAAAATGTGAGAGTTTATCGCAACACGGTTCTTTAGATTTAACCATTGGTACAATCCAGGACAAATCCGGGGAAACTCAGACTGTCGACAGGGTTGATGACACGGATAGCAACGAGCTTACGTATAGACATTTTATTCAAAATAAGATAAAGCAAACTTTCGCTTTTATCTCAAAATAACTACCAATGCTTTTATTTAAACATTAAACTTTCTGCAGAAATATTACGGACATAAACAAGCAAATGCTATAAGAAAGTAAAAGTTTGTGATCGATCGTAAGTATTAAATGCCCCGTTACCGTTTATAAGTAGGTAGGTATACTCGGTTCTTCGAAGAAGCTTTATTAAACAACAGAAAATGGAAAACCAAATGATTAAATAATTAATTTGATTCAAATTAAGAATGATATTGTGAGTGGCCAGTTACGCTAAGCGCTTCTTTATAAATCATCATTCGTTACTTGTTATTTTATAAATCGCACCCAATATATTATGAAGGAAATTTGTATTAAAAAAAAGAAAGCTTTTCTGTCGTAAATTAAACGTTTTTCTCATAATAATGTTGCTAATTTCAACAGTTTCTTTCCTGAAACGATTTGTTCAACGTCTATCGCAGACGATCGCTAACTTCCTAAACAACGTAACAAATCGCGCGAGTGAATCGATTGCTGTACGCATAATTAATTGATAGAACTATTAGTAGATATAATCATTGCACTTCTCAGGTTCCGTAGACCATAATTACTGGGGTATAATACCTACTTGTAGGAATTTAAGCTAATAAGCATGTAAGAAAAAGGGTAATAAGCTAATGAGATTTCTTTGTAGGAATTTCGTATAAATAAGTATAGTATAATTATAAATTGATCAGTTGAGTTTAGAATGTCCAAAAGCTACTTTTTCTCGTTTTCGTTTTAGTATCTATAGTTGGTTTACCGGATACCTACCTACGCAGAACTCTAGCTTTATTTCTCCTGCAATTTCATTTAACGATAGCTTCAATCTCGCTAAATTTATGTGGATTGGTATAAAATCAGATTCGTTACGAGGTAATAAACATAGTCAATTAATGTATTCTACAATTGTACTTAACATATCACTTATGACTCATCTATTTCCAGTAAAAGTAACTTACTATCGGCCGATACTGGAATGCCAGTTGTTAAGGCCCCGCTTTAACCGTTTAAGCCGCCCTGTTTCCTACCGAAAACTTGTTGCTCGAATAGTTAAAGCGGGACTTAATAATAACTGGCGTTTCAGTATTCGGCCGTTACTCAGTCTTTTTCTCTTACTGTTCTAGGTGTCTGATGTTTACGCTGACGACACTCTGGTGTTGGCCAGCGGGGAGTCCTTCGAGGGAACCATCCGGCTTGCAGAGCAAGCGGTGGCAATTGTCGTGGCCAAAATCCACGCCCTGGGTCTGCGGATAGCGCCTCAAAAAACCGAGGCGCTATGGTTCCACAAACTGCCAAGAAGCAGAGAACCACCCAGTTCGTGGATACGCGTTGGTGACACGCGAATCGGGGTGGGCCGGTACATGAAATACCTGGGGCTCACCCTGGACAGTCGTTGGGGCTTCGAAGAGCACTTTCAGCGCCTCGTTCCCCGAGTCGAGAGGGTAGTGGGTGCACTACACCGGCTGCTGCCCAATCTCGGGGGACCATGTGAGGAAGTTCGCCGTCTCTACGGAGGGGTTGTGCGGTCCGTGGCCCTCTACGGGGCGCCTGTATGGTCAGCTCGACTGTCAGGTGCCCAGCGCTGCAGAACCAAAATTCACGGTCTGCAGCGCAGAGTGGCTATCCGGATCGCACGAGGATACCGAACGGTGTCCTACGAGGCGGCAACTCTCCTGGCGCGTTTTCCGCCTTTCGACATCCTGGCGGAGATGGATGCGTGGGTCTACGATCAGACACGCTCCCTCCGCCAGAGCGGCGAAAACGCGCCTCCAGGGGCGTTGGACAGGCTGCGGCGGCTAGCTCGCCGACGCGCACTTGTAAAGTGGCGTCACCGCCTGCGGATGCAATTTGCGACCAAGCGCGTCGTCGAGGCCGTCCTGCCGCTCTTCGGAGCCTGGCTCAGAAGGAGCGAGCGCGTCACCTATCGCCTGACGCAGGTGCTCACCGGGCACGGTTGTTTCGGTGCGTACCTGCACAGGATAGGACGCGAGGCCACGGCACAATGCCACCATTGTGATAGCGACCAGGACACCGCACAGCACACGCTCGAGGCGTGCCCTGCGTGGGCCGCCGAGCGGCGGATCCTGGTCGATCGGATCGGGCAAGATCTCTCTCTGCCAGCAGTAGTGTCGGCTATGTTGGCAGAGCACGAAAACTGGAATGCAGTGGTCTCCTTCTGTGAGAGCGTCATGCTCCAGAAGGAGACCGCAGAGCGGGATCGGGAGAGGGCCGATCCCGCTCGAAGAAGAAGGAGACGGCGCCGGGGTAACAACCGCCCTGGCGCCTAATTCCGATACGCCTGAAAACCCCTGCCGTTGCTATAAGGTGGGGGACCTCTGGGTTCGCGGGTGCGTAGATTGGGGAATCTGCGTGCCCACACCAAGCGACCCAAGAGAAGACGGTAGCACGCATGTGGTCACGCGCTGCCGTGGGACGCTTTGGGGGATCCTTTACAATCCCCCTGGGGGGGTGACCGCTTTACAGTCACCCTCTCCGAGATGTGCCAATAGGCGTGGCACTAGTGGGCGGCTCTAGTGTGATCATACGAGGACCTGGAGCCTCCCTTACGTGCCGAAGATGACCGCTCCAGTGGTTTTAGCCGGTAGGAGTCCGGCATACCCCTTCGCCCTTCCCCGGGGCGAAGGAAGTTCATGATGAATTTCCACTGGGCACCAATAAAAAAAAAAAAAAAAAAAAAAAAAAAAAAAAGGTGTCTGATGTTATTTATTTAGCTTTTACCATGCGATTGCATTGAGGACGCTCAAAGAGCCCACTATGATGATGTACGATGTACTGAATCTTAGAATGTACCATTACATGCTAGGATTGACTTCTAGGCTTACCAGATGCCGCTATAATCAGTCTCTGACGAAGTCATCCTTCATCTTCATTTCAATCAACCTCTTTCATGACTTCATACCTTTTATCTCCATCTCTGTCCACTTCATGATTCATTCTTTATTCAAATCAAAATTCGAATTTAGTATTGTGGTGTCGAATCGTTCATATTTTGATCATCATCATTACACATTGGATTCTGAACGCTAGTGGTTCGACACACAGCTGTCGCTCTGACAAATAGTTTCCTACAATATTGCAATTACTTATTTTTAATTAGCTTAAATAGTAGTATCCTATATTTTAAAATTTATATAATCATCAGCATGAAGTGTTGAAGTTGTTAATATCAATATACCTATATAACAATATATATGATACGTTTCATTGAATCACAATAACTGAATCCCATTACTTGCTGTCGTGGAGAGAGCTTCCTAATTGAGATAACCGGGAAAGAAACAAGGAGGGAGGTACTCTGCGACAAGTCTTTTAAGTAAAAGTGACGTGAGAGAGTTAGATCCGGGTAAGTATCGTCGCGCAACTTGAGAAGCCTATTTCCAACTTTGGGCAAACAATATTCATGTACACACGTAAAATTCTGGCACTATAATTAAGCTATTACTAACTTACTATCGAAGCAGTTTGAAAACATCGGTGTCCAGAGTCCAATGCGTTAATTCTGCAACAAAGGTAAAACATTGGTAAGTAACCTTAAAAGGGAAACTCTATAGGTATTCATTTACGTGAAAGCCGTTATCTATATATTCGTAACAGTCACGCATGCGAACCTGCGTTTCTTTAACTACATACCTGGCAATTGTACGCAATGTGGAACTAATTCCTTTACCGAGCCTTACGCCAGAACCTTAAAATTGCGCCGTAAAACGTCATAAGTCTAAGTAGCAATAAATTACACACACACTACTTTCATTACAAGGAAAGCGACAGGTGAGCTTCGGTGAAATTCCAGACGTGATTCCGTTTCTCTTTCTCTATTAGTCGCAAGCGTCGTTATAAGGTCTTGCGCTTGGTTAAGAATTTTTCAGTGGCCGTTTGAAAAGGGGTTTCGAACCGGATAAATGGCGATGTGTGCTAATAGACAGAGTCTCATTTCTTTTGCGACGATGTGATGCACTCAGAGGAGGCGGCATAGCGGGGATGTATAGAGGTCATCTCTGATCTCCGCCGCAAAAGGCGCACAATGCTTCATCGGAGGGCGCTGACCGATCTCCAGCCAGATGAGTTGCGGCCTGTGGCGACGAACTAGTGACAGTCCGCCGCCTGAACAGAAGCAGACTCAAGACGATGGCGGCGCGTTGTGTACTGCACGCGCCTCTCTGGAGGAATGTGCGATTGGCTAGGTCATACAGGTGATGGGCATAGCCGTAGGTAAGAAGAAGGAACAATGTGGGTATTTGGCCGGTGAGCATCTTACCCTACAGGTATAAAATATGACTTCTCGTTGGCCTGCATGAACCATGGTTGGGGCATAATACCTGGCCCCGCCCGACTTCATGAATAAAGCTTTTTTCCATTTCAGTGTTTTTAATATTTTTATATCGTGTAGGGTTTTTGAAGTCTGTACTTTTTTGTTAAAACGTTTTATTTGTTTCTTTTTAGTGTAAATAAATATAAGAACATTTTCCAATTTGGTATCAGTATTTAACACAAAAAATAAGATATACATCATCTTATCTAGATGATGTATATCAATAGCGTAATCAAATTAACCTGTTTATTGAAGCTACTCAATCAAATATAATGAAGTTTATATGGGACCAACTCGATGGCATTCTGCACCAGTTAAAAAAATAATTGCTCAATCAAATCAGTCTACAAATCTCGGAGTAATCGGTGTACATACATAAAAAATAAAATACGCATCGAATTGAGAACCTCCTCCTTTTTGAAGTTGGTTAAAAATGTAGTTACTCACAATTGTAAGTACGAAATGATAGGCCCAGTATGATACAATTGTTGTTTTCCAAGATGGTGCCGGAAAATACGGAAAATGATGATCCAAGACGTAATCCACGATCCAAAACCAAATTCAAAAGTAAGAATTTCGCCATAGCTTAGCCGAAAAGAATATCTATAAAGGTTTCCCATAAATGTTATTCATCATCATCATCATATTAGCCACAGGACGTCCACTGCTGAACAAAGGCCTCCCCCTTATATTTCCACAACGAGCGGTTACATGCCGCCCTCATCCAACGACTCCCAGCGACCTTCACCAGGTCGTCTGTCCACCTCGTTGGAGGTCGTCCCACGCTGCGTTTTCCGGTGCGCGGTCTCCATTCTAGAACCTTTGTGCCCCAGCGGCCATCAGTTCTACGAGCAATGTGCCCTGCCCATTGCCACTTCAGTTTACTAATCCTTTCAGCTATGTTGACAACTTTAGTTCTTCTACGGATCTCCTCATTTCTGATTCGATCTCGTAGAGAAATACCAAGCATAGCTCTCTCCATAGCTCGCTGAGTGACCTTGAGCTTTCTTATGAGGCCTATTGTGAGTGACCACGTCTCTGTTCCGTATGTCATCACTGGTAACACACACTGGTTAAAGACTTGCGTCTTGAGGCATTGCGGTATTGTTGACGAAAAGATGTTGCGAAGTTTCCCAAACGCTGCCCAGCCGAGTCGGATTCGACGATTGATCTCTTTGTCGAAGTTGGACCTACCTAACTGGACAGTTTGTCCCAGGTAGACATACTCGTCAACAACTTCGAGAACAGAGCTCCCAACGGATATTGGGATGGGCACGACATGGGCATTTGACATGACTTTTGTCTTGCCCATGTTCATCTTAAGGCCCACCTGTTGGGAAACTCTGTTGAGATCATCGAGCATTGTGCTGAGCTCTTGCAGCGATTCTGCCATGACTACGATGTCATCGGCAAATCGAAGGTGAGTGATATACTCGCCATTGATGTTAATGCCGAATCCTTTCCACTCCAGTAGTTTGAAGGCATCCTCCATTGCAGCGGTGAACAGTTTCGGGGAAATGACGTCCCCCTGTCTCACACCTCTCTGCAATGGAATTGCCCCCGTGCTCTGTTCATGTACCCGGACCGACATGGTGGCGTTTCTGTATAAGCACTTCTACACTTCAATGTACCGATAGTCGATCTGGCACCGCTGCAGAGATTGCAGCACTGCCCAGGTTTCGATCGAATCGAAGGCTTTCTCATAGTCCACAAACGCCAAGCATAGTGGCAGATTATACTCCTCGGTCTTCTGTATAACCTGCCGCAGCGTATGGATGTGGTCTATGGTACTGAAACCTTTTCGAAAACCGGCTTGTTCGGGAGGCTGGAAGTCATCAAACCTGCGCTCGAGACGATTCGTGATGACCCTTGAAAACAGCTTATAAACATGGCTCAGAAGTGAGATGGGTCTATAATTCTTCAATAGGGTGTTATCACCCTTTTTGAAGAAGAGCACCACCTCACCTCTGTTCCACGCTTCCGGCGTTGTGCCCTCGAGTAAGACGGAATTGAATAGCTTCTGAAGGACTTTAAGTACCGGTATGCCACCCGCTTTCAGAAGCTCTGTCGTAATTCCGTCCCCACCCGGCGCCTTGTTGTTTTTAAGCTGTTTCAAGGCCATCCTAATCTCGTACAGGCTGATGTCCGGGATATCCTCGGTATAGTGTCGGGTTAGTTTGGCTCGCGGGTCTTTGTCAGAGCCAATGGTAGGTATAGTAACCGAGGTGTATAACTGCCGGTAGAAGTTCTCAATCTCTCTCAAAACCTCTGGCTTAGTCGACGCTACACTGCCGTCCTCGGTCTTCAGCTTCATAATACGACTTTGCCCAAAAGACTTGTCTCTTGCGAACACTTTGGAGCCTTGATTCCGCTCAATCGCCTCTTTAACACTATTAGTGTTAAAGGTGCGGATATCGTGACGCAAGGACTTCCATATCCGTCTATTGAGCAGTCTGTATGCTTCAGCATCACCGGAGGACTGCAGCGTCATGGCGCGTCTTTCTGCCATGAGGTCGAGAGTGTGATCGGAGAACTTTTTTGGTCTACCTTTACGGTGGGTTTTAAAGAACTTAGACCCAACCGTTTGGACAGTTTCTACAAACCTACCATTTAGATCGTCTACAGATACGCAATGTTCTAGGCACTCGAAGCGGTTTTGGAGTTCGAGTTGAAAGCTTTCGGGGTTTTGGATATGAGCACTAGAGGGCCGGAGCGTAGACCTCATCAGACGAGACCTCTCAACTTTGAGATTAATATTTAATGTGCCTCTTACCATTCGGTGATCACTACCGGTTTTCACCCTGTGGATCACAGAGACATCATTGAATATTTGTCTTTTATTGGTCATGATGAAGTCAATCTCATTCCTCGTGGAACCATCGGGACTCATCCAGGTCCACTTCCTGTGAGGCGGCTTTTGGAAAAAGGAGTTCATCACTTACTCACACAACAAATGTTATTATCAAAAGTGTAATTATTACTAACCGCTACTAGTATCCCACCAGTCACCACCATAAGCTTTAGAGTATTGTTGTTCGAATTCAGTACTGCGATCGCGGCACAAAACAGTGTATCTCTGACAAAAACGAATCATCTAACCGAGTTAGAGCAGGTTTGAATATCGAGTCCCTAGGAGCAAACCATGTCGCACGGCTTCTTCTCTTCTCCTTCGAACTCCGCGTCACTCCTCAAGCCGTTATGAGTTATGACGGATCCTTAACCATTCGCGCAGTGCGCCTATGGAATTCTCTTCCACGTCATCTTCGCGATAACCCTTCTCTGGACGTTTTTAAGAGCAGAATTAAGAAGCAACTTCTTTCTAAATAACATATAATTGGATATTCAAATTCAAATTTTTTTTATTCATATAAACCTTTTTTTTGCAGGCACTTATGAATAGTCAGAATGTAGTCGCGCGGTTCCAAAAAGTTGGTTCTATGGAGAAGAACCGGCAAGAGACTTCATAGACACTCTTTTAAAATAATTAAAAAATGTTGTATATTTATATACAACATATATATTAATATGTATGTATATAATGTAATTTGGTTATAATTGTATAAGTTTAATGTTTATTGTATTGCAGCTTCTATAGATAATGTACACTCTACTTAACCTCTAAGCTTTATGATTTCGCTCTCTCTCGCACACAGGTTTGCTGGTAGAAAACTCAATTTTGAGTTAAGCTCGCCTTTGTATATGTAATGTCCAAGTGTGTCTTCACTATATTTTGTATTTGTACAGTAAAATTTTAGAAATGTTTCTGATGCTATATGTATCATAGTCAGAATTTAAATTTATGTGAATATGAAGAAGGAATTTGACGAAATAGTTGAAGCTAACAAGGTAGACGTGCCGATATGCTAATCAATCAGTATTAAGATTTAATCAGATAGGCACGTAGAAACCTGTGCGATAAAGAGGTTGAATTAGAGACCCGAGGCAGACCAAATTGTAGTTCACTGCCGTGACTTGCGATTTCATGCCCTATCAGAATTAACTGCATCTTTTCTCTGGAATGTTAGGCAGTTGTACTAAATTCCAAGACTACTTCTATTACTTAGGGTTAGTAGTTAATAAAGCTCTTGTGTGATACATTGCCCTCTAAAATTGAAATATCTTTGGCATTACTAATTCTGATTTCGATCATTATAAAATACGTATATACAAAGTTATGGAAAAGATATACAGTGTGTCCAGTAAATAGCACGACATATTGCAGGGGGTGAGAGCTTGGGTCAATACCTACCTAAAAAACAATATATGTTCAGCAAAATCTTAAGGATTATTTTTTTCACCACTGTACGTTAAAGTTAGCGATAAGAAAATTGTAGTGTGAAAATTTACATAAAAATTGTATCTCTTGAAAACATTTTAGTTTTTAATAGAATAAAGACTTATCAATGAGTAAAGTAACTATTCACAAATAATTTGAGGTAAAAAAAAACTAGAAAAGGAATTTTTCATTACGAGATGCTTAAAAATATGTGTCAAGGTAGACATTTTTCGATATTTCGGAAAATTTTGTACTACTGTAAATCCGTAAGATTTTGCTGAACATATATTGTGCTTTTTTGGTAGGTATTGACCCAAGCTCTCAGCCCCTGCAGTATGTCGTGCTATTTACTGGACAGCCTGTATATGCTAAGAGTCGGTTATCGTAACTCCTAGCTTGAGTATGAAAGAAAAATACAAACAATGTCAGTATAACTCATATTTTTTAGTTAATATATATTCTTACTGGTCATAGAGACAAACGGTCGAATACTAAATCCGAAACGCCAGTTAATATTAAATCCCGTTTTAACTATTCGAGTAACCTGTTTTCTGTACAAAACCGGGCGGCTAAAATAGTTAAAGCGGGAATTAATGTTAACTGGCGTTTCAGTGTCTCGAGGTGACAAGTGCAATGTCTTGTCACGGAGGACTAATTCTGGGTAGTGTTACAGTCGTTATAGGCAGGAGTGTCGCTAACCACTTGCTTGTCCCGGCAAAAAGATATGTAAAAAAGTTAATATCGAAGTTATTAATAATAACATGGACATGCATCTTAGTAGCGGTCCCGCATAGAATTCAAATTTATCTTACGGATGATTGATTGAATACTCACTCTAAAATTTGTGTCTAGACAAAGACAAATCACCAGCTAATAGTTAAGCAACATTTATCACCTACTATGAGGTAGGTACTTATCCGGTTTTTATTGCAGAAACATTGCAAAGCAATGAGCTGTCAATGATGTCATAATCGTGATAAATATTCAATCAGCCCTTCTCGATCAGAGATTTACAGTAACTTGTTACAATAAGTGTACCGTCGTATGGGTAAATCAATTCGATTCCCGATATGCAATGCTTCAATATGATGCAAGGTGCGATACAGCTGTTTTAATAATACTTTGTACTGTAACTGACCATGGTGTAAATGAAACAATAGACGCCGACATAAAAAAAAATTAAGTAACACTCGTACATAAATTTAATAAATCTGAATTTTGTGTTTATTTCGTAAATTTGAATTTGTTGTTTCATTTACACCATGGTCAGTTACAGTACAAAGTATAAGCTATATTAATTATAATTATTTATTATGAAATATTTATTCTTGTTAAACTGTTTTTGTATTTAAAGATTCTGAGACAGGAACAATATAGGAGGAGGGATCAAAAAGTAGTGAGAATGAGATAGAATATAATGACTATTGATAACTTAATAATTTATTTTTCTACATTGCTTCCGAGTCTCTCTACACACCGAGTCCAGCGGTTTTCCAAGGCTTCAATCCCTTTCACAAAAAAGTTTTGTCTTGGTCCTGCAAAAAGCTCTCCACGGCATCCATCACCTCGTTATCGTCTTCGTACCTGTTTCCCCTTAAGTATTTTTTCAATTTGGGGAACAGATAAAAATCGCTAGCCGCCAGATCTGGCGAATAAGGGGGATGGTCAACCAATTCGAAGCCACCTTGCTGAATGGCAGCTTTTTGTCTCGGGATCAAAATGATGGATGGATGGATGGATGATGTTTCGTCCATTGTTACGAAACGAAAGGAGACAAAAAGTTATCAGATTCTTCTTGAAACTTGGTCAACAATATCTTCGAAATGTAAAGTCGATTTTATTTCTGACTGTCGGTTAACATTCTCGGCACCCATCTTGCGGAGACTTTTCTCATATTCAAAGATTGTTTCAATATGGATTGAATACTTCCATATGAAATGCCCGTTTCTTGAATTCAGTATCGGATGGTAACTCTTCGATCGCTCAATACATTTTTCTCGACTTACGCAACATTTTCTTGGGTGACTGACGTCGATGGACAGCCGCAACGATGTTCGTCTTCCGTGCTCGTTCTACCTACTCGAAATTGAAAAGCCCACCTTGCGACAGTGGAATACGGCGGAGCAGACTCTCCTAATGTTGGCTCCGAATCGCAATGAATCTCTTGCGTCGTTAACTTTTTTAAACAGGGGTATTTAATAACGGCTCGCACTTCGTTTTTCTCCATTTTCGAGAACACGCTCCGAAACGAAGCAAGCAACTGACTACATTCAGAAAAAAACAAAAGAGAATCGAAGATTTATTTATTTATTAATATTACAAATATGTATCTGAGCTATGCCTGCCAGTATTTATTTTTTTCTTACCGAGGAGTATGTCGTTCTCACTACTTTTTGATCCCTCCTAGTATTTATAATAAATTGTTAACCACTGTGTATTATAAATATTATTACCATGAATGGCATAAAGTAAATTATTTTGTGAACTTTAGACGGTAAATATACACAACTTCCAATTATTAAAGTCGACCAGAGGAATGGGAAGCAACACCTCTTCTGTGGTGCCATACTCCGCTCACCAACCCGCTCACCAAAGCGTGGTGAGTATTGGCAAGTTCTACTCAAAATGACGACACGTTGTGAAAATCTTTGGGGAAGGTCTTTGTTTAACAGTGGACGTCCTTCGGCTGATCTGATGATGGTGACCCAACCTTATTTATTTTTCCTATACTACGTTCTTCTTTTACTCAACAATGCCATCTCAAAGAAAGCATCACATTCAATTAACGTGTGTGTATATAATTGAAATTCAAAGCACAACCTCGTTTAACTCCAGCGTTTAGTGTTTTTCACTTATCGCCTCATCGAGTGAGAAGTGAAGACAATTTAACGATAATTCTGCAAACGAATGCAACTGCATTCGATCAACGGATAAACTAACGACACGGGCTAGCGCCAAACGGCCTCTAATCACGCTATGACTCGCGACAGATTTATTCAGTTGCACGAAATTGCGTTACCGATGAGCTTGTGTGCTAGTTCCAATCTCTTAGTTTTCAAACGCATTGCCTTTTTTCAAATAACTGTATTTATTAACTATATGGAAATGAGATATACCTAGGTGTTAGGGATTATCCTTTACAGTCCTCCCCGAGAGGAGCCTGGGGGGCGGCCTTTTTACAGTCGCCTGCCCTCCGCTAGAGGAGGTGACCGCTTTACAGTCATCCCCTCCGGGATGTGCCTAAAGGCGTGGCACCAATGGGCGGCTCTAGTGTGATCTTACGAGGACCTGGACCTTAAGATGACCGCTCCAGTGGTTTTAGCCGGTAGGAGTCCGGCATACCCCTTCGCCCTTCCCCGGGGCGAAGGAAGTTCCATGTAGAATTTCCACTGGACACCAATAAAAAATAAATAAAAAACGTGTTAGGGATTAATAACACTTGGTTATTTGGTTGGATTAAAAAATCTTACTCCTAACGGCAAATAATATTATTAAATAATAGCTTTAATAAATGCGTTATAATTAAATACTATATTTTAACTACTAATATGTTATTGTGACTCAATTATTTTTTAATTAATCTTTATTGCAAAAAATTATATTTTGTAACACAACGTTTATTAAATTGATGTCTACATTAAATAAAATGATACAAAAGTTTTTGCAATAATAAGGCTATTAGCGTTATAAAATGCGCAAGAGTCGGCACACCGTGTTCGGGTGAGTACATTTTGCACATTGGTTATAATTAAAATAATACTCCATTATGTGGGTCAAGATTACAATGATAGACGTTTGTGCAACTGTTACTTGCAGTGTTCACAACAAAATATGTATTTTTGTTGATAAATTCCTTTACTAATTATAACGTAGTTTTTACTGGTAATAATAGGTCTCCAATTGCAAGAGTTAGATGAAGTAGGTGTATATATACTCACACATTCTGTTGCCAAGGTGTAGTATTTAAACTTTAAACATTACTGAGTTCCGAATTGAAGGGCTGTGTGACTATGTAAAGTTATTTTCGAATACATTAACAACTCAACTGCGATCGCCAACCCGCCCGCCAAGCGTGGCGATCATGGCAAAACCCCTCAATGAGCACACAACACACAGATATCGGTCGCCGAAAAGCATCTCGCGACCCTTGTGTATCTTTAGTGTTGAATAATGAATCTAAAATCACTTTTTGTTATCTATTAAAACACCTTTTTGTTTCCATCGCATCGAGTTGAAGTTTTCTCTTTCAGAATGAATGATCAACTCTGTCATTGCTGTGAAGACTAACTAGACAGTGTTCTTAGATACAAAATTAATGTTGAATAGTAACGCAAACGCCAAGTCTCTAGGGTTGCTAGCTGGTTAGATTAATATTCAACATAAATGTTGTATCTAAGAACACTGTCTAGTTAGTCTTCACAGCAATAAACGAATTTATTTGATATTTTATCTAAAGCCTTATATGTGGGATTCCAATCGACCACTACAAAGATGGTGTCTGTCCTTGTAGTGTCCGGATTGAGAATATAGCACCACTCCATGTCCTCCTGTTTGGTATGTGTTCTTTGTAATGTTGTCTCACACTTATATTGCTTCTGTACAGACGTTAATTCCACATGCACCCAAACGTAAAACTGTAGGTTATACAAATATTTGTTACGCGCGGGAATCCAATCCGCGAAGAGAGGTAGTGGAGAAACGGGGGTCGCGGAAGCGCAGAGTGGGTCTCAGACTGTGCGACCCCCAGCAAGACGACGCGGCGGTACACCTGTGATGCGATGCATGAGCCCACATCAGAGCGAACAGCGAAGCTTTGGGGGGATCCATTATAATCTCCCCCGAGATAAGCCCGGCGGCGGCCTCTATACAGTCGCCTTCCCTCCGCTAGAGGGGGTGAGCAGTTTACAGTTACCCTCTCTGAGAGTTGTGCCTCTGGTGTGGCACCAATGGGTGACTTGGTGCGTTCGTTCTCGAGTCTGAAGCCTCCCTTCAGTGTCAACGATGACCAAAGGTGGTTCAAGTGGGTAAAAATCCAGATAACCTTCGCCTCTCCATCCAGAGGTGCTGGACGATGCATGAGCATTCCACCGCGGTGAAAAAAGGTAGCTTAGAAAGTTAAGCAACTAGCCACTGCAACAAACGTCGTCATATGGCAATCATTATTTTAATAAAGATTATTATTGTTATATGGTAATCGCGGTATAAGCAAATTCTTTTCCATTCTTAATAAACAGAAATCGAGGTTCCCGAAGGTTATTTAAAGACTGTCCGATTTCTGGGAGTGTTAACAATCCTAGTTGCATCTAACGGCTTGTAAATAAGAGCGAAATACAAATGTATTCTGTGACGACGGAGACGGCGCTCAGGCGATTAGTACTGGATGAATACACAACACGATTGCAGCTCTTAGCGTAATTGGAGTATTAGTGGTTTGCAGAGTTGTGGAATAATACGTTTGATAGTGAAGAAAAATGTATTCGACTCATGAAAAGTAAATTATACACACGCTTATACATACACACATGCATGTGAAACACGCGCTTTTATTCGTTGAAACGCGTAATAGCAACGGGTTATGGGTTTTTCGTGTGGTATCCGGATAAGGAATATAGCACCACTCCATCTCCTCCCGTGGATATCGTAAAAGGCGCCTAATGGACTGTAAACCAGAGAGATGGGCAGCAGTCGGCGTCCTTTCTATGGAACAGTATGGCAGTACAATCAACAACCCGCCAGCCAAGCGTGGTGAACTGGTGAGTGCTGGAAAATTCCCCCTGAAATGACGACACACGGCATGTGGGGGAGGCCTTTGTTCAGCAGTGGGCGTCCTTTGGCTGATATGGTGATGATTATGATGTTTTTGAAATCTGAATATTATAAAGAAGTAATTCGCCGAAGTAAAGCGGCCTCTTATGTTCTAAAAACAATATTGTAACCTATTGTTTAACACTTATAATCCGTATATTTTTGCAAGCGGCTATCGTGTTCAGCAGTTGACGCCTACGGCCTTGTGTGAATTAATGTTAGGTAATTCTTTAGAGGTAATAAACGTTATGTTCGTCCGTAAAAGGGCATTTGTTACTATGGTAAAGGCTTGCGGGCTTGCAGGCTTGGTAGCCTTTCGCAAATCTCATGCCCAATAACTTAATGAGGCATACATGAGACTACAAGCAGATGGGGTATATGAGTAAGGGTAGAAAAAAAAGTTGTAATACAAGAACTCTATAATATGCCTCAACCAAATCCACGTTAGAAACAGGCGTTACGTCACAGGTTTCATCCCTGATAGATTAAAATAATTATGCAGCCTTCAGACAATTAAGTAGTCAATTGGGTGTTGTGCACGTGACTATACCTGATAAGGCACGCACGACAAAGAAAATAAGAAGGTGCACTATTTAAACAAAAAATAGCGAATAAAATGTTTAAAGTATGCGTGAGTTGATGACACAGTTACCTTGGCCGGGCATAACCTCGTGAGAACAGCATTAGCATAAGAATCGACCAATCCGATTCAGATCTCGTTCACACGTCTCATG
This sequence comes from Diloba caeruleocephala, assembly GCA_947459985.1. Taxonomy (NCBI): domain Eukaryota; kingdom Metazoa; phylum Arthropoda; class Insecta; order Lepidoptera; family Noctuidae; genus Diloba; species Diloba caeruleocephala. The sequence continues at coordinate 24,498,961 of OX381610.1, forward strand.
TCTTGTATGCAAACTTGTATGTAACGCACCGGTCGTGATCTAGCTACTGGCATAAACTTCAAACATGTATGATGAATGATTCATTATTTAAAATTGGCGTAATAGCTTTGTAGGAGACACCAAAAAAAAAAAAACATGCACATTAAAACCTCTGGGTACCAAACTGTTTAGTAAGTTACATGGCATTCGAAACAGAAAAAGAATAGTACAGAGACAGAAAAAAAAACGGGAATTCTTATTACTCGGGGACGTCGTAACATCCTGAAAAAACACAATCTGCTGCGAGACTCTAGCAAGTTCATAATGCTTAAAGGCCTTAATGCAAGTGCTTCATCTGCGTTAGAAACTAGGCCTATCCTACGACACGTGCAGCCGATCAGTGTCACGAACCCACGACAATGGAGATGTTACGTTGTGCGTGCGGCGTTACCTGATTAGATGGAAACAAGGTCATCCGCGTCAGCTTCGAAATACGTGACAGTGCAGACAAGCTAAACGAAAGTCTCTCGAGATGTTCGACTCATAGGACTAGGTAAGTTGAAATTGGACAACAGCTTTCCAAAAGGAGACCAACTGGGACTTCATGCGGGAGGTCATGCGTAATTCAGATATCCTTTAGGATTGAAGCAGCGGAATTAAACTCATTACTTGCCTATATATGTGTTAACTATAAGTAAGTAGTTAACTTTCTATAAGTGATCAACAAAATTGGTCTTTTAATTTCATCGTCGTGTAAGAAAATGGAATTAAAAGCTTCAGTCCACATAAAAATAATACGGTGTAAACAATGTTATAATATTTCCGGATTTAATTATTTATAAACATACAATGATTAAAAATTTCGTAAATGCGTTGTAATTCAAATAATGATTTTTTACAATTAGAAATTTACAAGGTATATACCTAGTACGTATCAATGATATCTCTTGTTTTAAAACAATAATAATTCTACCAATATTGGTAATATATGTAATAGCAATGAATGGTTTAACAACTGTGTTGGTATAATTATAAACACATAACTGCATAATTAGGTCAATAGATATATATATACCCATTCTAATGATAATGTAAGAACGCGAAATGGAATGTATACATAACTTTAAAAAAACTGTATTCAAAATATTAAGCTACCACAGTCAAAGGCATCACAGTCTGACAGCCAAAACGTAACACTAATCTTAGGCACAATTAAAAAGAGTACAAAGAATTGTTTATTGGCTTGACATCCGGTTGTTTGATCGTAAAAAGCACAGAACATAAAACTAAAGGTAAAAACTGCTCAGATAATGCAATTAGCCGCAGTGTTGCCGCGCAAAAAGCGGCACTGTTAGACCTCGTGGGATAGCTGCATAAATCAATCTGATGTGATAGTTGCGCTTTGATAGACGGATTAGAAATTATCGTCTAGTTGGCCCGTTTTTGACGATTACTATGTACCTTTCGGAATCGGAGTTGTAATTTATTAAGCAATGCATCAACGTTTATTTATAACATTGTTATCATAATTGAGTGTTCATAGATAATAATAGCACTTTACTAAATAGCACCACACTGTTATTATAATGAGGTTGGTAGAGTCGCAACATGCTAAGATTGAAGGCCATGAATATGATGACGATGGTGATCATAATGATAATCTTGGTCATGCCCCCAGTACCCTTTGTAACACCCAAGGTCAACGTTCGCTTTTTAATATCCCTCCCCCTAGCAAATAGGATTATAATGACAAAAGGTATTTGTCATTGGATAAAAATATAGTAGATAGAAGGTAACGGATATTGGAAATCCATATTGTAGCAATATCTCTAACATTAAAACACATCTAAGTTAGTTGCTCACTTTTTACAGTCTTAATTACGTCGATTTTGTAATAGGGTTTTGTAATCTCAGTATATAATTGTATGTACTATTGTAATGTAATGTTGTATGCTAGTATTATGCGTGTAAAAAAACTCACGTATGCACGTTGACTTGTTTAATAAAAACTATGGACGTAAGTGTACTTGTTTAAATGATTCTTATTATTCGATGCAATACCACTAACTGATAGATTTATACGGAATGCACGGATGTGAATAAAATCTGGACACTGAAACAAGACAAGAACAAACTCCTAGTGACGAAGAGCAAGAGCCTCCGGATTTAGGAAAAAACCCGAGATTGGAAGGCCACGAAATCCGTAGGCTGGGTCACATCTAGAGAATGCGAGAAGATTGAGGGTATGTGACCCTATCTGGGCTGAACGACGACCCGTGGTTCGCCTCGGATATCATTGGAAGCGATACAGCGGAGGATCTTTGAGAGCTGCGAGTTAACGATTAGCTAGAAACTGACAAAAATGGTACTGAAGCGTTTTCTCGTACTAAGTAGTTAATAGATTAATTAGTTGAATAAATAATAAAACTTTTTAACAAAAAAAATACGGCGGTGCCAGGTATGCTTCAACTATGGTTCATGCAGACCAACGAGTTATATTTATGGGCCTCGCCCGGCTTTATAAATAAAGTATTTTTTTTTCTTTTTAGTGGTTTTAATATCGTATAGAATTCGATATTTATTGTTAAAAAGTTTTATTTGTTTCTTTTTAGTGTAAATAAATGTAAGAACTTTTCCCAACTTGGTATCCGTATCTAACACTAAAAATAATTCTAAGAATCGAAACTATTAAGAGATCATCATCATCACCCCCCAATGAGCCCACAACACATTCATATCGGTCGTTGTGGTGATCTTTGGGGGGAGGCCTGTGTCCAGCAGTGGATTTCATTCGGCCGAAATGATGAAGACATCATCTAGGTAAGCGCAGTAAAATTAAACCAGTTTATTGAAACTAGTTAAAAAAACTACTCAATCAAATGTAATGGAATTTATATGGGACCAATTCGAAAGCATTCTGCACCTAGTAAAGAAAGAATCGCTCAAATCGGTCTACAGATCTCGGAGTAATCGGTGTACATACATACAAATAAAAAATAAAATACGCATCCAATTGAGAACCTCCTCCTTTTTGAAGTCGGTAGTAAAGGAAACATGATAATATCTATTGGATAAATCAATATTGTATTTTTGTGTCTAAGTAATAAAAATCTTATTAGATATGTCATGAAAAATAGAAACGGTTACTTCATTAGGTCTTCAGAATAAATCTCATTCATACGTGTTTTTTTCTTAATAAAATAGACATGTTCATGCTCCAGTTTCAAATGTTCTGACAAGACATGGATTTGTCTCGCAGTGGGAACTACGAAAGGTTAAGATATCGCCCGTTATGTTACGGTAATCGCTGAATGTTTAGGCTTGCCATGCCGTCATTTTACTGTCCACATTGTTTTGATTAGCCCAGTTTTGATGTTCTCTACTACTAAGTCAAGTTAGCTGTAAAATGTAATTACTTCAATGCGCAGCTGAGTTGTTATGTTTTATTGTTCATACAACGGGAGAGGTTTTAAAATTATAGTTAACATTATAACAGTCTTCATCTAAAGTACAGCGATAATACGCGACGCAGTAACTACTTAGACAACTGGAATTTTCTCGGAGAATTCCCAATAACTTGCCAGGCGGCTTTTTCGTAGGCAGATGGTGTCCGCGATATAATGCTACCTTAGATATTCTAAGAATGCTACGTGTAAAAATACACCTGCCATTTTCTATCCCGTTAATTTAATAGCTAATATTTAAAAGAAAAAGTTACAAAGCTCTTCTTGCGCACACAATTACACGATGAATGGTTGTCGCACAGTTCTATGCGGTATTTTTTACATTTCCATGTAATTGCAACGAGTAGAGCTTAAAGATAATTTGACAATAGACATCGTCATCAACTGACCCTCGACCTAGTCCACCGTAAAGTCTTAAACATAACCGAGCGTTTAATTAGTCGATTATTTTCACCAGCTACAACTTGTTATACTACGAGTAAAAGCCGCAATATGAAATTCTTTACAAGATTGACAACTAGGATGATTCGCAAATGGAACTGTTCTTCCGACAAAAAAAAATGTCCATCTACTGTACAGTTCCATAAACTACTTCTGTCTAAGGTTTCTTAGAATAACATTGTATAAAAAAGAACAGTTCCTGTACGTTTTCTACGGGACCTGAAAGCTTTATGGAGAATACGACGCAGTAATTATTGTTCAAGTTCACCAAGTAATATCACGCTATTTGCGTCATATGGACTGCAACAACAAGTGATCCGAGTCTTACAATACTGTACGAAGCACACATGTTACGTTCCTAATTTCATGCTAAATCGAACATTCACGACACTAGAGCCTCCCACACGAACAAACGACGGTCCCTGAACATGAAATAATCACTACTTACGGTTGGCGAAGTTGATGATCGCAGTCCGATATTATTAATAGTCTAGCCTAATAGTGTGCTAATCTAAGTATACATATCTATGTGCCGGCTCAGAATGCCACCACCCCATCTCCTACCATGGGTGTCGTAAAAGTCGACTAAGGGATTAGTCGGAGGATGGGCAGCAGCGTCCTTCGAGTACATTAACAACTCAACTGCGATCGCCAACCCGCCTGCCAAGCGTGGCGATTATGGCAAAACCCCCAATGAGCTCAAAACACATCCATATCGGTGGTTGTGATGATCTTTGGGGGAGGCCTGTGTCCAACAGTGGACTTCATTAGGCCGAAATGATGATGAAATGATATCTAATTCTAGCTGGTACCCACGATTTCATTCGAGATACTGATGGAGAAACAGAAACATGAAACAACAAATTGCTGAGATTTTCCGAAGGTGCCAATCATTATTAATTGAGTTGAGGATGCAATTGAAATCACGCTTGCCTTTTGAAAACCAAATTTTCCGGGAACTGAAATTTCTTGACCCACACACCGCCGTACATAAAGATTACGCTGTTTAAGTAACGTCATAGAAACTTTTCCATACGAAGTACAGCCAAAACAAATGCAGTTAATTGATGAAGAATATAGAAGTACTGGCTCACCCCTTTTTGTAAACAATTTTGGGTGGAAGTTGGGAACATTCTAATAGTGATGGCATGTTAAAATACAAACATATAAATCGTTTTTAGTAAATCTCTGTTATGTATACCGGTATCCCATATTTTCACATATAAATTTAGTAAAAACGAACCAAAGAAACATATTTATGAACAAAACTGTATCAGCAATTTTAAAAACAAAGCAAGGAGTTAAATATGTAGGACGTTGTGTAAATTTTAATCCTTCGAAAAGAATGTTAAAATTCAAGTCTAACATTTAGTCAGTTTTATTATTAAATAAAACATGTTGATTAAATCATTATTTTTATTGGTATATTTGCTCTGTGTAGGTCGGTATATTTCAGTAAATTTTTGAGGTGCCTTGGTATTTTTGTAAAATGTTGCCTGGTCACGCTGATTGCACCCATATCAGCACGTAAATTGCGAACTGCTCCTTGAGCAACCAAAAGAAAGATCAACAGACCATAACTGAGAAAATCCTATACCTACGGGTATGTCCACTGTTTCCATGTGTATATGAGTGATAAACGTTATTTCGCTATCAAAACTCCATGGATAAAAAATTACATAACATAATAGATGTAGTTTTTCATAAGAACCATGAAAAGGTAGAAACTATCATAGTTTGCCAACTTTATAATTGCTGTATGTGATAGGTTGAGGTTTTGAAGTGACCATGGGTTATTGGTATACATGTCATAATATACAACCACCATAATTGCGCCGACTTCGGCAAACCAGTTTAAGAATTCACAGATTTCTCATGTTTTATAGCAATGACATTTGGACTTCGGTAAACGTAAGCTTTCTCTCTTTTGAATTTTTTATCCAATATTGGTAAAAGTGCACTTGCGAGTATTTGATTATGTATAAAACGAATGTTTCTATTCTGAGAATTTTCTATCTCCATCACAAATTCTCTCGCACTACATTTTATTAGTTTATTATGAGATTTTTAACCTCTTAAGAAGTTAATTCCGCCTTAAATTATGAAATATTTATTTTATCAGTTCCCCACTTAAATCAGGTCAACAAGGTTGGAAAACATACAGCCTCATATCACGGAGGTCGGAATTTTAATGGGGGACGTGCGAGGCGTTCCATCGTACGTGCAAGCAGCTGAGCTTAGTGCAGGTGAGAGCAAAGCAACCTTGATGCGACCGAAGAAAGCGTCCGCAACGATCGGCGAGATGCCAATTGAACGGTATACGAATAGACGTTAGGTGAAATCATGGAGCTCAACCTCGTTACAGCTGTGCAGAGACAACAGCGATCGGTATTTAATAATCGAGACAAAACAATCAGCGTTCGTGATTTACCTATCATCATTTCGGCCGAATGAAGTCCACTGCTGGACACAGGCCTCATCCAAAGATCACCACAACGACCGATATGGGTGTGTTGTGGGCTCATTGGAGGGTTTTGCCATAATCGCCACGCTTGGCAGACGGGTTGGCGATCGCAGTAAAGTTGTTAATGTACTCGAAAGATGCCCATCCTCCGGCTAATTCCTTAGTCGACTTTTACGACACCCACGGGAGGAGACGGGGTGATGGTATTCTGCGCCGGCACCACACGGCAGATTTACCTATAAATCGATACAATTTTTATAGATTTAAAAATAGCATCGATCCATTTAAATTTGGAAGACGACGTAACGATGCAGAAGTCGTTAAATTAAATAACCTACTACTGCCGTTTTATAGCTTTGAGCTTTCGTCACGGTCATAGGTAATTGCAACAAATTATCGATCGGTAAATCAAAACCTTGACATTATACTGAGCTAAACTTCCTGAACTGTTGATGAGCTATATATCATAAAATCTAGAATATATCAAATTTTGAATTGTGCTGTATAATATTGTGTTCAATTGTAGGAGTTCATATTCTATGGGTCGTATTAAATCAAAAAAGATATTTGAATTGGATTTATGAATCCAATTTAAATCTCTTTATTTAAATTTTGAACGTGACTAGGCTATAATATGTGCAAGGTCAAATTCAAGTCGTCAAATTGGAAATTAAATAATTGATTATTTAGATCAGACATACTCAAAATGTATTTTTAACGAAACGATAACCTAACAGTTTTAAGGAGACATACAAAAGAACTCACTGAACGATGGTATAGGTATACAGGCTATACAGGATAAAACTAAAAATAACCACATAACTTAAACGTACGTGCATGGACTTCGATATCTAAGATAAATATATGGCATACGATTGAGCAACATGACCTAACTCAATGTCAGCGCAAGAGACAAGTGACTAATTATGGGCTATCATAATGTTAATTAAATATTCAAACCGCACACAATGTCAGCCGGACATACAGAGGTTACACCATATATACAAGTTGATAGCAAATATGTAAAGGTATTAAGGTAAGGTAATTAAAATAGCAAATTATACAAATAATTCAGATATTTTAGCGGACAGATTTGTTATTTTATTTTTATGAAAAAACTGGGTCCGAATGTTATTAATAGATTTATATTTAAAAACACATTTATTTTAATTATTACATCATAGGATTTTTTATTAAAAAATAATCACTCAAAAAATATAGAGTTATGTAACCACTTCTTTATTACTTTTCCACTTTACGCTGTAATAATGTACACAATTATTGGAAAGTGGAAATGTTTCTGTCACGGGTTGATACGAAAGCTTGCTATGAAAACTTCATAATCGAACAATACAATTGACAATACAATATTTAAAAATTAAAAATAAACAAGTTTAATTGAAAACAATGTCGGCAAATATTAAGATTACCTAGTATCTTCTATGTAAAAGTAAAAGCCTCAGCCTACAACCGTCAACTATGCAGCTTATTTTAATTAGCATATAAATTAAAGCGATGATTATATATATAAAAAATACATTGGAAATCATCGTTCCTATTAGCAGAGCCATAAAATGTTCGTGGCTTCTATTTTACGACAAGTAATTTATTCAGTTAGGTTTGGTATTAAAAGTGAACATACAATGTTATTGATACCATTAACATTGTATTAAGACTTAAAGTATAAAAACAATTAAATAGGAAACTCAGTACTAAACATATTTACCGTGTAGCTGCGCTAACGAATAGAGCTACCCCATTTCATCACGTGGGTGTGGGCGACTAAGGGAGACTTTCTTACATATTGCGTACCATTAAATAGCCAAGAAGCGTTGGTGTAAGGCAGGCGGCCGACTGTAATACCATTTTGTCAAAACCTTTGCAATATGAATAACATATTGCGATGACTCCAATTATCTTGGACCCAGGGCAGGAAGAAGAAGTATCAAACATATCAGTCTTGTAGTTCGTTCAGAATATAATGAACACTACACGTCCCTATCGTTAACATAGTCTGACTTTATAATAGGCTTTGTTACTAGAATTATTTTATGCGTGTTTAAAACCTTCCAATAATCCCTAAGGTAGATGATCAATTCACGGAAGATATTAAAATTACAACTCTGTGGGGTAATTCTCCTAAAGAAAGTAAGTGATTTGATCAAATCCCTTAAAAAAATATCTAGGAAGGCCTGCGGCTCTGGGCCTACGCCTTAAGCCTTCTAACCTAAATTATCTGAGTCGGATTCACCCTACAGAGTTGTGATCTTGACATCTTCCGTGAATTCATCATCTACTTTAGGGAGTTGATCAAATCTCCGTCCGTCTTCCCTGCGACATATACTGTTCGCAGCATTGGAGTGGCGCAAGGGCCGCCCCAGCCGCACCATAACCTACTGTGACAGGGTTTGTTTTTTTATATATACAACTATTAACCGCCGTTTAAGTTTCAGTCGCCCGCAAAATAGTTTATCTCTTTTTTCTTTTTCTCTTTTTTTTAAACGTTTTACTTGGAAAACCTTTTATCTAAAAGATAGCTATGAAGCAATGGCAATCATATTCATTGTAGCATTGCACATAAAATTGTTAGCACCTCCACACGTAGATCATAAAATGTTTTCAATATCGTAGATCAGATATAAAATGTCAATGATATATTACAGATATTAAAACATTGTTAGATACAGTGCTAATAGCAGTATTATGTGCAAGTTAGGCTATTAGTTGTTAAAGCCGAAGCTTTCACAATACTTTAATAATGGTCTGCCAAAGTTATATTTACTACAAAATTAAACTCTTGTTTAGCCGTTTCAAATGTTTACTATCTTTGTTGTATATCTATGGTAGCTTCTATACTCGATCCATAGTTAAGACAACTCAACCTTCTTTACAATCTATATTATATTTCTCTATAGGAAACATTGAAGAGCGTCTGACAAAGGTTTTTGGAGTCTTTATCACTTACCACGTAGATGGAGTACTAACCACAATAATTTTTGGGATATAAAAGTAACGATGACTGGCTTTTTCTTTAGTTTCATCACTACTGTTATACTTAGTTCAAATCGTAAACATAAAAACATTAATAAAATCCTCTTGTTGTTAGTTACTCTGGTTTCTACCCATAATCCTACGTGGACAGTTCGCAAAGCCTTGACGTGAACTGTTCTTGGTTTCATGCGAAGCGTTTGTGCTGCTACTACAAAAGCTCGTTCAAACTCTAGATAACAATAAAAAGAATAAGATAAGGTAGTAACTTTATCTAATGTTCTACTAATAATTTCCTGTCCAAACTATCTGCGAAGTAGATCAGTAGTGAGTGAGGTAACGGTTCTTCGTGCATTCCTTGTTCATAACGGATAGCCTTGGCTACTCTGATGAGATTGCGCATTTAGCAATATGAGGTGGATTTACAGTTTTAATACTCGGTTTTGTTGATAAAAAAAATACTGATGTAACTAATTTAACAAATTCTCAAGACATCAGTCTCAGTCAAGTCCAAAGAAAACACCACAGTATTGCTTGAAATTATTTTATGTGTATCTAACACTTAAAACAAATATTAGAAAATAAATTAATTTATTATACTTAGAATTACTTACTATACTTAGAAGATCTGTAGCCATGATACTGTCGTAAAACATAGTCTCACAATCAACGGCTCATAATACAATCTTAAAAAAAATATAACAGTTCGCAATAGTGCATGAGATTAAAAAAATACAATACTTTTGCTAAATAAACGTGACTCGTGTGTTTTAATCTCATTTAGAGGTTATGCGTTTCATCTTGTTTATTATATTATTTAATACTCACAAACACATTCATGAATTTCAGTAGTCAAACACAATCGCACTAACAGACACATAGGCGCGCCTTCTTTGCCACGCGCGTTTGGTTGTGTGTGGTTGTGCGATTGTGTTTGACTACTGATATTCATGATTAAAAAGCTTTTGCCTTTATCATGATCATCTCAGCCGAAAGACGTCCACTGGTGGATAAAAGCCTCCCCTAAAGATCGCCTCCCAACGACCGTTCCTGCGCTACTCGCATCCAGCGGATTCCCGCAATCTTCACCAGGTTATCGGTCCATCTCGTGGGGGTCTGCCCACGCTGCGTCTTCCGGCACGCGGTCGCCACTCGAGAACTTTTCGGCGCCATTGGCCATCCGTTGTACGAGCAATGTGCCCCGCCTATTGTTACTTAAGTTTAGCTATTCTTCGAGCTATGTCGGTTACCTTGGTTTTTTTGCGGATCTCCTCATTTTTTATTCGATCTAGCAGGGAACCTCCATAGAGCATAGCCATCTCTATCGCTCTTTACATTACATATTTTAACTTGCGTTTATAGCGAATGTATTATCCATATTAGGTTTGAAAAATTCTAGGTAGCTATAGGTATTTCTATATAGGTTCTTAGATTTTGACTTTTGTTACGTAAAGTTTTCATTTTGTCAGCTAATCGTTCCTATATGTATACCATTTTCATTAATAATGGTCCTCTTGGTAACAAACTGAAGTACGATCAAATAGTCCTCTGTATTGTATGAATATGCGTAGGAGTATAAGTGATTCTGAAAACTGTGATATGTCTTTGGTGTAATTCTGTATATCTTTGGGGCTGGAATCCGTTCTTTGTACCTAACCAATCGGCTGAATTTCATAAGTCTAAATACAGCCTTCTAATTTCCGCTACCCACTACAAATTTCGAGCTTCTGACTACTCGAAGCTCTACCATTATACACGCTCTGCTTGTTGACCACGATGGCATATTTTCCCAGATCATCGTGGAAGGTTACTATTTTTCCTCCGACGAATAAAGCAGTAATTATTACACGGTACGCCACTTCGAATTAAGTTAATACGAATTGTGACACCGAATCACAACCACGTTAATTGCGTGAAGAGTCACATTGGTTAGATAAATACCGTTTTAGTTTTGCTGTAACACTTTTGTAGTGAACGCCGTTGAAGTGAATTACTTCGTGAGATAAATATGCAGCTATTAACTGTTTTATATTTCATGTTGTAAATGACAAAAGTTGCATTTAAACAAATGGACTAGAACTTATAGAACGTTCGTCCTAGTTGTCTTTTTACTTTTGCCTAACGTACATTTATGTTCTGTTTTCTTTCAGTGAGATACCACTCGAAGTAGATTAACAGCTCTGTAGGTAAATTAAATCGTCGGTAATCCTATATTGTAATCGTGGCCGTGGCCGCCCTAAGCCATGTACAAAGACTACAATAGTACTCGTATACTGGATGACCATGTAGTACCAGCCACCACAGGTGGTGTAGTACCAGAAGCCCCCTTCCCCTTCCCTCCAGCACCGCGACCTTTACCGTTAAAATTTTCGTGGAGAACCCTCCCCCGTCCCTCTTATCTAGTAGCCCTAGGCCTGGGCCTAATCGGCCGTATAGAAAGTCCACTTGTAATTGTAATCCCAATAAGGAAACCACAAATCATACTACACAAATAAATCCTAATTTCGCTTTCCATCTTTTCTCTTTCGTTTATTCTAGCGAGCGTTATCAAGCGAAATTTAGTATTTCTACATAATCATTTGGCATATCATTCGAATAGATCAAAATGTTTATGCACCTATAGCGAAAGTGTGGATCGGTTTGGCATCGACACTAATCCACATTGGATGGTTCTTCCGATAAAAATGTAAAACAATGGCGCCCGTTCCATTCGCCGCCGCCACTCTTGCGCAGGTAACGTTGCGCGTGCGCTAGGAAACTATCCTGCGTTGTGAAACACACGCTATAAATTATATTAATTGTACCTATTTAAAAACAAAAATAGACGATACAAATCTTCAGTAGGCCTTGGCTCTTAAGTTGCGTAAAGTCTACAATAGTGTTAACGAACAATTAAAACTGAATGCAGTAAACGTTTAGTGTAATGCATAGTACGATGTTCAGGTCTGATGAACAGTATATTAAAAACAACTTTATGTCGTACAAGGTAAAATGGATTCTTGGTGGCAATCACAGATTACCGATAATATCATATTTATAAAATGTTATGATTGCGGTATCCTGTCATTAGCCACACAGTCTAGCTAAATTCATTGTCGCCTTTAATGCCCACACGCGAGTACTGTGATATATTCACACTCGAATAACAAAATGGCATCAATCACTTAACCCTTACGAAAAAAGTAATTGACCCGTTCGGCCAACCTCGCATTAATATTGACGGTCATTGACATGGAGTTCCAATACCGTTGATAAGTAATATACAATTACTGAGCCGGCTTTACCTACGGCCCATTGTTGGTGATTTAGTTACAAACGTGCGAAATATTGTTGCTACTGAGGCCATGTACTATCGACGTTTTTTTTTCTTTTTTAAGAAAACGTTGCCACACTCTAGGATTTCTCCTTTGTCGTGGGTGCGTTTACAGACACAAATTACACACACAATACACCGAGACCCGGAACAACTACCTGAAGATCATACAAATATTTGTTCCGTGCGGGAATCGAACCGCGACCCTGAGCGCAATAGTCGACTGTATCAGCCACTGCACCAACCGTGCCGTCCAACAACTTTACTATGCGAAAAATAGCCACAATATAATTTTTAGTTCATAGCTCATTGCTGAATCCATAATCTTACATCTGCTCAATAATTAAAGTTTTGTATTGAATTGAAATTCCCGTCTAAACTTTCGTATAATATCGGTTAAAAAATAATTTCCTCTCTATATATATGGCTTTAAACCATTTGTGTTATAAAATAATATGCTCCATTTTTTATTTCCTATACTTTTTACATTGATCGCTTTTTTAAATTAAATCATAATATAAAGTAGTAGTACTATATTTACAGACTGTTAATGTTAACAACTTGTACCTAAGGACCAACTTAATGATATTAAAGTAACTAACACTGATGGGAATAAGGTATCAAATGTGGACTGAAACTCTATCGCAACAACTTGACTTCTATTTTAGTCATTTATTTGCAATCCATCTCATCCCGTGGATGTCGTAAAAGGTGACTCTTGGATTAGCCAGAGGATAGAAACAGCGTCTTTCGAGCATCTTATCATCTCATCTTACAACTTAACTGTGATTGCCAACCCTCGTACCAAGCGTGATGATTATGGCAAAAATTCCCAATGAGCTCACAACACGATCCCACAGACCAGCTGTTTGGCGATCTTTGGGGGTGATGAGTAAAAAAAGGATCAAGACCGCTAAGATTTCTAATTCAAAACATCGGCCTGTTTCCGTTCTCTTACAACCAATAATGTTCTTATATATATTTTTCAATCGTATGCAGCCACTTACAGGTACATCATTTCGGCCCAATGAAGTCCACTGCTGGACACAGGCCTCCCCAAAGATCACCACAACGCTACAAAAAAAAAGCTACTAGATCATCTCTGTAACCAATTGTTATCCATTCTTTTAATTCGCCATGATTTAGATTGAGACGAGAAAAAGTTTGTAGAAAGTGAATTTAACGTCAGTCTGGTTCAATAAAATATTATGCTTTAATATTTATCCAACGCCACCGGTTTCTAAAACCAAAATAACCAGAATCCGAATTAAAATTCTGTATCTTCATTTTCGTGTTTTTTATAATTGTCTAATGAACCGTGAAACGGGTTCCGTTTTCACAAAACATTCGTAATAACGAATTAGAGAGTCGTGCTGTGTTAGCGGATGTCGGGCAACGTATTTGTATTGGTCCCTCTTTCCGTTTTAGTACATGTATACATTACACTTTTGAATATTAATTGGATAATGTATTTCAGTAAAATTTCTTTTTAATCGCGATATAATAAAAGCGTATGAATTGTGTAGTGTTTCTGATACTGTGTGTCAGTGAATCAGCTCCTTTCTATAAATTTACACTACTATTTAAATCAGAACATTGTTAATTAATCAACAAGAACCCTGTTTATGTTTAATATAAAGCTGATATGTTACAGTTTATACACACACACATCGCTACATCCACTGCTGATAATAGGCCTCCCAATGATCAATAAATGAGTGATTATTGGAGATATTGCCATAATCACCGCGCTGGTAGGTGGATTGATGATCTCAGTATGTTGTTATTAGCACAGGGTATGATGCTGCTCCCCATCCTCTTGATATCGAAACTTTTTTTTTAGGCGCCTTTTACTATACCCATAGGAAGGGCGGGATACCACACGAAGCGTATAATAAATACCCGACTTCCAACTAAAGGAGGGTTATCTTTTTTCTTTGCATTCTAAAAAGTTGTCTATTTTGCCATCATATAGGTATGTGATAGGTGTGAATGTGATAGGTAGGTAGGATAGGTGTATGTGAGGTATGTAATATTACTGTTAATCCTAACGTTAATGATAATACTAATAAGTAACTTTTGTGCAACGATTACGGTTAATATAATCGTTAATCGCCGATTTAACGACACGTTGATGACGATTTAAATAAATAAATAAGTGAATTTTATCTTTAAAACAAGTCTTTCTAATCGTGGAACGCTACTTTTAAATCAGTGTCAAATATAATATATATTTAATTTGAACTAATAAGCCTGTTTTTATTGATTTACAATTAGATACTTAAGACTCATAATTAAAAATCTAAAGGTTGTGTACAGCTTATCAAATATCAAGAGACCTAATAAAGATTTTCAAATACCTCAATTTTTTTTAAAAATCGTATTCTACATCGTAATCGCAGATTTTATTCAATTTATTGTTGATGCTGATAATGATAATCGGCATCAAATCCGTTAGATCGATATTATTTGCATCACTAATAAGTAATCGGCTATTAAGAACAGCAATACATCACTATTAACCCCACATAAATATGATGAACCTACATGGCCAGTAGTCCATAATATCAGTAGCTTAGTTTATGACGCAATGATGCCATCATCCCACGTCTCAGATGTCAATGCCACCGCTAATGAATGCTATGCACACTCTTAGTGTAATGATTATGTACTTGGATATTTTTATAATCCAGGAGTAGGATGGACAACTGCACATTAATAAGTAGTAGAAGACAAAATAAACAACTACGTACGAAAATATTTCATTTTTATTACTTTGGTGACTATTTAGGCGACTGGGACGACGAGGTAGGTACTCAGAGCCCGGTCCCAGTCACCCAATAGTGTTTTTTGAATCAGTCGACTGGGACTACAAACTACGTGACCGTGACGTCACTAAAGAAATCAAAAACTATTCGCGATTTAATTTTATAATATTAACGTTAAGTAAAAGTTACGATGAGTCGATGAACGCAAATCATGTCATCATCCACAAAAGCAGATATTATAGGTTAAATACCTGCATTACCGGGCAAATTATATACGTTATTTCAAATACTTTTTCTTCTAAACTGTACTAGAATTTAGATTTTTTTACTCATACAGCGACTGGTGGCAGTCGCGCGAAGAAAAATTATAAAATAAATGGATCGGACAACTGGGACAGTTGTCCGAAATCAGCCCAGTTGTCCAGTGGTAATTCGTCATGAAGTTCCTCCACCCCGGGAAAGGACGAAGGGCCATGTCTTCGGCACTTAAGGGGGGCTAGAGGCGCACCTTCATTGCTCGTGCTTGATCATTGACCCACGCATCCATCTCCGTCAGGATGTCGAAAGGCGGAAAATGCGCCAGGAGCGTTACCGTTACCGACTGTTCGGTATCCTTGTGCGATCCGTATAGCCACTCTGCGCTGCAGACCGTGAAGTTTGGTTTTGTAGCGCTGGACGCCTGAAAGACGAGCTGATGATACAGGAGCCCTGTAGAGGGCAACAGACCGTACGGCCCCCTTGTAGAGACGGCGAACTTTTTTCTTCTTACTTCCACACGGTCCCCCGCCATTTGGCAGCAGCCGGTGTAGTGCACCCACTACCCTCTTGATTTGGGAGACGAGGCGCTGGAAGTGCTCTTCAAAACGCCAACGACTGTCCAGGGCAAGCCCCAGATAACTCATGTACCGGCCCGCCGCGATTCGTGCGTCACCAACGCATATCCACGAACTGGGTGGTTCTCTGCTCCCCGGCAGTTTGTGGAACCATAGCGCCTAAGTCTTTTGAGGCGCGGATTCCTCGAAGGACGCCTCACTGGCCAACACGAGCCTGTTGTCGGCGTAATAGACCAAGCTGACGCCAGCAGGGAAAACGAGACGCAGGACCGCGTTGTAGGCGAAGTTCCATAAGAGAAGGCCGAGAACTTACCCCTGCGAGACCCCACACGTAATTTTCCTCCGCTTTATCCGGCGCGTCCCTGCCCACGTAGCGAATGTGTTTGGCGAATTGGAGTTGAAGGCATCGACAATGTCTAAACTGACCGCCAACGCCACCCCACCCCGCCGAGACACAGCTTGTTCCGACAGCGAGCGGACGCGAAGAATCTTGTCGATAGTAGACAACCACTGCCCCACGATTTTGGCCGCTAGAGTGTCGGCCTTGTAGTTTTTGCTGTCACCGGGCACCTCTAAAATCCGAGCAGCTGTCACAGCCTGTCGCAGTCCAAGCACTTTGTGCCTGAGTGACCTATCCCGTCCACAGGAAAGAAAATAGAAAGTGGTTTATTCTTGCTTCGCTTCTAACATTTCTCAAGCAAGTAACATTTCAACCAAATGCAGCGGCAACCAACATTTACAATCATAAATCAATTATATTTTTTGAGACCAGACACTGTCATTGATTGCAATCACCTACTTGAGCGGCCTCGGATGGGCAAAATAATAATTTGTCAACAAACAATAGTGTTGCGTAAATGTACGCACCATTGGATGGGAGTGCTCGCCTTCACGGTTATTGATGTTTCTAGGACATCGTATGTACATATACTATATTATACAAGGTCTTACTTTAATAGTCCACGAAATTTCGCATGGCCCCTGAGTGAATGCTGAAGATAATGTAGGTATCACTGAGAATTAAACCTGTTGGATTTTTTTTGTCGATTCTTTTTATAAATCATTTTTTTTTTCTTAACGGTTTTCTTGATTGTAATAATATCCAAATGCGTCTTAAGAAAATGGCGGCCGCGGCCCGATTTAGGTAGTCGGCAACGTCATTCCTTTGACGGCCATAGGTGGCCGCGGCGGTGCAGGCGTTGGTATCGCACAAACGTAAGAAACAAATTTATACAACCGAATCTCTATTTTTGTGATAGGTACGTCATCTTTAGCATTTACCAAGGCACCCTGTAAAATATCGTGGATTATTAAAATAAGACCTTATATATATATAAGTTGTGTCATTAACAATGAACAGACGTCTACACTAAATACTTAGGTCTCTATGAATGTTTATTCATAATTCCAACATTCATTCATCCAATTATGGTCATACTCACCCTAACCGCCCTAACGGTTAAGCCGAGGCAGATACGTACAACTTTTTTTTCGCCCTGGTATGGCGGATTGCATTCCAGACTCTTACCGACTTAAACCACCTGGATAGTCATCGTTGGCACCGAAGGGGGCTCCGGGGCCTCGAGAGCAAACGCTCCAGCGCCGGTACGGATGTACCGCATTCAGGCACATCTCACGGGAGATGACTTTAAAGAAGTCGCTCTCTAACGGAGGGCGACTTTTAATAAGTGGCACCGGTACATTTTTTGGGAGGATTGTAAGGATACCTCCGAAGCGATGGGACGTATAGCATATATGCTTACAGTTCAACGATAACTGCATTAGTACCTATGTAATTTTAGTATTCATCATAATCCCAGATGCCACTGGGAACTAATCTGTGCAGCTATGTACTCGTCTCTCATTGGGGATCAATTCCGTAATTCCCGAGTTGGGATTTGCCTCGTGGGCGTTATTCGAAAATGATACGCATGATTCACTGGTTTTTTGTGATTTTTAAAGGCCAAGTCATAACACGTCATCCTTAATAACAGTAACATATTTTATAAACTGTAGTGCTATTCTGTAAAAACTCACTAGCGAACTCACTCGTGAATCCGCAGTGAAAAGTAGTAAAAACAATACGAAATTATAGATTTTACTTCGGATTCAGAAGTGAGCTTGCTAGTGAAGCAAACTCATATAAGAATCCGAAGTAAAAAGTAGCAATAACAAGACCATATTAGAGATTTCACTGCGGATTTAGAAGTGAGTTTGCTAGTGAGTTCTTACAGAATAGCCATGCTGTTCAAAATATCATTTCATTTCGATAAGCAGTGAGGCGTGTCATCTTAAACATTTGGCTTTTCATAATTGAGTTATATTAGTGCCGGCTCCAATCTAGCTAGATGCGAATGAACATCAGAATTTTATTCAAGGCTATCTCACCTCTGCAACCCAATTCTTGGGGATACCAATATCCTATGGTTAGGCCGGTTAGCAGACCAATGGTTGTTATGGATGTTCGTATGACAATCGAAACCGACGACATCGTGCTCATCGAGGCCCCGGGTCTCGATGTGAAAACAATTAATACTTATTTATATGTGTCCCACAAAAATAGTTCATTTTATTGCATGGGGACAATCAGTTCTGTATAGGCATAGTGTGTATTAGGAATAAGTTGTTATCATTTTCATAATTTCAGCCGAATAAAGCCCACAGACATCAGCCTCCCCGAAAGATCGCCACAACGACCGGTCTGGGTGAGTTGTGTGCTCATTGGGGGGATTTCCATAACCGCCACGCTTGGCAGGCGGGTTGGCGATCGCGGTTTTCCATTTCCTCTTTCCCATTCAAAAGTTCCCTGAAAGAGATGGCGGATAGCGACAATTGCGGCTGCCTCTTGTACTGTTATTGTATTGAAAAGTACTGTAACTATATGTAATAGAGTAAAACAAAGAGTATATAAATAAATAAAACATAAATAAGAATGGTCCATGGTCAATCCATCGCACGAGCGCTGCAAATGTGGATTTACCTCGCACATCGATTGGTTTCCACGACAACCATGCCTCTATGTCAACAGCCACATAATTGAATTGCACTTATACTATAATTTTACATCGTGCTGTCACCGTAATAACACAGAAATATCGCTTAAAGTCATAAAATGTAATGCAGCCGTTAGCAGCTACAAGGCTTACATACAGCCACATATAAATTCACAATTTAAGTACACAAGATACTGGCGCTACGATGCAAAGCATGTTTCCTACATGTTTTGCTAAGCAGGTCAATGACTCGCTGTATCACGTCTCCGTAGAACTCAGGCGCTAACATAAAGGACTAAACATACTTGTTAGAAACAATCCGCAACTAACACAGAGTTACTTCTTTCTGTTTCTATAAGTTCATTGTGGAGTCGACAAGTGTTATCAATCCTCAAGCCTTCGAACACGACAGCTTGTCACGATATTTGCATAATTATAATGACGGCAATTGTAAACCCTTCGTGTTCACGACAAATTAAGCTAACCACTTTCCTTGTTGAATAAAATTAATTTATCTATATCAACTAACAGCCATAATTAATAATGAATTCTAACCATTTCTTTTTTTTTATTTAACATTTTGCACTTGATCTGTCTAAGGTCATACGTAAGTCGTAACACAAAAACAGACAATACAATCTCAATCCTCATTTCCTCAATCCCAAAATCAAATGTTTTGGATTACATTGATTATTCATTTCGGCCGTAAGTAAACAAATTGTTAAAACGTTTTTGGTTGTTAGAGCATCGGTGCCCATGGTATTTTGTTAGGTACTCCGGTAAAAAAAATTTGGTCCTTTTGTATGTTATTAACAAGAAAAGTTAATGTTTTGGTCCCTTTTCTTAATGTGTTCATTGATATATCTACATTGACCTGCTCCACTGACCAATACAAACAGTCGAACAGTGTTATTTCTGCAATCATCAAATATTGCAGCATTTATGACAACCACGAAAGATACTGTTCTGGACTATTCTCATTCAATACCACACTGCTGTAAAGGACTTTAACTTCGTGTAATAAAAAAAGTCCTATTTTAGGAAGAGTAGGTACCTATGTGACATTTAGAAATAATTTATCCACAGAGTATTAAAAAAACTGCTTACTTACAAATATCTGACCTCGCTGGTTTAAAGGACGCTTTCTTCTCTACCTTGGAAAGCTAGTTAATCCGGTTCGTCCCAGCGGAATTATTTATGTATTTATAATTTATTATATTGTTACACGGAATCGACGGAAGGTTCACGGAAGATCACGATATTGGTAACCTTCAGACAAATAGCATGTTTACTAGATTGTTTTTATCAACATTAAACCGTAATTAAAATGTCAACATATTTGACAAATAAGCATTGCGTTACCCAAGGTAGCATATTAGGACTGCTAATATTAACGATCTACCTTCCTCAATTAGCTAATAACGAAATTTGTTTACTGATGAGTGAACTGATGACACTACTGCAGCGATAAAAAGAATGAAAAAAAGTAAATTTGATAAAACATTCGCAGGGATGGAACTTGAATAAAATAAACTAATGGAACTTGAATAAAATAAACTAAATGAAATTCTGAAAATAGAAGACCAAACCTATAATACTGAATGTGTCAAACGATGGGTCGGTCATCCACACTTAAATTTCTTGGTATTAGTGTAGATAGGTTTTGCTGCTGGAAAGATCTCATGAATGACATTCTAGATTAAAATAGATTTATTTCGTAATCACGTGCTATCTAAACAGGCTGCTTAGGTTACAGCTTATCATGGTCATGTTAAGATACGGAATTATATTATGAGGTAGATGTGCTGAAATTGATAGTTTTTATTATGCAAAAACATATCTCAGAGCAATTTTTGGTTTATAACAAATCGAGTCATGTACATAGGCTGCACTAAAAGTATCGGGAATGGAATATTTCCACTGTTCCTGTCATATTAAAATCTTTTTAATTGAAAACTCCTTGGTTTTACAAATCGAATACCATTTATTTATTTAAAAAAAGATTCACGGTCTTGTCACAAGGTTTTGTCAAACTTGTTTAGTCGTTGAGAAAATGGAATTGACTCGAGAAAATTCAAGAGCGATGATTTATTATGACTTTCGAAGTGGTTTAGCACAAAAACAGTGTGTTGACCGGATGATTTCTGCATTTGGTGATGAAGCCCCATCCAAAACCACAATTTATCGCTGGTTTGCTGAATTTCAACGTGGACGTGTCAAGCTCAGTGATGATCCTCGTCAAGGTCGTCCAAAAACTGCAGTCACCCAAGAAAACGTTGATGCTGTGCGTAAGCTGATTGCGGAAGATCGACATGTGACATACCGCGAAATTCAGGCAACATTAGACATTGGCATGAGTCAAATACAAATAATCTTGCATGAACAATTAGGTGTAAAAAAGTTGTTTTCCCGATGGATACCGCATTTGCTATGTGAAGAGCAAAAAGCGGCTCGCGTTACTTGGTGCGTCAGAACTCTCGAAAGATTCCACGCAGGATCCTCAAATGCTGTATACAACATCGTATCAGGTGACGAAACCTGGATATATGCGTACGAACCCGAAACAAAAAACCAGTCACGAGTTTGGGTGTTCGAAAATGAGTTAAAGCCAACAAAAATTGTTCGTTCACGGAGTGTTGCAAAAAAATGGTGGCCACGTTTGTCTCCAAAACCGGCCATGTTACGACTATTCCTCTTGAGGGACAAAGAACGGTTAATGCAGAATGGTATGCTAGCATTTGTTTGCCACAGGTCGTTTCTGAACTCCGTAGAGAGAACTGCAACCGCCGCATCATCCTCCATCACGACAATGCGAGTTCTCACACCGCGCACAGAACAAAAGAGTTTTTAGAGCAAGAAAACATAGAATTATTAGACCATCCGCCGTACAGCCCCGACCTAAGCCCTAATGATTTCTATACTTTCCCTAAAATAAAGAATAAATTGCGTGGACAGAGATTTTCATCACCTAAAGAAGCTGTGGACGACTACAAAACGGCCATTTTGGAGACCCCAACTTCCGAATGGAATGGTTGCTTCAATGATTGGTTCCATCGTATGGAAAAATGTGTCAAATTTCGCGGAGAATACTTCGAAAAGCAATAAATACATTTTTTACAAATAGTAATGTTGTGTCACTTCCTTGATTCCCGAAATTTTTAGTGCCGCCCTCGTATATATTCTATTCAGAAAGCGTGACTGTGACATGTTAACAGTGACACGTTTGTACATTTTAGAATCATATTTTATTTGTAAGATAACATAAATATATTCAATGTATGTAGTTGTAGCTTACACTACTATGAAATACAGATTATAACATGTTTCTTGATCAAGTT
The DNA here is from genome assembly GCA_947459985.1 of Diloba caeruleocephala. Lineage (NCBI taxonomy): Eukaryota > Metazoa > Arthropoda > Insecta > Lepidoptera > Noctuidae > Diloba > Diloba caeruleocephala. The sequence continues at coordinate 24,521,542 of OX381610.1, forward strand.
CATACCTAGAAACATACAACTATTTCGACCTCGAAACAATTGGTCGATCTCAACTAATAATAATTAACTGACATTAAATAAATTTAAAACCCAGTTGATGCGGTGATTATTACTAAGAAATATTTTTATAGTGCCCAGGAATGTTTCCAGTATAAAGTTCTGACACTGATTTTAATATGTGTAATGTATAAGTGGCGACATCCTAATCAAATCAAAAGTTAACATTGTATTACAATTTTATAATAAATAAAAGAAAATTTAATTTTATAGTAAATTCTTGTAACTTATTGCATGTCAAGAACTAAGTAAACACGTTGGACAATTTTATTACATAAGGACTTTGTACCGTTTAAAGAAAAATATACACTTTTGATTATTGAGGATTCTCGAAAGGAATATCTGGACCTATTTAACGTCCCAATATTCTCAAGAAAGGAATGAGCTAATCATAACTGCACCGCTTGAATTTTAAAAACGCAAATGAAATGCCAGTCAAATGAATGTTAGCAAATTTTGAAAACAAATCGATGTGTTAGGAAACACTGCAATCGCGAAGATGCTTTGCAAATCGTAAAGTGCAGTATATAGGTATTTTACGTAACGCGGTGGTCGGTAATGGTGGGTAATGGGTAGCGGGACCGTAACCATGATTGCAGGCACCACAGAAAATAACCACACATCACGCTGACGTATTGCGCACGCCATAGAAAGTACTGACAGCTATTATACGATAGATGATTGACACAGGTGTTGTACCTCTATGAAGGGATTGCACCGAATCGACTATGAATAAGTTGCATGTTAAAGAAGATTTTTAACATGAAAAATGTCTTTATCAACGTAGTCAAACTAATTACATAATCTGAAAATTCATAAATTATATAGGTAACACGCTTGCTCATGCTTTCGTTATTTAGTTTTAATATTCATATGACTTCTTTAACATTGAGACACGCGCAATTGTCCATATTTTATGGACAACCTTTTACGACGTACAAATTAACTTATTTTTCAAAGGTCTTTTCCAAAAAAGAGATAAAGCCTGGAGTTGTTACCTATATAGGCAAATAAGATATATTACTACACAGCCTCCCGAACAAGCCGGTTTCCAAAAAGGTTTCAGTACCATACGCTGCGGCAGATTATACAGAAGACCGAGGAGTATAATCTGCCACTATGCTTGGCGTTTGTGGACTATGACCTAGGCAGTGCTGCAATCTCTGCAGCAGTGCCAGATTGACTATCGGTGCATAGAAGTGTTGAAGTGCTCATACAGAAACGCCACCATGTCGGTCCGAGTACATGAACAGAGCACGGGGGCAATTCCATTGCATAGAGATGTAAGACAGGCGGACGTAATTTCCCCGAAACTATTCACCGCTGCAATGGAGGATGCCTTCAAGCTATTGGAGTGGAAAGGATTCGGCATTAACATCAATGGCGAGTATATCACTCACCTTCGATTTGCCGATGACATCGTAGTCATGGCAGAATCGCTGCAAGAGCTCAGCACAATGGTCGATGATCTCAACAGAGTTTCCCAACTTAAAACGTACATGGGTAAGACAAAAGTTATGTCAGATGCCCATGTCGTGCCCATCCCAATATCCGTTGGGAGCTCTATTCTCGAAGTTGTTGACGAGTATGTCTACCTGGGACAAACTGTCCAGTTAGGTAGGTCCAACTTCGAGAAAGAGGTTAATCGTCTAATCAGACTCGGCTGGGCAGCGTTTGGGAAACTTTGCAACGTCTTTTCGTCAACAATACCGCAATGCCTCAAGACGAAAGTATTTAACCAGTGTGTGTTACCGGTGATGACATATGGAACAGACACGTGGTCACTCACAATGGGCCTCATAAGAAAGCTCAAGGTCACTCAGCGAGCTATGGAGAGAGCTATGCTTGGTATTTCTCTACGAGATCGAATCAGTAATGAGGAGATCAGTAGAAGAACTAAAGTTGTTGAAATAGCTGAAAGAATTAGTAAACTGAAGTGTAGAAATGATGGCCGTTGGGGCACAAAGGTTCTCGAATGGACACCGCGCACCGGAAAACGCAGCGTGGGACGACCTCCAACGAGGTGGACTGACGACCTGGTGAAGGTCGCTGGGAGTCGTTGGATGAGAGTGGCCAGTGACCGCTCGTTGTGGAAATCTGAGGGGGAGGCCTTGGTTCAGCAGTGGACATCCTGTGGCTGATATGATGACTACACAAATATGTCTCTTTAAAACAGTCCTTAACATTATTCTAGAAAGAACGGACACTATACTAAAATAATGAATACGCTTAGCAAATGTTTTAATACTTAAATTGAATTAGGGCTTATAACTATAACTATCTTGAAATAAACCAGTTAAACGCAGTTCGCCATAACTTAAAATATTTTACTGATACACTTTTTGGAATAGACATATTTACATATGCACATACTATACTAGTTAAGTCATTAGATAGTGTAACTAGAACACAAGCAGTTTGTAACACAAATGTAGAAACGTACCTACAATTTAATTAGCTAAGTACAAATTAAGTATACGTAGTTAGGTGAAGTGATATAATTAATTATAAATGCATGAAATTAGTGTAATTACGTTGTTAAATGCAATAATGTCAGTCAACTTTGCAAGAATTACTATTACTCGTTAATGTAACCATGTTGTGCAAATTATTGATCATTTTGGTTCGAAGGACCAGAATGCTTTAAATTGTATGGATGAATTTAATGAAGTTTAGGTAGGGCGAAGTAGTGCAATAGCCCGTACGCCTTAACGGCTTAAGTACAGAATTTACATGGTGGAATTGTTAATTACGAGTCCCATGCGTTCTCTGTAATAGTCTCCTTAAGAAATAATCTATAATCGAGTTGGACTTATGCGTTCGATGGACTTTATCATGGCGGTAGAAAATTACTTTGCGATAATAATCTGTGATTTTATCACGGACTCGTCCAAAGTATTTCCAGATATGGTTTTACAGGCGAAATAAATTCGGCGCTGAATAAAACTTTAAATACTCACCACGCTTTGCAGGCGGGTTGGTGAACGCAGTATGGCTACCGTGTCACAGAAGGGACGCTGCTGCCCATCCCTCTGGTTTAGAGTCCCTTAGTCGCCTTCTACGACATCCACGGGAGCAGAAGGAGTGGTGCTACATTCTTAATCCGGACACCACACGGAAAATTGGTCGTTTTACCTTATAGCTAAACGTTTCACACCACTCAGATAACTACCAAACATTAAACAAGTCCAACAGTTATGTACTTATAAGTAAGCAATATTAACACATTGTCATGGTCTGGTGCGAGGGCAACTACATATAATTGGACTTCTAAGCTTACAAAACAGACCGAAGAATGAGATCTAAACATCATTTTACAAATTAACTAATTTTTTAAATAAGCTTCGGTTGGTAGGTGGTAGGAGGACAAAAGCAGTAAAAACTTTGTAATTTCGTTTCGTCTGTCTGTCCGTCCGTCTGCCACCGACATGAATGTTTTCGAATATCTTCGTCGCGTAGATATATATGTATAGGTACCTTGAGTTCATATTTATTCAAATTATAAGGATGACTACATCTACGACACCCTAGAATATGGATAGTCCGATACGAACTTTAGTACATTTATATTTGATACTTTGATTGATTTTCTTTGTCTATATTAGTTTCTTCTGCTTCTAGCCTATCGTGAATAAACCCAGATTTCCCAACTGACTATTCATAAGGGAAAGGAAGAAAAAGAGTTTTTATTATTGGCACAAAATATACATTCTCACATTAGCTAACAAAAACGTTGTGCCAAAACGGGTCTTCCATTCCACTAAAATACTGCATCATCATATCAGCCAAAGGACTGCTGAACAAAGGCCTGCCCCATAGACTTCCACAAATAATTGTGTCGTCATATTGGGGGGAAGATGCCAGTAAACACCGAGCTTGGAACGCGGGTTGGCGAGCGCATTATGACTACTGTTACACAGAAGAGGCGTTACTTACCCAACCTGGGTTTAGACACCCATTTAGTCACCTTTACGACATCCACGGGAGATGGGAGTGGTGCTATATACTTAATATACCACACGTAAAATACTGCAAAGAGTCATAGAGAGTTATTATGCATTATATTACGGCTTATATTATTATATTCATCCTCAATAGACAGTTCATTGCCTCATTTCTCCGAACTGGGACGGTGAAACAACTTAAAATATTAACTTGGACTAAACGTTTTGTGGTACCTACTTTAAATAATGGACCTGAAAAAGCGTTAGGTCTTTTCTTCATCCATAATCATTTGCACGCCATAAACTTTGGCTGTCAAATTTAGGCGCGATTCTTAAAAGTGTTGAAAGCGTCAAAAAACAAAACGGAACTCGCATGAATCATCAAATATCTTTTGTTGTTACTCATATTTTAGCATCCGTAACACTAACCTAACAATCCGTGTGGTGTCCCGATTAAGAATAAAGCACCACTCCATCTCCGTCCGTGGATGTAGTAAAAGGCGAATAAGGGACACTTAACCAACCAACCCCCGCCTGCCAAGCGTGGTAAGTACCTACTGGCAAACTCCCCCAAAATGACACACACGGCATGTAGCCGGTTGTCTGCGGGGGAGGCCTTTGTTCAGCAGTGGACGTCTTTTGCCTGATATTATGATGATGATGAAAATTAACCTGCAACCTAGTCGGGTTAATATTATCATTTTTGAGTTTTGACTTTACACTTTACGGTTTATGTAAATAGTTTTTTATCATTTATTAACAACTAATACGTTACGGTCAGGTGAAAAATATTTAGCTTAAAACATTGTACCTACGTATAGAGTAGTTAAATGCTTGACCTATGAACGTTTCTTAGTTGCACTGCAACATCTGATTATCTGGCTTATGAATTTGGTGTTCCTTAAAAAGTTTTTTGAAGGTATCCATCATAACTTAAAACGTAAAGTGCGTCATTACTTCCTGAAATTGTTACAATCTTGATCAGTTTTGTCTTCGTCATTAAACTTAATATTTATATCAGATATTTTTATGTATTCTATTTAACTATGTATAGTTATGTAATATAATATAGTATTTACATTAGTAAATGTATGTATTCCTATTTTTAATTCAGTCTTTTTTTAACATTATCTATAGGTTTGTTTCGGTCCCTCTATCGAAGTGCTTTTTTTAACCCAAAGGTTGACTGGTAAAGAATGCCTCATGGCTTAAGTTCGCCTTATGTATACTCAATGTAGGTACATCAAAGTTTAAATGAATAAATAACTTGAAATGGCAATAATTAGTATTACTTCATATTTATTTAAGTTCTCTTATGCCATAGAGGGTTAATGTCGACGTTTGAGGTCAGTGGTTTGCCACCGACATGATACCTACGCGCCCCGGTCGGCCAGCTCTAAGACATTGACTCACTTCCATCCAAAGTTCGTTAACATTAGCCATTGTTTCACGGACATTTTCGTCGACGCATGAGAAAATTTTAGAATCAGCAAAAATGTTGACTGAAGTAAGTTTTGATTAAGACCAGCTTAGATTTTTTGTTGAACAAAATATCCAACTTCTTATTTCTCGTTTAGAACTCGAGCAGTTGACACCTTTCCTGAATAGCGTAGCACTTGTAATTTTGCGATAAATCAAATTTGCCAATGATATCAACAGTATCATCCTCATCAAATCAAATCAAATCCTCAAAAGAATCGTCTTATTATGTCGCAACCATAATATGTAGGTATGAAAGAGAGAAAGATTAAAATCGAACACAAACAAAGTCAGTTACTTTTTGCAAATATCGAACAGCTATTAGAGCTCGTGTTAAATTGATTTAAGATAATAATCCGCGACTTTAACGCTTCATTGAGGCCTCAGAGTGGCCTTATTGCAAACTTAACTACCGTTGTGGTTGGAACTTTTTGTTTGGTAAATTACAGCGCTATCAATACATTGAAGTGCATCCCAATGTAGTCCTTCGTTCTGTGCAAATAAAACAGAGAAATGTCCTAAGGTTATAGAACAGTGTGTGTCAACACACAGTAAAGCTAGATATCGAAAGAGTAACCATAATTGGCGTGGCGTGTATAGATAAGCAATTTTCTTTTTGTTTTGTTTTTTTCTGCACAATCAGTAAGTCTAATTTAGCCTAATATCATTTTTCACCGAGCCTCGATAAACTTAAATAGCTGTCGTGTATCTGTTTCATGAATTTTCAAATAATCTTCACATAAACAAGATTGTAAATGAAGTGCACTGTTGTTAGAGGCAGTTAATAAGTCTAAAAAGTTTCAATGTTTTAACATTTTCAATTAACTTACCCGCTTACATGGGCCAACGGGACTCCGGCGGAACACACTTCAAACCCAACACTTATTCACTGAACACTCATCCCAAACCCACTAAACACACAAAAACATAAATAACATGAAATTTTCAGATGTTATTTCAGTTGTTCTATCGTTTGTTTTTTCGTTCGTTTCGATAACAAATCTAGTTTGAAATATTAGTTGTTATTTTAGCGCGTAAGGCTAACTCCAGCAACTATAAGACTGTGCGGAGTCGGACTGAGTCAGTGACACTGCGCAAGTTGCCCCTTCTCTGTCCAACCCCGCCTGGGTTGGGTGAAAAGAACGAGACAACTAATCATAGGAATGCATCAACATAAAGAAGGTAGTATTCCGTGGGTGTCTCGCCTTCATATCAAGTTTTATAATGAGAGGGAAAGGGACAGAGACTGTGTTTAGCCTCTGTGAGGTTCACGGTGAGTATGTACGGCAACGATGCGTAGAAATTATGTGGAAAAATGAGGCTTTCATCGTTAAGGCTATGTCCATTCAGCGATTTTATCTTATTCGGTGTAGATTTTTCCCAACTGTTTGAGGTGGGGCATGCAGCAATAATCGAAATATATGTATTTTTCATGGAGCAACTTCCATCTGCCCAAATCCTCTATGGTCCAAATACTGAGGCATTCAGATACAAAGTAGGTACGGTTCTGCTGTCAGACTTTCGGTCTAACCTTTAATAATTGACAGCACGGTGGCTGATATAGTCGGCTGCTGCGCTCCGGGTCGTGGGTTCGATTCCCGCACGGAACAAATATTTGTACGATCTGCAGGTAGTTGTTCCGGGTCTGGGTGTATTGTGTGTGGAATTTGTGTTTGTAAACGCATCCACGACACAGGAGAAATCCTATTGTGTCGCAAAGTTCAATTAAAAAAAATAATTAAAAGGGAAGGTTAAAAGGATAGGTTAAAAGTATATTATATCACATTGTTACAATGAAATCCCGTTCTAAGCTAGAACGCGTTTTTTCTAGTTAAATTTAGTTTATACTGAATGCCTTTATTACAACTACAATTTACAGCTAGTCAAATGAATTTCAATTAAACTGGTTTTAACTAGACAAAACACAGGCGTGCCCTTGCAAACCCTTGTTAAAAACAACATGAAGGTCAAGGCAGGAGCTATGCGTCTTCTAATAACCTATCTGAGTCGGATCTGCCATAGAAGATTGAATGGTGAAAGCGCGTTTAAATCATCATATCATATCGGCCAACGTCCATTGCTGAACAAATGCCTCCCCCACAGATTCCACAACTGTGTCATTATTTCGGGGGGTATTTGTCAATACACACCACGCTTGGCAGGCGGGTTGGTGAGCGCAGTATGGCTACCGGTTCCCATAAAAGCGTGTTAAAAAGGGACGCTGCTGCCCATCCCTCTGGTTTAGATCTCCTAGGTCGCCTTTTACAACATCCACGGGAAGAGATGGAGTGGTGCTATATTCCTGATCCGGACACCACACGGACTACTAATATTAAAATATACTTTCATCACAACACATCACTGTTGACTCAGTGACTGACCTTGTCACGCTATGAGATGTTTAATTCTTTTACTTATTCAATGAGCGCCTTAGGATCCTCACAACTATGTGTGCTAACATAGCATATAGATATTTTAATTACCATCTTGTATCATTGAATGTGTTTACCGTCGTACTCGCAATCAAATAAAGGTCAAGGCGGAGCAGTAGACACTACAGTAACTCATAGTTCACCAATGACGGTCATTATGTCCCATGTGAAATGAAGCCTAGAGCCCAACCAGTCAAGAGCCTGTTTAGGTCAAATTGTTTGTTTTAAGCAAAGTTCTTTCGACTAGGTACTAAGTACTAAACTAGTCGCACGACAGTATACCCGTGACTTTTGTTGGTAGGGCTTCTGGCAGACGCCTCAGGGAGATGTTGCAGCTTAACCGTGCGTTTTGGCGAAGCCGAAAGGTCTCCAGCCAGGTATGCCTGTTATGGGCAAGAAATCCTTTTACCAAATGAATGTCAGTAAACGCAAAAGTTCTTCGCCTTAAAAAACAACCCCCCGTCAAGCTAACAGAAAAGTAAATCTTATGTGCCTGTGTATAAAGTTCATATTGTATCCATTTGTAACTTGTTATAAAAATCAAGTGCATTTGTAGCAACGAAGTTAGCGGTAGATAAGTTTGGCAACGTTGCTAACTGTCAAGTTAAGTTTGAAGTTAACCGCAGTTAGCTTAGTGTGTTGAATCTTGTTCAAGTGAAGGCTGTGTCGCTCGGCAATGCATTTGTTTATCTTGTTCAACAATATTTAATGTTTTGCTTTCGATTTTTCTAAAGAAATAAGTTTTAAACATGATCGGCAGTGATTATACGTTGGAGTTGTGTAATGTTTTTCACTCGGGGCAGGTTTGTAACTTGTTTATTCAGCACGTTTACAATTCTTAAGTTGCAACACTTGCTGTAGGGTTGCCTGCAGAGTACCGGTTGACTGATTTACAGATTCTAATATCTATCAAATACGAACGTTAATAGACAGCTGTGTGGTCTTCGGCTGAGACTTGTAGTACCTCCCTCCTTTTGCGTAGTTGTTGTAGGACTACTAATGGATTAAGTACCTCTATCAGGAAAACGGAGTAACGGGGACAGCGGTATCCGACTGCACAATGACAACCTCATTGTCAATCATTGTTTACCGAATGGATTTGAGGTAAAATAAATAGAAAAAATGCTGTGTGGGAAGATAGGTAATTATTTTTAGTGCGGCCCTACATAGAGCTTTTAATTTTTTAGGGTTCCGTACTACCGAATGGAAATCGGCGGAACCCTAACGGCCGAAATCCAATGTAATCCTAAATCTTTAGATTTAAGATATTGAAATTCATCCGTTGTTGTGTTACGATCACATTTAACGCAAAAAACAAACATATCCGTATTCCGAAATCAAAATCAAAGATTTTGGATTAGATTGATTATTAATTTCGGCTGTTATGGGTCACTTGTGTGTCTTGTCTGCCTGTCCGTATGTCACAGCCAATTCGCTCCGAATCTACTGGACGGCTGGAGCGCTTAAGTTGAAATTTGGTACACATGAATTTCTGATATCCAAACACGGACATGTAGCGTAATTAAACGAATTTTTAAGTAAAAAAATGCAAATTTTATCGTGTAATATATCAAATGGAAGGCAGGGGCGGATCCAGGATATTAATCCGAGGGGGCACTCAAGATTTTTCAGAAATCATCGTTGCTGCTAGGTCTATGGTCGACTGTATCCCACAGTTTAGGGCATGGCTGCCTGAGCATCCCCCGGATCCGCCCTTGATGGAAGGGCTTGTTGTGAGGGCCCAATTCTTTTTTCTTATATTTTTAATATTATGTAATAAAATAGATGAAAAATTACCATTCCCCAACCGACTTACTTACATTTCCAGTTGGAATGTATCGGAGAATATGTTTTTAAACCACAACGTTAAGTTTGTTTGTCTTGTGATAATTTATTAGAACACACGGCTACACATCAAGCTATACATAACCAGTTTACGCTGATCTCTTATGATGTCGAAAGCCTATACAATGCAAGATCAGCTTATACTGGAATAATATAGCTCGATGTGTACAAGACAGAATTCTGCAATAAACAATATATTCAGCAATTTCCTTCTACAATCTGGTACCATCTAACTTTTTTTTGGTTACGACAAACAAATTTGAGTCAGATTTAAATAAACATGGTAGATAACATATTCATCGAACGGACTACTCTCCACGCGAGTTCAACTTGCACTTGTCCGGTTTTTAAGACTTTCTCCTGTGTCATTTACAAACATAAATTTCACATCGACAAACATAGATTTTTCTTCTGAATAACACTCCAAACAGCTCTTCACAGCTTCTTAGCTAATCGGGCTCTTAATGAAATTTTATTGCCGCCACATATAACACACAATTGCAAATATTCAACTTTATAAGTTTGTGCCATATAGGTAGAGCCGGGCAGCTTCTTTCAGCGCCTGACGGGCGGCGTGAAGACAGGAGTTATTCTCAAAGATGTCTCCTTCACCACGCACAGCGGAGAGGTCACCGCTATACTGGGATCAAAAGGTAAAGAAAAATAAGATCATAAAATAGTAATGGATAACTCGTCTGTTTTAAACGAGGGTGAGGGAGGACCTCGTATTACTTTCAAGTTCCTCGAGGCACCTCTTATTACTTTCAAGTTCCTCGAGGCACCTGTTATTTGAGGCAAGGAGAGCTGACCTAAACTATGATTTAGACTAGGGTTCAAGTACGTGGTAGACGGCACGATGCCGCTTCGCTGGATGAGCGAAAAAGATAAACAGTCGTAGGTGGGTAATGATTATGTAGAGCGCAGCCGTCGCGGACGAGCAGAAAATACAATTCCCACATGAATTTATACTTATAAATTTCCTTAATGTGACTGTAATAGTTGGGGAAAGTCTGGGCAAAGTGAATACTGTTATCGGGTCCTACTCCTTGGTCTGAAGTACTGACCGCTATAAAAAGAAATATAGCTTCTAAGTTTTATAAATTGACCGGACGAATTGTCCGGACTCTCTTGTAATTCTCTCCTGGTGAATGATATGTAAAAGATATTAATTTTGATCCAAGACCCCGCTGTTGCCAAAACTTCGCATCCCAGTTCCTACAGTATATGGTGGAGACGCTGGGTATTCTTTCTGAATAGTCGTCTCCAATACCTTAACTTAATATATTTAAGGCGATTGCAGAAAAGGTATAAGATAAAACAATAAAACAAATTTCACAAATCAGTCTTTATTTATTTTTATTTCAAGTTGAATTACTATTTACCTTTAATAATAAGGTAAACATTTACCTTTAATAATAAGGTAAACATGTACCTTTAATAATAAGGTAAACATTAACCACCTAAAAATAAAATAACTAAGTGGATCTACTTTGCCCGGACGCCCGGGTAAAGTGCATTTTGTAAATGTTAGAACTTCGTTGACACGATCGGTGTTACCTGTGCTTTAATAATTCCCAATTTCTGATTGTTTAAACGCAAGCAATTGTATATTTTATTACTGTGTGTAGATATGTATTTCACATATAGTCCACATTGTTTTACCCCATGCCTAAAGTGTTAGTAGAAATTTAATAATCTAAATTGTAATAGGTATCAACTTTTTAAGAATCTATGGATTTTTTTGCTATCTCTTCTACATAAGGCCGATTTATCCGAACCGTGAACTTAACTGTGAGCTTTTTCAAGTGCCTGTTAGGGCTTATATGAAATAAATACTTTAAAGTTTGAGAGTTTCACTTTGCCCAAAATGATCAGCAGTGCTATTCTGTAAGAACTCACTAGCAAACTCACTTCTGAGCCCCCAGTTAAAAGAAGTAAAAACAATACGAAATTGGTGTGTTCACTACGTATTCAGAAATAAGTGTACTACTGAAGCAGACTCACTTATTAATCCACGGTAAAAATCAGCAAAAACAATACGATATAAAAAAATCTCTGCGGATTCTGAAGTGAGTTTGCTACTGAGTTCTTACAGAATAGTACTGCTGATCTCAGACGAAAATTATTGACTTTGGCCCCGTCTTAAACACAATAGTTATAGAAAGATACATTAACATACGTCAGAAACATAAATAAGCTAATAATGCCAAAAAATAATGGTACGAATATTGACAACACAATTATATTTTCGCAAAATTAATATATATTGTTCTTACTATAACACAATTCACCGTTACATGCCACGTGATGCGGTTGGCTCCAGAGTTCGTGCCGCTCATTGAGCGAAGATGGCCGAACGTTGTCATGGATAAGTACGTGTTGAACGGCGAACGAATAATTTAAATGTGGTAGAGAGTATTCACTTTGCCCTGGGTGTTCATTTTGCCCAGCCTTCTACCAGATATATTTTATTTCACACCTCACATCTCACGAGATGCCTAGTTTTGTCATATTGTTAAACTCGTTCAAACGAGTGATACTGTTACCTCAGTCCTCTTACCTTATACAAGGGCCATATCACCGCGATCGACGGTCACTCATTAAGTTCGCTCACTCGCACATCAATCAGACGTTAGAAGGTTGATTATTATAGTCGCACACTCGCGGTGGTTCAAAGTTGAAAAAACGAGTAAGTCTTTCATATGTATGATCGTTGTTTCGGGTCTGTGTGTATTGTGTGTAGGATTAATGTCTGTAAACGAACCCACGACACAGGAGAAATCGTAATGTAGCGTAATGACCTAAAACAATTTTTTTGGGGATCTGAAACGAGGAATCTCAAGTCTCGAATTAGGTTGGTACTCATCACTTATAGTAAAAATGAGTAGTCCAAAACTGGTTGCTTTATCTCCATTTATCTAACATATCTTTCCATTTCTTGCCAGGAAGTGGCAAGCGCGCCCTCCTCGACGTTATTGCCCGTCGCGTGCCAGCCAAGGGTCACATATTGCTTGAGGGCGTTCCAATCGAAGCTGAGCAGTTCAACAGCACATGCGCCCTAGTACGACACAACACGAGGCTACTTCCTGGACTTAGCGTGCAGCAAACACTCGCGTTATCACTAACTAAGGTAACTATCCGTGTCATCATCATATCGGCCATTTATACGTCCACTGCTGAACAAAGGCCTCCCTCATAGATTTTCACAACTGTGTCATCATTTTGGGGGTATTTTCCAATACTCACCACGCTTGACAGGCGGGTTGGTGAGCGCAGTATGGCTACCGTTTCACAGAAAGGACGCTGCTGCCCATCCCGCTGGCTTAGATTAATATCCGGACACCACACAGATAGTTTTCCGTGTGGTGTCCGGATTAAGAATATCGCACCACTCCACCTCCTCCCGTGGATGTCGCAAAAGGCGACTAAGATAATCTAAGCCAGCGGGATGGGTAGCAGCGTCCCTTCTGTGAAACAGTAGCTATGCTGCGCTCACCAACCCGCCTGCCAAACGTGGTGAGTATTACACAGATATCATTGGAGTGTTCGCCAATTAAGGTGCATATGTGCTCACGAGACACACGAGATTCCTGTCTGATTATGTGTGCGGCAATAGCAGTAACAAAAATGGTCAGAACAGTCGTGCAACGGTTATTATTAATCTACTGTTTCTTTTTAGATTTCAGGGTACCTGAAATCGTCCAAAGTGAAGCAAGTTATGGCAGATCTAGCGTTATCTAATGTAAGTTACTTTTAAATCATCCTATTTACCTAAATAGATCTATTTTTCAAGTCATTTGATCATTTTCACACTGTTGCGAAAACCGAATTTGTCAGGTAAACGGATTCAAACGAACGGAATTCATTCGAACGGAACGGAAATTTCGTTGAAAAAATAAATACTTATAAAGTGCGCAATACATACTTTGAACTTAATAATTAATATTTAGATATTATAACCGACTCATACGTTCGGTTGTGTAATTGATGTAAAATAAACACCGTGTGAGAAAAAGAGAGCCGATTTGTCGGATTCGTTCTTCGATCGGTAATTAGAATATATAAAATTTTGAAATTTTCCAGTCCTTATTCGATGAGGATGCAAGAAAAGGCAGACCGGACAGGGCTGCAGGATTTCTCATCAGACCATTTCGCCGCCCCAATAGCAGTATAAGAAACGCCTCTCTGTCCACCCATCGCTTTTCGCCGTAGCTATTATTATTAGTTAGTTATAGGTGCACTTTTCCTATTGCTTGTCATTTTATTCATAAAACATGTTTATTTGCGCAGGTGGCCAACAAATGTGTGACGAACCTCACCAAGAGTGAATACAGAAGATTAGTTATAGGTGTTCAGCTAATACGAGATCCCAGTAAGTGCATATAAGATTCAAAATAGAAAAATAAATAATACGCGCATGGACACCCTAAGATTGACCTAGTCCATGGAGTGTTGCAAGTAGGACTTTGGCTCGGCATTCCTTTAAGTTAACCATATCAGCAGCATCTATCTTTACCTATACTTATACAAAAAGTATGTATACTTGCTAAAATTCGAATAAATATACTATATGTATCTATATCATCAATTATACACATAACATTCTTTCAATAGCTTTTAGCATGGATTTCTGAGAGGGCGATCAACTACATCCAATCTTATTCTTCTGAATAAATTCATATCTGAAGCAATGAGTGGAGATAAAAGTCTAATATTGTTTACACAAGACGAAAATGTTCAAGTTAGATCAAATTGGTATAAGAATAAACTTTCTTCGATGGTTCTAATCTTATATCAAATCGACCTCAGGATCTTGTAATCAATATCTACAAGTCCATCTCAAGTTGGGTTATCGTACCTAATGGGGTGCCTTCTTAGCCCATTTCTCTTCTTGGGTTTTGTCAACGACATCGGAAAACGCTTTGAACATTCTCAACTTTGCAGAGGATATGAAAATGGTCAAGGGTGTCTCCACTGTTGCGGATGTGTCTGATTTACAGGCAGATCACATACAGCAGGAAACCAAAAACCCACCTCTATTTAGGTATCTATTAAAAGAGCACAGAGACCACATGTGTTTCTGATCTCCTTCCGAAAATTCCCTTTGTGGCACTAGGCACACCTACTAAGTCCTTTTTGTGACGAGACGAACAAGTCATTCGTCTGGTGGTAAGCGTCATGCCTGCCCATAACAACTCGTCACCTTGAGATATTAGTTATTTAGTCTCTTATACCTAATAATTTCACTAGCCACAGTGCCCTACAAAACGTAGCACAGTAATGTCTAAAGTTTAAGTACTACCTACTGCTTGGCGGCAGAAAATCTGGCACTGCTGTGGTACCTAGCCGGTTTATTGAGATAAGAGAACTACCACTAGTAATATAATAGTAATTTTCTTTATTGTATTCAATTACCTATTACACGTGAAGACCTCATCATCATCATTATTTCGGCCGAATGAAGTCCACTGCTGGACACAGGCCTCCCCCAAAGATCACCACAACCACCCATATGGATGTGTTGTGGGCTCATTGGGGGGTTTTGCCATAATCGCCACGCTTGGCAGGCGGGTTGGCGATCGCAGTTGAGTTGTTAATGTACTCGAAGGACGCTGCTGCCCATCCTCCGGCTAATCCCTTAGTCGACTTTTACGACACCCATGGGAGGAGATGGGGTGGTGGCATTCTGAGCCGGCACCACACGGCATTGCCGGCACCACACGAAGACCCGTTATTAGCTAAACGTAACTAGTGTAAAATACCTAATGTAATTAAATGCTGTTGATGTTTTAACATTAAATAAATAATGTTATTCCGCAATCATCCCGTTGCACTATAGATACCGTTTTATAAGACAGTAGATCCTTGCCAAATCATGCACTTAGCAAATTTTCCAATGTTCAAATTGTTTATTTTGTATAGAACAATCAAAGGTACTTGTAAAACGTCAGAATATTAGTGACCATTTCAAATTATTCCGTGCGGTGCCCGGATTAAGAATATAGCACCTCCAACACTTGCTAATGGAATGTGAAAAGAACCAGAGGGAGAGAGAGATGGTGACGCAAAAATTAAAAATTAACCGATATGATATGTCGTAGCTTTTATAACCATATTGACTAAACATAACTCCGAAGCGGCCAAATTGGTATATGAGATGGTTGCTGTAACACTATCTCCCTCTTCGTCACAATAACTTATAAAATAACCGGGTATTTGGTGTAACTAGCAATAGTTTAGGGTATGATGAGGCTGACATACCTTTGTAAGGTAAAAGCCTCTAAATCAAAGGAGAGTAAAAAGAGAAAAGAGAAAAAATAATATAGCACCACTTCATCTCCTCCCGTGGACGTCGTAAAAGTCGACTAAGGGCCCCAAACCAGAGTGATGGGCAGCAGCGTCCCTTCTGTGCAACAGTAGTCATACTGCGCTCACCAACCCGCTCGCCAAACGTGGTGATTACTGGCCAGTGTCACAGTTGTGGAATGGGGGAGGCCTTCGTTCAGCAGTGGACGTTCTTTGGCTGATATGATGTTTCAAGTCTACTAGCCCTGCATTTCTGCTTCATCATCGTCTTAACGTCTTGAAATGTTCTCGCTTGCAATTACAAGCTTAGTCTACTCATGACCACGGCCGGTGCAACTTGATCGAAACGTCGACGTTAGTCAAAATATTATTTTGATATTAATCTGTGCACGAATAGACCTGATACTAGCTTAAAATTACATGCATGTCTTACTTTTCAGTTATTTTGCTGCTCGATGAACCAACCTGGGATTTGGATCCGCTCAACACATACTTAGTGATTTCAATACTGTCCAACGCGGCAAAGAAATATGGCACCGCTATCATTCTCACTATGGAGAAGCCTAGATCGGGTATTTAGTAATGCATATTATTAGTAGGTATTAATTTCTTTTGTAAAGGCCTTCCGAGGGTAATGTTTTCTGCGTCTGTCTGTGTCTCTTGGTTTCTTTTTAGGTATTCCTTCCTCTAGTATGTCCTCAGATCATAAAATACAAAATAAGAATGAATGTTATTCTTCTTGACAAACACAGCCGTCTTTTTGCAAACGTACATAACATCGTAGCTTCAAATTACTTAAAACAGACGCGTTCGACAGTGCATCGACATTTCACCCACATACGCTCTATTATCATGTTAATCATGGTATACTGTTAAACAATCCAGTCCACTTTACTGGCTTACTTATTTCCTATGTTCAGAAAACCTTTGTTTGGAATTGTTGGCACAGCTGTGTACAATGTTGACATATGTCAGTTTTCACTTGTGTGTTTCATAATTTTGTTACTGGGTCACTGTACTGAGAATGTTAGCTATTGTATATTTAATAATACCTATTGAAAAGTTATTGGTACCTGCATCTTGTACTCATCATATAGATCTATATAACTATTATAGAGCACATAACTTATTGCATTTTGTCAGCACATACGAGTATGTGTAATATATACAATTTCTGTGTTATTTTACCTATCTTCCAGAAGATTCGTTCTAAACCAATAATAATAATGATAACCTTTATTAGTCTTTTTATTCCATGTAACACCCATTGCAATAGACCTTATCGTTATAGTTTCCATCTCATACAATAGCCTTACACCACCGGGGACAATCCATGACTTCATTTTATAGTGCAGCTATGGAGAGTCCCCGGTTGGTGTCCCATTACATTTTAGATTAAAATTCTCTAAAGGGCCTCTGCGTGTTGGACCTATGTCCCCGCGTAAGCCTGTCAAAAGACCGGGTTCCCCCTTACAGGGGATATAAACCCGTGAAAAGAGAGACATGATAACCTAAGCTAACATGTACCCATTACTCTCGCTGGAGTGTTGTTCCTTACCAGCTTCTCAGACTTTCGTTGCCTTGGGTGCAAGGGGTTGGTGAAATTGGCACCCAGTGCGTGAGATGCCTCTGTATCCGCGCCTGTAGGGTTATCAACCAAACCAAGTAGTCTAAGTAATACACAGGTGGAATGCGGTGGTGGTACTTGTGACTGTGCATAAAAACATAATACCGTTCATGTTGTAGATGTGTTCCCGTTCTTGGACCGCGTGGTGTACCTATGCCTCGGAGACGTCGTGTACGCAGGCCCTACGAGAAATCTCCTGGATTACTTCGGTAGCATCGGCTTCCCTTGCCCGCAGCTGGAGAACCCTTTGATGTATTATTGTGAGCAACCAATAGTTCAGTAGTTTGTTTTTTTATAATAAGAAATGTATTACTAAAAGTATAACGGAAGATTTGTGATTGACTGTCTAAAAAATTTATCTATACCGACATCTCATTGATTGAACTTGTTCTAAAGATGTATGTTCTGCGAGAAAATTAAACGGTCTAGAGAAGCTTATATTCAATTATTTCCCCAGTATGCCTATCAACGGTAGACCGAAGATCTAGGGAACGGTTCATAGAGTCTAACCATCAGATAGCGGCGTTGGTCGAGAAGTTTAAACTGGAAGGTCAGGGTATAATGCAGGGGCACCTGCACGAAAACAACCGAATCGTGAACCCTAACAAGATACAACTCAACTACGGGAAGCCGGGAGGCATGCAAGTTATCTGGATGCTATACTTGTGAGTTACGATTTATTTAATTGCTAATGTAGGTACTAACTTGTAAATAGCAGACCGCGATGCATCCGGGACTAACCTAATATCATACTCATAGATATTAAACTTATATAGAGCCCAAACTCTGAACGGCCGCGACGTATCACAGACGACTCTCATTCCCCTCGAACGAGCGCGCTAGTTTTGTATCAGCTAGACATCAGCTTAGAAAAGTATTTATAACGTTAGTCAAAATTGGGATCTTATTTATAATAAGCTTGTATCTAAGATATATTTTAATGATCTTTTACTTTTGCAATTGCAGGAGATTACTGGCTTCGATATTTAACTTGCGGAAAAACGGGTTAAAACAAATGTTTATGAGATTGTTCTCATTACCGATGTACTTTTTCATATTGTGGATATTCTACAACGAAGCGAAGGTAAGCTTAAGAAACTGTGCCAACTCTAAAATCATCGTCGGTGAGCCACGCGTGCGGGCATATCACTGATGACGTCACGCGACGCAATGTATTTATATGGTGATCATATTTGTTCATTCCTGCGCGCTCATGTGCTATTGGTCTGGAGGAATCTCTTCCTTATCTTGAATCTTGGCCTTCTCAATAGTGTCAGAAGGCTCAACCTCAAGGGTGATGGTCTTGCTTCTAAGCATCACAGACGTAATACCGAATGAAGAGCAGTGGGGTGCAATTCCTCAAGCTCAAACATCCATACATCCCTAAATACAGAATCGAAATAACGGTGTAGGTAAAACCAATTTCGGTATTCGCTAAGACATGTTTGAAGCTATTCAAGGACACATTGTAGAAGGTAAGCCATGAGAACCAGTCTTAGCGAATATCAAATCGGGTTATCACCATTATTTCAATTCTGTATTCAAGGATGTATGGATGTTTGAGCTTAGAGAATTGCACCCCAGATCTCCTTGCAAGTTCACAAAGCGTCAGTGATATCCCGCACGCATAGCGCATGGACGATAGTTCTAGCTGCCAGAAAAAAATGCTTGCAGTACACAAAGAACTGTGTTGCCAAATTGCAGCGTATTTCGAAAGATTTGATTGTCAAAGTCGACTTTAGCCGACATTGTATTGGTACCGTGACCCCGCCCGACGTCTAACCTCCGCATGGTGTCCGGATTAAGAATATAGCACCACCCCGTCTCCTATCGTGGATGTTGTAAAAGGCGACTATGGTACTCTAAGCCAAAGGGATGGGCAGCAGCGTCTTTTCTGTGGAATAGAAGCCATACTGCGCTCACCAACCCGCCTGCCGAACGTGGTGAATATTGGCAAATACCGCCCAAAACGACGACACAATTGTGCAAATCTACCAGGGTGTGGCCTTTGCTCAGCAGTGGACGTATAAATGGCTGAGATGTGTTGGTACTTCAGGCTGTCGGCTACACAAAACGCGAAAACCTGACGAATGTGAAACCATATTTTTCTACATATTACGCCTCATGGGGCAAGTATCTAAAGGTTCAAATGTTATCGTTCATGAAATACATGTATAGAAACGAATAAAGCACATCCATACAGTGCACGACGGTACGGTTGGCGCAGTGGCTATGCGATTGGTTTGCTGTGCAACGTGTCCCGGGTTCGATACCCGCAAGGAACTACCATTTGTATGATCTACAGATAGTTGTTGCGGGTCTTAGTGTCTTTGCATGTTAATTTTATGTTTGTAAACTGTATCCACGACACAGGTCAAATGCTAGTGTGTGGTCATAGTAAAAAAAGAACAGTAAAACAGAAAAAAAATGTTGTTAAACTAATATGTATAAAAGCTGTATTTGAATCAATCTTTATATTTTTTACACTATGGTGTACTTAACCTAAAACCAGAATTGATATTGAATGATATTTAGAATATTTATATAACGCGTGGCGCGCTGTTTATGATCAAGCCTGGTTTCAGGCGTTGGAGGATAGAAGAGCAAAAAGACTTCAATGCAGAATTAATCGGCGCCCTGCAATTTTTTTACCGCTCCCGTATTGGCTTATACAGCCAGTAAAACACTGTCTGAAAAGGCCTATGATGATAATATTAGACTATGATTTCGGGACTATTAGCACACAAGAAAGCTGTGTTCTCTTCAATGCAAACGTAGAGATTCGTCAAAATATTGTTTTGAATTATGTGTGAGCGAAAGTCCCGAAATCATAGTCTAATACGAGTGAAATTCGTGATAGTTTGAGAACTATAATGATAATATTTTTGAATTTGACAGGATTACCAGAGAGCTTTTATCACAAAAAGTGGTCTTATATTTAACGCGATGGTGGGCACTTACTTCATCAGCATTATGAACACGATATGTTTATGTAAGTAGAACATTTTGAATTACCTACCTATATTGATTACCTACTAGCCGTTACCAGCCCGCTTTACTAGGCTAAATAAATTATATTTTTTGATAATTGGTGTTTATTTTTATTCAACGTTTCATTTGAATAAAAATCTCTACATCCTCTGTGCCAAATTTCATTAGAACTGTGCTGTATTGAAGAGCTGTAGCTAATGAAATCAGTGGGCATAAGAGTCTAAATAACTAATGTCTTGAGGTGACGAGCGCAGTGGTCCTGGGTAGCATTACACTTACCACCAGGCGAATGGCGTGCAAATCTAGTACACAATTGGTAAAAAAATAAAATAAAAAAATATCACCTTGGCAAGAATGCAATCGAATAAAGCTGGGATTTTCCGTCATACCCACTTTACATCACGTCACCCCATGGTACAAGAGGAGCTCTAATATGCAGACTACTGTCTCAACTGACTTCGATCTTTGATACAAGCTGTGTAAAATTTACTGCCCTAGCCTATAATAAGTCTTCATTCTGCCGGGATTGACGGTTACTTGACTTCGTAGGGTCTCAAAATAAGACTTGACCGCGATAGGCCAATAAAAATGTATTTTCCATGTCACGCATAATTTAGATTTTTGGAATTTTGGAATTAAGATGTTATTTTCTGGACTGGATTACTTCTCTATTTTACCCTTTACCCATCTACAATGAGTTTTACAGCACCCTACGTATTCTTCTTTTTGCAGATAGTCCATACCGGACCCGTTACTACCAAGAGTCTCAGGAAGGCCTATACAGTGGCGCAAGTTTACTTCTATCGTGGAACCTCGTCTCCTTGCCATTCTCCTTCTTAAGCACGCTAGCCTCTGCCGCGGTGATTTATCCGTAAGTTTTATTTAAGGGGCAATTGTAAGACAATAGAGAGCTCATATCCACAGAAAAACTTGGTAAAATTACATATATTTGTACAATGTTCCGTGAAGTTTATGTATTATATATAACATTACCTACTAGTTTATATACAAAACAACTATTTATGAATATAAGTTTAGTCAAGTAAGCACACAGTGTAAAAGATTTTTTCGAAGCAGGGATATTTTCTGGCCTCCCGTGCACTACTACTTATATTCCGAATAAAACGAACCACCACATTGTATGCTCGACTCTTTAAGAGACAATAAAGATTATTCCGTACCGACTTCAGGCATCATCTGATTATTTCATCCAGGATCCTGTCCGACATATCAGAGAACCAGGACTTCTTATACTTCTCGCTTGCATTGTGGTCGTGCTACGTATACGCGGAGCAGCAAGCGATAGCTGTAATGATGTTCGTCAAGAACGGCCTCATAGCCGGCATCGTCAATATTTACATAACTTGCATCTATGTCATGCTCGCAAGTGGGGTACTCAGGTAAGATTTTTTGAATTGATTTCATCTAATTGAGTTGGTGCAGTGGCTGATATAGTCGGCTGCTGCGCTCCGGGTGGTGGGTTCGATTCCCGCACGGAACAAATTTTTGTATGATCTGCAGGTAGTTGTTCCGGGTCTGGGTGTATTGTATGTCTGTAAACGTACCCACGACACAGGAGAAATCCTAGTGTGGGGCAACGTTTAAAAAAAAATTGTAGACATAAACATGTTCACAGATTTGAGGGCCTTGTAGCTAAATAGTTACTGCGCTAGACGTCCAACATTAAGACTGATTTTAACCTAGGAATTAGGCTTACGAAGAATAGCAGATGCTAGAATCATTTTAAACTGCAAGCCGTCCCAGACATAGTTGGGAACAGCAGCGAAATGCAAGTACATGATGATTAACAATTCGCCGTGTGGTGCCGGCTCAGAATACGCCCACCCCATCTCCTCCCGTGGGTGTCGTAAAAGTCGACTAAGGGATTAGCCGGAGGATGGGCAGCAGCGTCCGTCGAGTACAATAACAACTCAACTGCGATCGCCAACCCGCCTGCCAAGCGTGGCGATTATGGCAAAACCCCCCAATGAGCCCACAACACACCCATATTGGTCATTGTGGTGGAGGGTTTGGGGGAGGCCTGTGTCCAGCATTGGACTTCATTCGGCCGAAATTATTGATTGATGATGATGATTAACATATTGTTTGATGTAGTCCCATAGCTTTATCATGACTCCATATAGCTGTTTAATGCATACAGATCTTTGAGCACATGATGCAGCAGCCTGTATTTAAAATCAGTACGCACGGGCTTTTAATTTTTCGAGCTTTTGACACGGAGTGGTAAAGCGGCCATTATAACGTGTCGCTTTCTCACACGTGTAGATGGTATAGAGCACAGGTCCCAGTACTTGTCCCTCCGGCACTCCAGCCAAGATACTGTGTGACGAAGACAGAAAGGCTAAAGAGATTTAGTCTTAAATAATCCCCCACTACGTTACACACTACAAAATTACAACACGTCAAGGAATATCGATGAGAAACTTTATTTTTCATTCCAGTTATTTATCTGAGTATTAACCTAATAAGGCTCTTTAACGAATACTTTGTTGCAGATCATACAAAGGCTTCGAGGACTGGCTCTACTACATAACATATATCACTCATACACGCTATGCGTCGATATTCATGCACCGGAACGTTTTTAAGCAGCCCACCTTCAACATTCTCCCATACAATGACCAAGAAAATTGTACCTCAACAATAACAAGCCTGATACAAACTTCTTCAAACCTTAATACGAATTCTAATACTAATTGCCGCTACGCTAGTGGCAAGGCATTCCTGACAGAAAGATTTTCGTCCAAGAATTTCAATGGAGACCTATATCAAGCCGGTGACTTCAATCCTGAATTTAATTTAGGCGTTTCATTCGCTTTTTCTGTAGGTATTATGGTGCTTAATAAGTTTTTGTATTTGATGCCCTTGCCAGGTTACATTACTGATAAGTTTAGGGAATAGTGTTGATTCTTAATCGTATAACATAATTTGTTTGAAATCCGTCCAAATTTTTAATTATGTGTACGGTACATACTTAGGAATATCTAATATTATGCATATTCGTAAATAAACGATAGTGGAAAATTATTTGGACGTGCTTTTTTTTGGACTATTTGATGATATTATTTTTTTACATATATTTACAATTTCTAATAGTGAACAGGTAAAAAGGTTTGAAAGAAATACATAAATAGGATGGAAGATATATTTCTGATAACAATACTTACAATATCACGTTACTTACAAGAAAAACCACATAAAATTGAATTGAAAAATGAAGGATGATAATATCTAGCCCAATATATAGTAGTCGTAAATTGCCTTTTACTATATACTTATATTTATCACGCTGTATTAAATTGTATTATCGGTATACTGCTTAACTCTAACAATAAACATTACATTTTCTAGAAAAGATGTAGTTGGATGTGGCAAGTTTGTTAATGTTCTTTGTTATATTTACATTGGATTAATCAAAGATTTAAATCGTTTGATAGGCCCTTATAAACAAAATCCGTGGCATTTAATTTAGACGTGTGCGTATATTACTCACACAAGTTTATCGTTAAATTATACTCAATAGCATATACACGCAAGACATTGTATGGTTGACTTGCTAAGTCACGCATAATAATTTCCGCACTGTGTCGATAAATGGAAAACATGTAGTTCGGCCCTTGGATTATCGTTGTATTCTTGATGAAGTACGAAACTATCTTTGTCAGTATCCTTCTTATAACTATTTTTTCTTCTTCTTGTTCTCTTCCACAATTTCGCCAATGTCATGTATAAGACAACAGACGTTCATAAAATATTTCTCAGAAATGAAAAAAACTATAAAAATATGTCGACAATGTCGTACGGTTTTCAATTCAACCATAAGATTTCAAATAATTCGTTCGCTACCGCTATTGTCAGCGTCCGTGATGACAATAAACAAAAATGGCGTTATGAATTGTGACAGATTGTGTAACCTTTATCTAAATATTGAAAACATTACCCTTATTAATTAAACTACAAGTGAAATGTAATGCCTTAATAATGCGTATTTCTAGTGCAGTATTAACATTTCTTGAATGCGCAAGAAGCCGTACTTGTATATTGTTTTCTTATTTATGTAAGATAACGTTTTCAGACGGGTACTAGATCGCATCTGAAGTCAAATGCACTCGATCACTCGGTTGAATGATGACTTATTTCGAGCGTTGCAATGTATGGGTAAGGGCCAATCTAACGATGTAAATCTTTGGAATTAATAGAAGATAGTGGAGAAAGCCTCCAAATCACTACAATGTTTCAACACACCGAAAACTATGCAATATACCATATGTATTTCAAACCCCAGCAATATCAAATGAGGCACTTTATTCGGAAGTTTGACCCTAAAACAATAAATAGGTTACAATTTTCCGCTTTATACTTATAAAAATTTAAAGCAATTCTCCGAAAAGGTCTCTCAACGTCTCCGAAGATCAAAATTACGTGGGTTGAAATATTCATGCTGTATAATTACACCACAATTGCAATAAAGGGCGGTTCACATCAACAAACGTTTATTCAGCCGCAGATTGTGAGCAGTCATCGTGAGACCCAGTGTGCACGTGAAGTCGGGTTTCATTTTTGTGGTACTGGTAATGTACTTAGTTATTTGTATTTAGTGCGATAGGATGAAAAGAAATTGGTTTATTTTGAA
Source organism: Diloba caeruleocephala (assembly GCA_947459985.1). NCBI lineage: Eukaryota > Metazoa > Arthropoda > Insecta > Lepidoptera > Noctuidae > Diloba > Diloba caeruleocephala. Next base: position 24,546,877 of record OX381610.1, read on the forward strand.
TCCTCATTCACACGTTACACATTTTAAATACAGTAAATGAAATGCTTAAATAATTAAGTTGAATTTCCTGTATTGCCAGTGAAGCCTGCGCATCATAGAAAGAAATAACATCATTTTGACATAGCCAGTCATAAACTTACGACAAGTATGGGGCCTGGCGGAGAGGCGGTGTCAGTCACCTCGTCCATCTATCCATTGTACATGCCACTTCGGACACTGGACCGAATGCATTTTATTGGTTCATGCTAAAACTCATAGGCATACGGCTATTTTGATAGAAAGTAATAATAAAATAGTTACCAGTCATCACTTTTACTAATATTGAGCGGTGTTGCTATACCGCATTACTGCTATACATGAACAGTTGAGCTGTATACATATGAAACTTAAAAAAACATAATGACACTACACGTGTTCATTCACGCAATAGTAAAATCTTCAATAACTTTCAATTCTTTATATGAATACAGCACTGCTGAATCTGAATGTGCTTCATTCTCATTTTCAGAGGGCACACACGATGTTCCATCTTCTGCAAAGCAAAATACAAATATGAGCAATAAATGGTGGGTATATATATAATAGATATATTTCTATGGATACAAAGGAGAATGGGCAGCAGCATAACCCAGCTTTTCTTTTTAACGTGGGGAAATCCTCTTGGACTTCCTCCGCCTTGGGAAGGGCGGAGGGGCATGCCGGGATCAAACCGGCTAAAACCCTACGGTGTCCTTCTTCTTACCTCTAGCTGGGGGTGAGTTGTACGCTTTTCTACATTAGACCGCTCCCCCGGCAGGTATCGGCTCGTCAATGATTGACGGGCCCCTTCTGTGTGCGCCTTGTTGGCCGCACCTATCCTTCGGAGAGGCGCGCGCGGAACACGCGCGCCGCCATCTCGGGCCTGATTCTGTTCGGGCGACGGACCGCCCCTGGTACGTCGCCCGCAGGCCGCTCCTCGTGGAGGCCGGAGATCGTCCAGCGCCCTACCCCGACGCCCACCACCCGGCGTGTCTTCTGCGGAGAGGATTGGAGATCTCCCTCCGTTCCCGCTCTGCCGCCTCCTTTGCTTGCATCACTTCCTCGCAAAAGGAGGCGACAGCATCCCACGCGCTCTCGCTCCGGGCGATGGACTGAACCACGGTCGGAAGCGATAGGTCACCCCCTTCTTCTCGGCCTATTCGACACAGGTACTTCTCGAAACACCCATGGTTCGGGAGTACCTGCTCTGATCTATAGTCCTAGATCTAGATCCTAGTCTGATTATTATTCCGGCTGTATAAGGCCAGCCTTAAGGTAACGGCGTTTCGTCTTGTCTCCACACAAAATAATACTTAATATCTAAAATCCGTATTAATAAAAAAATATGATCAATATTAGATTAGTATAATATTACGAGGGCGGTTTGATAAGTCCATGACTTTGAAAAGAAGAAACACTCTTTTTACATATACATTTTTTTATTTTTCTACATAATCTCCTTTCAACTTTCAACTCAACTCCTTTTCGACGCACTTAGTCCAGCGATGTTCCAACCTCTTCAACCCTTCAAAAAAATATTTTTCGTCAAACCCTGAAAAATAGGCCTCAGTTTCGGCTACCACCTCTTCGTTTGACGAAAATCTTTGCCCGCCAAGCCATTTCTTCATGTTTGGGAAGAGGAAAAAGTCACAGGGGGCTAAATCTGGCGAATACGGAGGGTGTGGAAATAATTCGTATCTTAATTCGACAATTTTTGATGTCGCGATTGCAGACGAGTGGGCCGGTGCATTATCCTGATGAAATAGAATGTTTTTCTTTACTAGATGCGGTCGTTTCTTGATCAACTTTTTATTGAATCTATCTAACAATGCAGCATAGTAAGTCTTGCCTTTATCCAAAAATCGATGTAAATAACCCCTTGGCTGTCCCAAAAGCCTGTGGCCATCACTTTACCAGCCGAGCAAACAGTTTTTGCCTTCTTTGGGGCACGTTCCCCGGTAGAATTCCATTGCTTCGACTGTTGCTTAGTCTCTGGTGTATAATGATGGACCCACGTTTCGTCAACTGTTATGTACCGACGCATAAACTCACTCGAATTGCGATTATACATGGCTAGGCATTCCTCAGAAGCTGTTACACGATTTCGTTTCGGGTTCGTACTGTTAGTAAACGCGGCACCCATCTTGCAGAAAGCTTTTTCATGCCCAGAATATCATGCAAAATATAAAAAACTCGTTCAGTCGAGATGTGCACAGCATCACTTATTTCGCGTATCTTCACTCGACGGTCTGCCAAAACAATATCATGTATTTTATTAATCATGCCCTCCGTAGTGACCTCAATCGGCCATCCTGGGCGCTCCGCGTCATTAGTGGTAGTACGTCCACAACGAAATTCAGTGAAGCACTTATGTACCATCCCACGAGAAGGCGCAGAATCACCATAATACTTTTTCAATTTGTCTTCGGTCTGCTTAATAGTTTTACCACGTAAAAAATAGTGTTTAATTAGCACTCGAAACTCGCTTTTCTCCATTTTCAAAGAGTACTTATAAGTCGCCTAAGTTTTATGTTTCTAAAAAGCTTGTTTTCGCGCCAAATTTGAAAAAAGAACGGCATGCGCTTCCTAGTGAGTTTCCAAATATGAGACAAAAAAAATATATTAAAACAGTTTTTATTCAACCTTAAAGTCATTGAGTTGCCAAACTGCCCTCGTATTATATATATAGATAAATTGTAGTGATAATATTATACTAATCTCTGAGTGAGGATCTCTTTGTTTGTAATAGCATATACAACTACAATAATTCGTTAGATTACACAGAGTAAAAGTGACAACCTACTGAAACCTTTTGGAGGAAATTACACTTAAGTATAATATAATGAAAATCGGAAAGCCAAAAAAAAATTCTCAGAAATAATAGGTTACAATTTGTGTCATTTTTGATGGCGTTGTTTACAGTTACTACACAGTACAATTACTGTGATATTATTATGCTACAGCGAGCGACGACCTCATCCGTAAACTGTACCGAAACAACAGCCGGTTAGTTTTAATTTACAATGCAGTTTTATGGGAAAATAAAAAGTTTGTGTTAGTATTCAAAATAGCCATAGGATAGACGAAAACAATTATTTCATATCTAAATTTCATCAATTTTTTTTTTTTTTCATGTACAGACCGACGCAAAATTATAACACTCAGAATTCGCTCAGATTCACTCGTTATACATAATGTATGTATAAATACAAGACGATCAGCATACCCGCATACGCTTTGCTCGGCACGATTTATCGCTTTAACCAACTGTACGTAGTTAGATATACATAAACTGTAGTAAAAATTATTCTTACCTCTATACAGAACTAAAGGTTTGTTTAGTTTGTTCATAGTGACCTGAAAAATAAATAGAGTTAGTATATATACTGCAATTTTAACATATTATAATAAGTTATTCTCGCGCAATTGTAGTCATAGTTTTCATGTGTATACTTTACCGCAAGCCCACCGGTTTTGCAAGTTAGTCCCTGCAGCTATTATGATGTACGCTTGAGTTGACTGAATCAATCTAATGTAAACATGAAAAGGAGATGAACAGACAACCCGATAAAAAAATATTGTTAGTCGTTGGATGCGGGCGGCATGTATCTGGTCGTGGTCGAAATATATGGGGAAAGTCTTTGTTCAGCGGTGGACGTCCGTATGAGCTGAAGGCAGCTGATATGATGATGAGGATAATGAAACATGAAAACATATTCGAGCACTGAATTAGAGAATGATACAAATAGAACGTGAGTGCAATACACAACGGTATGGCATATGTCAGAATGGAACTCTTTGCCAGCATTTGTTTTCTCTGCTACCTATTATTAACCTTTAAAGTAGTAATAGGCATTTTCTGGGTGCGCTCGTTCTATAGTAGACCTCATCCATCGCTTTCCAGCACGTGATTTCAAGGTCAAGAGCACACCCATGGAACGTCGTGATTAGAAAACGAAATCCTATACCGAAACAGTGCATTGGCAGGATTGTTTAAGAAGAATAACACAGCCTAAAGTATTTACTTGCGTCTTTATTTACAGTTACAGCAGTAAAGTGGAGACGTTAATATTTGTAAATTGTCTTTAGCAGTGGATGTCCGGTTGGCTAATATCATGATGACGATGATATGCTATGATAATTCTATATATGTTTAAATATGGTTAATTATTCATGTTTTTATATTCACTTTATTTAGATTTGTAGATTTTACGAAGTTTAGACTCTTTTCTCCTATGTTGTCCTCACATAGCCTTCATTTCGAGAACACATTAGTGAAATGTAACATATTATTATTATTTAAAAAGAGTAACCATGCGGTTTTAACCCTGTTCTTCTCCATAGGAAAACTACATTTTGGAACTTAGCAACTCATCATATCGGCCATACAACATCCACTACTGAACAAAGGCCTCGGCTCAAAGATTGGTGAGCACAGTATGGCTACTGTTCCACAGAAAGGATGCTGCTACCCACTCCTCTGGTTTAGAGTCCCTTAGTCGCCTTTTACGACCTCTACGGGAGGTGATGGAGTGGTGCTATATTCTTCTTTCAGACACCATACAGATAATCCGGACACCAACTAAAGTCTGACTATTCTGTGCCTGTAAATGATTTTATATGAATATTTTTATCTTATCTTCATGAATGGTAGTAGTATGTGGACATTCAAGATGCTCTTTGTCTTATCCATGTTTATTTTAAAACCAATTCTTTCGGATTCAATCCCGGCATGGAACAAATATTTGTATATCTTTAAATAGTTGTTTCAACTCTCAATTGATGATACTAATATTGAAGAAATAATAAAGCTTACTAGATTACTTACAGGTGATAGAACAATTTCCCGGTATTTCTTCAGATACAGCTTTAAAGGTTCTACATAGTTATCAAAGCCTAGTGTGTTCATAGCAAACAGTACATCTTCGCCATTTATTGTTTTCCGTTTTTCTACTTGACACCGATCACTTGCTTCACTTGTGACAAATGAGATAAACTCTGATATGCATTCTTGTACACATTCTCGGGCATCCTTTGCTATCTATGATACAAAGGTAAACAAATTAATCAATTTTATATAAATCAGGACAACTAAGGCCACCACTCTTTCCTCCAATGGTCTATGATTTGACCACCAATGATACTCTCCTATAAGTAATTATGAAGCAGTTAATCAATACTTATTTATTGGCTGAAGAAGGACAATATAACATGGAGGTTATGGTAGTATGGTAGATATGTTTTATAGGTTCTTATAAACGTTTTGTGGTGTTCAGAATTAGATATTTGGCAACTTGGATTGGCCAATGCAATATGTTTCAGACCTAGAGTTTTCAAGCAGTTCTTTTTATGGTATTGTGCAGTAATGACTATACATTAAAAACTATCCAACATTCACCAAGCACAATGATTTTTTTAATAAGAAATCTTACCTTGCCATTCTCAGGTATAGCTCTCTTCATAATTTTAGCAATATTAGCAATAGGCAGAAATCTGTCCTGTTCCCTCAATGGAGCATTCTTGATACCCGAATCAGAGTTATTTTCTTCATCTAAAAGAATAGTCATCATTAACATATGCAGTTATGTTAAATAGAAAGAAAGAGATGTATTGTATTCTCCTTCAATTAGAGAAGTGGAATGTTGCAGAACAAGAAATAGAGACGCCATGAATTGTTATAACTATAAATTTTAATAGTTATTTTAATATTATATTCATATGAATGTCCCACTATAGAGCTGCACTTATTAAAGTGACAATAAAGTAGCTCTTTCAATGTTGCCTTAATTTCCTCATGGTTTATAAACTATATTCATATTTTAATGGGTAGTCCAAAAGATTTTCCCCCATCTATATCAACACACTGAACCCTTTGATCCAGATAAGATTTAATTAACGGATGTGCCACATTGTGGATAAGATATGGACAACATTTTTGTGTTAAGAGTGCCATGGAGCATGGAATTGAATGCTTTTGAAAGATCACAAAACACTTCAATTGAATTATTATGAGTCCTCCCATGCATTATAAATATGTTTAATTAGAGCTACCCCTGCATGGGTCTTTGGAGACCTTTTGTAAAATCACTGTTCATTATGATGTAGGCTTATATATTAAAATGTCTAAGTAGCTGCTTGAGAATTAGGTATTCAAATATTTTACTGAATGCCAGCAATATAGAAATTGGCCCAAAATACCCTATATCACTTTTGGAACCAGGTTTAAATTAAAGTATGATTTACTATACTTCATAAGATCAGGAAAAATACCTAAATCAACACATTTATTAAAAGCAACAGCAATATAAGGGGCAACAAAGCAATTATATTATTTATTAGTTTATTAGAAATTCCCCAAAAGTCACATATACTGCCTTTAGTTATTAAACATAAAACAAATGAATAAACACTCATTAATTTATAGTAGGTACTCAAATTCATGCAATCTGGTGAAATCAGCACCTACGAAGATATTAATAAAATTCTAATCTACTTAGAGGACCTTGCATGTTTATGAGGTCATTTTAAATTTATTGCAGGTATTGCATTGTAGCAAAAAATTACTTACAATGTTGTGAAAGTCTGAAGTTGCAGTTAGACTATTTTAATTTTACAATCTCTTGAAATTAAATCCATAAAAACAAATGCTAATAGCTAATTTAATTTTTTCGAGTAATTGTAGATTATTAAGTACTAATTCAGGTGTGAATGTTTATTTAAATAGAATCAGTATTACAGTTTACATGTCCTGTATTAGTTGCAATCTGTATTTTAATTTTGCGGAGTATCATTCCAATGTTAATTTATTGCCGCCATCGATGTGTGAATGATTTTGCCAATGTCAAGGTTGGATAAAACATCATATAATAAAACTAGCTGGGACCCGCGGTTTCACCCGCGTTTAATTTTAAAGGAATTTAGAGTATTTCAACATAGACCCTTGACATAGAATATATATATATATATTGGATTTCAAGGGATTTTATTTTTTTGTGCGGAACCCTAATTATTTTTCTTAAATTAAAGTAGCCTAAGTTATTCCTTATAACATCAGCTATCTGCCAGTGAAAGTCCCGTCAAAATCGGTCCAGCCGTTTCGAAGATTACCCGGAACAAACAGACAGACAAAAAACATAAAAAATTGTTTTTTGTTATATGTCCCGTATATACTTTCATATGCATTTAGTAAAAAACTGTTATTTTGACATTACAAACAGACACTTCAATTTTATTTATTTGTATAGATAACAATAATATTAAGAAATACCCAGGAAAAAATTGTAACATGATATACAGAAAGTCCTTTCATTCTTACCTAAAACATCGTCCGAATTCACAACATATTCACAACGTATATTATTCTCCTCGTCGACGAGGTATCCGTTGTCAAGCCGCACCAAATCATTACCAATTTCATCAGTTTCCATTATTTAATATAAAAGACCACCGCTGTAAGGTTATCACTTTGATGTATTTAGCATAGATTAAACACATATACTGGTAGTATGAATTTTATCACGTACGTGTATATAAAAGAGTAAATGTAAATATTGCAGCGATTCGAAAATATTTGGTTGTTTTACGAAACCCACGTTAATTTTTAAAACCGCCACACAGCCACAAACACAGTAAGAGTAAGTAACTCTGAAATTACTACTATATTATTACACTCTTTGCTCTGAAATAATAATTAATTATTACGCTTACGCTGTACGGCTGTACGCAAGCAAACGCACAGAGTACCTTAGCAAACGTCCAAAGAGAAAGACTACAATCACAGAGTACCTTTTTAACTAATTAAACTGACTGGATACAAACGTCTATGTTTTTTTTTAAATTCAATAAGGGCATTGGACGAACCATCAACCCAAGAAAAGATTTACAAACTCATAACAGTTTCTTATCAAAAGTAACAGAATATTTATCTTATAAATAACTAAAATACTTATAAACAAAGTTCAAACGTCCATGTATATCTTACACCATTTAACCAAAGGACGCGGCACGGCGGCACTCATGACGATTCCCCTCTGCCAAGGTATAAGATCAAACAAACTAACGCGTTTATAAAAACTATTTTGGTAATCGATTTCAAACATAGTTAGAACCATACAAACACAGACCTAGTTACCCTGTGCAAAAAAATGTCAAATACCTCTAATATACAAAAAGATAGAATTAGATTTCATATGAAAGTGTTTTTGATATAATTAATACCTTCTTTCTATTAAAATCAATACAAAAGACTATCGTCAATAAGGATCGAGAATATTATCAATTCAGCAATCGAGTACGAAATAATCGGATCGGTGCTGGGACATTTCTATAGAATTATATTCGTTATGTCATTGGAAGAAAGTTTTTAAATGCGAAGCAATAGTAAAAAGGAATTAGCAAATGCCCAAATTTAGGTCATCAGCCGCACTCCCCACGAGACTACCTTTTTTTGATTAACAATATCGGACCTTACCGCCCAGAACTTACATTCGAAGTTTAAATAACTAATAATAGGTTATTTTCTATGATAACACGAGACTACTTTATAATATTTTTTACAATTTTAGACTTTATTACTTATAGCACAAGATAAAAATTTAGATGTAAAAAAATTACACGAGACAATTTCGCCATTTTGAATAGTGTGGTGAGTGTTAATTTTTGACTAGTTCGATAACGATAAAAAATTAATTTATAATATAAATGTTTGTAGTAAATACAACACATGATAAAATAACATTAGTGGAGGGTTCGAAACGTCGGAAAATAAAGAAATAATTACGTAGATATTGAATGAAAATATATGCACGATTGGCTTTTCCTTACGATGAGAGATCAGCTCAAACCAGATATGTATAACTTGATGTGTAGCCGTGTGTACATAACTAGCGTGAACTGGTAACAACTCCCGCCCATCTCGACGCTGACACCCGCTACTCCAGCCTACTCGTGACCACGGTCAGTGCAACTTGATTGATCGAAATGTTGAGGTTAGTTAAAATATTATTTTTAAATTTATCTGTGCACGAATAGATCCGATATTATCTTAAAGTCATGAATTAAATTCGCGAAAATTTAAGAATTCAGTTTTATTATTGTATGGTGAAGCGGAAGAATACCACCATCCCATCTCATCCCGTGGGTGTCGTAAAAGACGGCTATGAGATTTGCAGGAGGATGGGTATTAGCGTCCTTCGAGTACATTTATGACCTTACTGCGATCGCCAATCCGTTTGTCTAGTCTGGCGATTATGGCAAAACCCCCTAATGAGCACTTAACACCATCACATACCGGTCGGTGCAGCAATATTTGCGGGAGGCTTCTGTCCAGCAGTAGATGTTTTTCGGCTGAAATAATAATGATGATGATTGTGAAGCGGACGAGAAATAGTGAAATTTAAACCCATTTTACAGTAGAAACAGCTGGTTCAGGATCAGGGACTCTTAGTCACCTTTTACAACATCCACGGGATGAAATGGAAATGGTGCTATATTCTTAATCCGTAATTAGATAAGAGAGAGGGAGTAGCGAATACTGTATTAAATCTGTGTCTAATGCCGCAGCTACACGATGCTCCTCGCACTGCTTCTCGCTCTGCTCATCGTGTTGCCGCGATGTTGCCCTAGGCAGCCACACGCTGCTCTACTCGCCACGCGCCGCATTTGGCGTTCGCCTCTCGGCAATGGGACCTCCATTCCTCCAACATGCGTGCTTTGCATTTATAGCATAGCAAATTATATTAAACAATATAAACGAAACAATATCATTATTCACCCTAAGGGGGTTAATTAAGAGATTCCGACATACAACAAGTAAATAATAATAAATTAATAGTAAAAATGTTTTTTAAAACATTACAAGCTTTTATTTTAGTTACAATTTATGTTAGTTTGTTAAGGTCAAATCTTCCAAGCCAAATTTGAACCTTTTCCTCTAAAACTTAGGACTTTGAAATGTTGCATGCTTCTTCAGTTACGACAATACACTAAAATGATTCAAATAACTTGATGCTGCAGCCAGGATTGTCTCCTCATGAGGACACTCCTCAACGGTTAGTAGCACGGATATTAAATTTTGCAAATACGTTTAAATTTGATAGCTAAACATGATCTTGTCTATAAACTGATGCTGCAGCGAGGATTGTCTCCTTCATGGAGACACTCCTCAACGGTTAGTAGCATGGACATGAAACTTTGCAAGTTTGTTCAGTTCTGGTGAGAATACACTAAAATGACAGAAATAACTTGATGCTGCAGCCAGGATTGTCTCCTCATGAGGACACTCCTCAACGGTTAGTAGAACGATTATTAAATTTTGCAAGTTCGTTCGGTTCTGATGAAAATACTTGTCCAGCGGTAGGTATATAAAGACAATGAAATTTAACAAGTGTTTTTTTGCATTAGAAGGACACTAGGATTTCTGCCGTGTCGTGGGTGCATTTACAGATACGAATTCCACACACAATGCACCTAGACTCGGAATAACTACCTGCAGATCATATAAATATTTGTTCCATGTGGGAATCAAACCTACGACCCGGAGCCTTCTTTTATAGACATTATGCGTGACAAGCTTTTTAAAATCAAATCATCATATCAGCCACAGGACGTCCACTGCTGAACAAAGGCCTCCCCCTTAGATTTCCACAACGAGCGGTCACATGCCGCTCTCATCCAACGACTCCCAGCGACCTTCACCAGATCGTCTGTCCACCTCGTTGGAGGTCGTCCCACGCTGCGTTTTCCGGTGCGTGGTCTCCATTCGAGAACCTTTGTGCCCCAACGGCCATCAGTTCTACGAGCAATGTGCCCTGCCCATTGCCACTTCAGTTTACTAATCCTTTCAGCTATGTCGACAACTTTAGTTCTTCTACGGATCTCCTCATTTCTGATTCGATCTCGTAGAGAAATATCAAGCATAGCTCTCTCCATAGCTCGCTGAGTGACCTTGAGCTTTCTTATGAGGCCTATTGTGAGTGACCACGTCTCTGTTCCATATGTCATCACTGGTAACACACACTGGTTAAAGACTTGCGTCTTGAGGCATTGCGGTATTGTTGACGAAAAGACGTTGCGAAGTTTCCCGAACGCTGCCCAGCCGAGTCGGATTCGACGATTGACCTCTTTCTCGAAGTTGGACCTACCTAACTGGACAGTTTGTCCTAGGTAGACATACTCGTCAACAACTTCGAGAACAGAGCTCCCAACGGATATTGGGATGGGCACGACATGGACATTTGACATGACTTTCGTCTTGCCCATGTTCATTTTAAGGCCCACCTGTTGGGAAACTCTGTTGAGATTATCGAGCATTGTGCTGAGCTCTTGCAGCGATTCTGCCATGACTACGATGTCATCGGCAAATCGAAGGTGAGTGATATACTCGCCATTGATGTTAATGCCGAATCCTTTCCACTCCAGTAGTTTGAAGGCATCCTCCATTGCAGCGGTAAACAGTTTCGGGGAAATGACGTCCCCCTGTCTCACACCTCTCTGCAATGGAATTGCCCCCGTGATCTGTTCATGTACTCGGACCGAAATGGTGGCGTTTCTGTATAAGCACTTCAACACTTCAATGTACCGATAGTCAATCTGGCACCGCTGCAGAGATTGCAGCACTGCCCAGGTTTCGATCGAATCGAAGGCTTTCTCATAGTCCACAAACGCCAAGCATAGTGGCAGATTATACTCCTCGGTCTTCTGTATAACCTGCCGCAGCGTATGGATGTGGTCTATGGTACTAAAACCTTTTCGGAAACCGGCTTGTTCGGGAGGCTGGAAGTCATCAAACCTGCGCTCGAGACGATTCGTGATGACCCTTGAAAACAGCTTATAAACATGGCTCAGAAGTGAGATGGGTCTATAATTCTTCAATAGGGTGTTATCACCCTTTTTGAAGAAGAGCACCACCTCACGCTTCCGGCGTCGTGCCCTCGAGTAAGACGGAATTGAATAGCTTCTGAAGGACTTTAAGTACCGGTGTGCCACCCGCTTTCAGAAGCTCTGTCGTAATTCCGTCTCCACCCGGCGCCTTGTTATTTTTAAGCTGTTTCAAGGCCATCCTAATCTCGTACAGGCTGATGTCCGGGATATCCTCGGTATAGTGCCGGGTTAGTTTGGCTCGCGGGTCTTTGTCAGAGCCAGAAGTCAGTCTTTGTAAAATCAAATAATTCAACATAAAACATTAGTTTGATTTATTACAAAGTTAATTTTCTTCTATTTAGAGCATATAAATAAAAGCTTGTTTTTTTAAAACGTATTTTACTATTAATTTATTAGTTATTTCTAAATTTTAGTGTATTGTCATCAGAACTGCACAAACTTGCAAAGTTTCATATCCATGCTACTAACCGTTGAGGAGTACCCTCATGAGGAGACAATCCTGGCTGCAGCATTAGTTTATGGCGGAGAGCATGTTTAGTTATCTAAGTTAAATGTATATGAAAAAGTTGATTTCTATGCTACTAAGCGTTGAGGAGTGCCCTCATTAGGAGACAATCCTGGTTGCAGCATCAGTTCATGGTAGAGATCATGTTTAATTATCAAAATTAAACGCATATGCAAAAGTTGATGTCCATGCCATTAACCATTGAGTAGAGCCCTCATGTGGAGACAATCCTGGCTGCAGCATCAGTTTATGGCGGAGAGCATGTTTAGTTATCTAAATTAAACGGATATGCAAAAGTTGGCGTCCATGTTACAAACCGTTGAGGAGTGCCCTCATGAGGAGACAATGCTGGCTGCAGCATCTATTCATGGTAAAGATTATGTTTAGCTAACAAAATGAAACGTATAATTATGCAAAGTTTCGTGTCCGTAAGCTTGTAAAATAAATAAATATAATAATCACCAAGCTTGGCAGGCGGGTTGGCGATTGCAGTTGAGTTGTAAATGTACGTGTTGTACTGTACACTCACTTAGATTACTTACAATAAAAACAAAATCAAAACAATAACCAAACGCAACGTAGAAAATTATATAAATAATTTAGTATATCTATATAATAGTAATTTTTTTACAATCATGAGTCGTACGAAGATTAATTAACCTCTGTTTTAATTGATGCTTAAATTTTGGGTCCGAAATTGCTGGCTCGGCAGCTAATACTCAATAAATTTTAATACTTTTTCATAAGAGCGTTCATCGATCGGCGTATGACTGCTATCCTACAAAAACATATGTCATCCCAGTACGAGCGCTCGATGAAGACTGAGCTCTCGCGCGCCCTTTGACTCGCGCACAGAAAACCGACAAAATAGGACAAAAAAAACTGAAAAAACACTTGACAGCCCAATATCTCTCTCCTTTCTTCCTGTCCATCCAAAGGTTGTCTGGAAGAGCTCGCCCTGTGCGATAAGACCGCCCATTGTACATGTATCTTTTTAAATTTTTATCTCTATGTATGTATTATGTGGTGTACAATAAAGAGTATATATATATATATATATATATAGGGAGCGGTGGGCATGGCGAGGAGCATGACGAACGGCATGACGAGTAACGTAGCTACACTACTTCCCTGCCTCATTCCCTCGCTACTTCCCACATCACTCGTCGAGTGTGTAGCTGGGGTATAATAATTTACTAATAGCCAGTAATAGGTATACTATGGTAATATGAGATTAGCTAATATATTCAATATTAGGATTAGGTACCTAATATAACATCTCTGCGATCCAATACACGATGTATTGCGTCTTTTTGTGTTGGTTGATTGTGTTTTCTGGCTTCTGCCGTGAGATAGTGAAACGCGTCTTAGGTTGTGAGTTAGTGAGACAGCGCAGGCAGTCCGCAGTGGGTTGGACGTATACAAAACGTAGTGTGTCATGATGTTGAATAAATCTAAGTCAAGTAGACTTGTTGGATTAGATTAGATTAATTAGATTACTATCGTCAAAAGTTCGAATAGGTACCACCTAGTCTCGTAAAATACCTATTCTCCGTACCTATTCTAATAAATACGACTCATCTCTATTATTTTGTACAACCCTAAAAATTCTCCGTTCTGCGATGTAGGTTGCTGGTAGATAGTTTTTCATAAACACAGGAAATACAATTCATTAATACAATAAAACAATACTATAACACAGAAAATAGTGGGTAGCGCCATTGTATAACAGTGTGTGCCGCCGTTAAAGATATTGGTGTAATAGGTTATTTCTGAATTTAGTTTGGGGTCAGTGCACAACAAACGCTTATCAAGCATAAATCGCAAATAATCAAATCATAATGGGGGTACCGAAGTTCTTCAGGTACACAAGCGAGAGGTATCCTTGCCTCAACGAGCTGGTGAAGCAGTATCAGGTAATAGCTTCTGACACATCAAATACTTTTTGTCGTGTTTGTATCCTTTTTACATGAAAACAGTTTCACAATGCAACTGAAACTTGAGATATAAGTATCATGGTTAAATAACTACATTAATTAGAATCATATGAAATTTAAGCATTACCCTATTTTATAAGATGATGATGATGGCATTGTAAAGGTGAAGTAATCCACTTTTATACATGTTTGTAATACTAGTTTCTATACCAAATTCACCAAGCATTTCTATTATAATAGTTTCAATTAAATTTCGCTTGCTATCTTTAGCCTAGCATTCATATGTTCCACATAAATCAACTTAATTAATCTGTTTCTAAATATGTATCTTGGACAAACATTTAAAATTGATGATTTATGATATTCTATAATAAAAAGTCTAACATAAAACCAATTTTATATGTTGTTGTTTATTTACTAAGACTGTAAAAGTTATAACAGATGACACAATACTCCATGGCATGGATTATAAACATGATTTTTTGACATTGGGTACAGTAGATCATCACCATCATTTGATGTTTTTTTGTGATCATAGAAGCTACGAAAGTTGATCCAATAGCCTTTCATTTATCAACAGAATGTTCTCCTAAAACATCTGCTTAGGCTTTACATCCGAAATAGCATTTTACAGCAGGCATCAGATAATTTCACTGAGACATCTGGGTAAGGCCGCCAAAATTACCACTTATAACACAGTAACTTTTATGAATAATCATTTATTTCAAGTGATTACACCCATATTAAATAATACAAATAATCAAGACTCTTTAGCAGCACTCACCGGTATTGTCTATAGAGAAATAAAATTATTACTTTTAACTTAAACTAGAAAAGTAACGACAAACCCATGGGGACCACAGTACGGTCCAACCAGACAGCCTACACACTCGGCTATGGATATCCTCAGTGTCTTAAAGTGCGTTAATTAAAATTAACATGATTATTCTCAGTAGATTTAGACCATATTATAAATAATTAAGGATTGTTCCAAGCACAAAGGCAATTTTTCAATATGCCTGAACCTTTAGATTTGTTTTATGTTGCATAACACAAAGTTTTGTATGATGATAACACAAAACTATCACAAAAGCAACAAAAATGCAGCACAAAAGCTAGATTTTTACAACATTTCTAGGCTATAATTAAAAAATTTAGTCACATTCGGCGCTGATGTATGTTATTATGCATATTATAAACATTGAACAATAAAACATGCAATATCACATATTTCCGCAATGCTCGTACTCATAATTAAAGGTAAGTATGTTATATTTAAACATTTATTTATCAAACTTTAAAAAATGCAATAAATGGACAGGGTCAAAAACAACAATGTATTTAAGGCCAAAATGAGGTGTCCTGACTAACTTAAGTATATTTTTCCGGAACAAAGCTAGTTAAATACAGTTTATGATTTGGAACAGCTAGCTAATTAATTACTTTGTAGATTCCAACTGTCAGAATAGTTACATGTTTGTGTATTGCTTGAAATTGATATGGACATGTGGATAGTAATTTTGATGGCCTTATCCATCTTTGCAATCAATCAATAGGACCGTAGTCTAATAGTAATAAGTGTTTATGTGTAAGAAATAAAAAAAAGAAGAAAACTTTTATTTACATAGTATGTCTCTATACCGCCGTGTGCCGTGTGGTGCCAGCTCAGAATGCCACCAATGCCCCATCTCCTCCCATGGGTGTCGTAAAAGTCGACTAAGGTATTAGCCGGAGGATGGGCAGCAGCGTCCTTTGAGTACATTAACAACTCAACTGTGATCGCCAACTCGCCTGCCAAGCATGGCGATTATGGCAAACCCCCCAATGAGCCCACAACACATCCATATTGGTTGTTGTGGTGATCTTTGGGTGAGGCCTGTGTCCAGCAGTGGACTTCATTCGGCTGAAATGATGATGTCTCCATACAAATAGTATTCACTCTCTTGTCTCACACACTCACATGAGCCAGCCATCAGCCCAGCCAATGAGGTACATTGCATTATTCTCATTTGCTCATTTCACGTTGTGTGTATAATTTCGGTTACTAGTAACTAGACAGTTAATATGATTAGTAATGTTATATATTCATCACTTATAACAGAACACAACAACAACACAACAAAAAAAAAACTTTCCTTGATCTAAAAAAATACATCAAAAGTTTTAACCCTCAAAGTTGTAATTTATTTTGACAATATTCATACAGGCTTGGGCTCTTAATGCTGTTATCCATAATTTCTACTCTGGTACCATGTTTGAAATGGTTTCGATAGTTATTGACTTAGAAATTCCACATAACTTTCCAACATTCAATGATCAGAAAGCTTAGGACAAAGTTGACAGTTGCTGTCAAATTGTAAGTATTGGGATGCCTTAGTAATATGAACTAATATCACTATGTTGTAGGCTGTGGTTTGTTATGTCCTGGGACACTCCAATTCTTGTTGCTTGAATTACTTCTTTAGTAGGTTATTGATGCGGTTCTTCAGAAGGTTCATGATATTCTGCTTCATCTGAAACTTTGTTGACTTCCAAGTATTTAGTTGTTGGTAGAAAATTCTGGTCCTCACCATCATCAGCAAGATCACTGAACTCTGTTCGCTTTCTTCTTCCAACCACTACGCAGTCGGAATTCTCTTACAACTGTGTGGGCATTGGTTACTATTTAAGTGAGCCGTCAGAAATAAACATCAAAGTGAAAGTTATGAAACAATTTTACTGATGTTTTGTCTTGGAGACATTATGAGAATATAACCCATTTTACTGAGTTTATCAGACACATACCTTAACACTGACATGGTTGACTGGTAAACACCTTTCCACGTAGAATGGCGCGAGTGCCGCGACCACTTGTGGTTCCCTAATGAACGCCTGAACGCCCGACACGAAGGTATTGAGAATGCGGGAGTCATAATTTTAGAAATTACGACATTCGACATATGTTTTGATTATGTGGTGTCTGTCATTCTACCAGAGTTGCAGAGCGTTTAACATTGACACTATGCATATAATGTTTAACATTAACACTATGCATATAATCTACTCGTTGCCCCTTAAAATAAAGTTCAATATTTTTGTAGGACCCTACATATATAATACAAGCCCATAAATGGGTTTATATGTGGTCCATAGAGGCTTATATGGATATCAATAAAAAAGAAAGTAATAAATAATTTTATTAAATTTACATTGTATAAAAGATGTGTAGAGAGAGGCACATCCATTTATGTTGGTGTCATGTCATGGGTCTTGGTGAAGAATAGGCAACTCTCACTAGTTGTTCTGTGGTTGTCATACTAGGTGACCAAGGTGCTCAGTGAAAAGGATTTGTGCTTATATTAACATACTGTAATTACCAATATATTAGATGACTAACACTGAATAGTAAAAAATTGTATAGAAAATTAATACTTGTTTCAGATACCAGATTTTGATAACATGTGCTTAACACTGAATAGTAAAAAATTGTATAGAAAATAATACTTGTTTCAGATACCAGATTTTGATAACATGTACTTAGACATGAATGGAATAATTCACAACTGTTCTCACCCTGATGACTCAAACCCGCACTTCCGTATAACAGAGGAGAAAATATTCCAGGACATATTCCACTACCTCAGTATATTGTTTCAAATTATAAAGCCTAAGAAGTTATTTTTTATGGCTATTGATGGTGTTGCCCCAAGGGCTAAGATGAACCAGCAAAGAGGAAGAAGGTAATTTTTTGTTAATAATTATAGAGCCTAATAGATATTAATAATTGTTTACTTAAGAGCAACCTCATATACAGGGCTACTGGTATACAGGATACTGGTAATGTGATGGCAATCCATTAAGGGGATGTTGGAGAGATCATTTGCAACCAAATTACTCCTAATGACAAATGTTGACCATTTTCAAATTATGGTTTAAAAAATTTGAAGTGGAATTTATCTAATAGAAATGTTTTATGTTTGTAATTATAGGTTTAGATCTGCAAAGGAGGCAGATATGTTAGAAGAAGTGGCTAAAAGTAAAGGTATGACTTTTTATTTATTAATTTATTTAGTGAATACTTAGTTCATGTATATTTATTTAGGGGTTTGAAATCTGCCATGACCTCCTTCTGCAGTCAGTCAAGCAGTCATTTCGCTGAAGGAGGTTACGCATAGACAGGGGTAGGTGACGACCGCTTTCCCAATCCGCAGCGGTAGATCCCGGAGCCAAAGACGGGCAGATAACGCCTGGTGCAGGCCTCTGTAATCATAGCCCGCAAGTGGCGGACTAGGGGTATCCTAATGTTGGTGTATTATATTTTTTTAAATTTAATTTAGTTTATTACATTTGTAATACTATTGTACAGGCGAAGTTCTCCCGACGGAAAAACGTTTCGATAGCAACTGCATCACGCCGGGCACCGTATTTATGGCTCGTCTGCATGAACAGTTAAAGTATTTTGTCAAGTACAAGATGTCAACTGACCCGCTATGGTCCAAAGTCAAGGTCATCCTGTCGGGACATGAGGTTAGTGGTGCCCTAAAACATGACTCGTCTGTAATCTCCAATAGAATAGATTATATATTAGAATAGATTAATATGTACAGCATGACAGACAATGAGATAAGTTTACCAAAATGTCTAGACTTAAATGAAAAAAAAAAACTAGCATTTCTCCTGTGTAGTGGGTGCGTTTATAGACATGAATTCCACATACAATACACCCAGTTCTCGAGTGGCGCCCGCGTACCGGAAGACGCAGCATGAGCAGACCCCCCGCGAGATGGACCGGCGACCTGGTGAAGGCTGCGGGAATCCGCTGGATGCAAGTAGCGCAGAACCGGTGGTTGTGGCGATCTTTAGGGGAGGCCTATGTTCCGCAGTGGACGTCTTATGGCTAAAATGATGATGATGATCATTACCTTTCAGACTAACCTAGTAATGAATTAATAGGTGGGATGTTCATCTTATGCTGCTGATATATTTCGATAAGCGGCAAAAACATGAGGGTTGCGGCGATATACCCAATTTACTTGCTTTGATATGAGAAATACAAGTTCAACCGTACAGTTTCATTGCATTTGTTGACTGCGATCGGAGACCTAAACTAACCTACCCGAACTAAATTTTACCGATGGCAATATTTGGTTATGTTATAACTATGATAAAGAGAATTGATCTCCAAGCCCAGTCCATATTCAAATTACATCGTCCATCGTTGCCTTATTACATGACATTGGCGAAATTGTGGAAGATAATCTACAGAAGCCCTAATTTAAGAGAAGAAGAAGACATATTCAAATTTTTTACAGAACTATATAGCAACACTTGGTTTTGTAATTGTGCTTTTGACCGCTACTTATTTCAGGCGATTCATATTTACGGTGATTCGTCAAGTGACACTCTGTCCGATTCCTGTGTAAATCTCACTAACAGATCATCAGTTAAACCATGTATAAAGTACGGTTTTACGTATACGAATAAATAATTATTTTTGTTTGTACAGCTTGTGCTTGTGCATCTGTAATATATGCGTTTATACTTTTGCGATCTAAAGACTTCTCTAATACCCTTTATAACAAGTTTTTTAAATAATTTTCCAATGATTTAGTAGAATGCTCACTCATCTCTCATTTCGGCCGAATGAAGTCCACTGCTGGACACAGGCCTCCCCCAAAGATGTCCACAACGACCGATATGGATGTGTTGTGGGCTCATTGGGGGGTTTTGCCATAATCGCCACGCTTGGCAGACGGGTTGGCGATCGCAGTTGAGTTGTTAATGTACTCGAAGGACCCTGCTGCCCATCCTCCGGCTAATCCCTTAGTCGACTTTTACGACACCCATGGGAGGAGATGGGGTGGTGGCATTCTGAGCCGGCACCACACTGTAGAATAGTAGAATGCACACTGCTAATATTCACTTAGTATCGGTATCAAACCATTTATTGGGTCACAATGTAATATGGCTTAGTATAAAGTATGATTGAAATTTAAAATTTAATAGAACTGTTTTGCATAAAACAAAACAGATATTATGTGAATGAAAAACACACAGCGTTGGTTGAAGAAGCTGTCTTTAGATTTCGCCTTTTTAATTAAATAAATGGAATAACTTACCAAAATCCTTTGTCTCTTTACCTTCCTTTCTTTCACTATGGCAGTAGCTCGCACTAATCTATGGTTGCGGCGAGCTGTCATATGTCAGTCATAGAAGTCTTCAAAACTCACCAGCAAGAACCTTGCTGCAACGCTGTGTGTTTTTCATTCACATAATAGAACTGTTTTGCCAAAACAGTTCTATTATGTGTTCTTCAAAACACACAGCGATGGTTGAAGACCTGTTTGATATCTGCTGGTGAAAGAATATCTTAAGGATGATGTAGACGCTATGTGATGTAATGCATGAAATAAACCTGCATTGAATTATATGATCTAATGAATATTTAATCAATCATATATTTATTTTAGTAAATATAAAAATTAGCAACATATTCTTTGAATTTCAATATAACCCTATTCATTTAAACGTTGCACCACTGT
Organism: Diloba caeruleocephala; assembly: GCA_947459985.1. NCBI lineage: Eukaryota > Metazoa > Arthropoda > Insecta > Lepidoptera > Noctuidae > Diloba > Diloba caeruleocephala. The sequence continues at coordinate 24,567,738 of OX381610.1, forward strand.
AAAGTACAATATAAACATAAAATAATTCTTATGAAGTAATTAAAGAAATCAATGATATCAACCAATTCAATCAGTCCCTTTGTTTCACTTCAATATACAGATAAGTCCCTTTGTTTCACTTCAATATACAGACACGTATTTGTAATTAAACATCTTTAAATGAGAAAAGTTATTATATAATAAATCCTCATGTAGGTTTCTTTTATTTTTTTTTCTTTAACACACAAAAAAAATCGAAATATTTCACTGCTTTTCAATTTTCCGCTATTGAAGATTTCACTAGTGATGGTCTACTAATGGTCTATTTTCTAGCCTCAAAAGACTTCTTGAGGCTACAGCAGACCTTGTACTTCAATATTAGCCTCTTTAATGATGGAATTAATCCATTCTGAGATAATGGTCTTTGTAGAATCAATGCTATTCTTCTTAAGATGTGTACTAACCTCTGGTAACTTTATTAACCAATCAAATAGAGTTTAGTATCCCATATAGCTAACTTTATAGGCTGTGGTTTAGCTAAACAAAAAGTCTTTCAATATAACTGTTGAAGATATATCACCTCCATGTAGATACTGGCTGTGTAGAGAGTTGTCTGTTTAGATATTTGACATATGGTTTTATTCAAATATGTATTCCATTACAATTTTACTTACTCAATAAATATTTCCCAACAATAACTTCTGTTGGTATGATGCAGTATGTGGAAATTCCTGACTTACGTAAACAGATATTGCTGAAGGCTAGGTTATCCACTAGATAAAGTTTTGCTAAAAATCTTGCTATAACTTTGGAATCAGGTGTTTTATGATTAATGCCATAGGAATTATACCACAATACCCATCTCTGGATTGGACCCTTATAAGTATTTAAAGTATTTGTACTACTAAGTACTTTTCAACAAGTATTTTTCTTGTCTGGTCCACTGGGCAATCTGACAGGCCTCCTGTTTTCAACGCAAGGAGATTCATTTTGGTTACTTGTGGGGATGTCTGCCTGTTGTCAGATTGATCAAATTTTTTGTCTAGATCTTGAATTGGCACTGTTTCTTTTAGAACTCTCGCCTTCAAGTCCGGGAGCCAGGCACTGAGGGGCAGGCAGAGTTCAGATGACTGAGCACTTGTGACATTAAGTTGCGCGGAGGGAATACCCCTGCAAGCCGAAACTATCACTTTCGACTGGATGCATTACAGAAATTTGCCAACCCATCGTTTAGAATCCCAAGTGACGTATTGTCGCACAGCGGCCGACTTTTTGGACGCGAAGAGGTCCACGTCTGGGACACCCCATTTTTTGAATATGGCCCCCGAGGCCTGGGGTAACAGGTGCCATTCAGGCACGGGTCGGTTCAACTGAATGCGTGGCAGAAACTTGCCAAGTCCTTGTATGAGTCCCAAGTGACGTATAGTCGCACAACGGCCGACTTTTTGGACGCGAAGAGGTCTGCGTCTGGGACACCCCATTTCTGTAATATGGCCCCCGAGGCCTGGGGTTAACAGGTGCCATTCCGACATGGGTTGGTTCGAGTGAATGCGTCGCAGAAACTTGCCAAGCCATTGTATGAGTCCGATGTGACGTATTTTCGCACAACGGCAGACTTTTAGGACGCGAATAGGTCCACGTGTGGGACGCCCCATTTTTGCAATATGGCCCCCGAGGCCTGGGGTAACAGATGCCATTCCGGCATGGGTCAGTTCCTGGATAGGCAGTCAGCTATGACGTTGTACCTCCCCGGGAGATAGAGTGATGTTCCGCCGATCTCGCTGTATCCATCAGCTTGATCGTTAATTTTAGGAGTGCAAGGGAGTTCGTACCACCCTTGTTTCTTAAATAGCTACCAGCGTTTAGTTGTCGGACTGAAATAGAATATGTAGACTGGGCACTGGCTTCTTGTCTGCTTATTGCTCCATATACAGCGAACATCTCTTATAGATTTGAATGCCACTGTCTTTGATGTAATTGCCAAGTTCCTGGCAAATAAAGTCCATTGAGATGAGCTCTCCACCCCTAATCTGCCGCTTTTGTGGTAAGGAAGTGGGTTACCTGCGTCTTGTGAAGAGCAACCGCACTGTGCTTTATGGCCTCCCACCACCACATAAGCTCTTGGCAAACTACATGAGGTTGGGATATTTTTTGCCTGGACCTGCCCTGTCAGAATGTTTTTAGAAATCCTTGTGTGCAACAACAGTGTAGGCAGGGTGCCTTGTCATGCTAAGGTTGGCAAAATTCAGAAGGCCTAATAAGCTTTGAGCTTGTCTTAGGAAATAATATTTATTTTTGACTAATGTCCATATCACTTGCTTTATTTTTTCTATCTAGTTTACAGGTAAGGCTTTGAGATTGGTAGCAGTGCTCCATAGGCCTAATATAATAAAATAATCCTGGGTAGGCTGCAGAACAGGCTTTTAGAAATTCACTTGCTGTCCAAGCTGTGTTGGGACTGCCACTGTCTCAGAGCAATCAGTCTCAGAACCTCCCAACTGGTGGGCTGGTAAAAAGTTGTCCAAATATGTGAGAATGCAGCCAAAAGGAAGTGCTGTTAATTGTAATATTGCTTTTTTGTAACTTATTCTTTAGGAATTGTTGGTGTGAAATGGAATTTGTTTGCAGTTGAAAGTGTGCTTGGTACAAATCTGTTTTCACAAGCTAATCCCCATGTAGCGATTCTACAACATCTATCTGGGGTATCAGTGGGAAGTGTCTTACTATGACATGCTAATTCAGTCCTCTCAAGTCGAATATGGGTCTTAGGATGCCATCTGACTTCTTTACAAAAAACATCTTGGAATAATAACCTGGATTTAGATGTTTGGTCTCTCTAACACATTTTGCTTCTTGAATTGTTTGATTATGTTTTTTATCTTGGGGTTACTTTTGGTTGAAAATCATTCTATTAAGTTTATCGTGAGGTATGGCATTGGAGGCTTGGTTTTAAATGGTACCCGGCCACCTGTGGTGATATTTAGTATGAAATGATTTGCATCCAATTGTTTCCAAGCCATCAAATAATATTCTAGGCAACCTTCTTAAAAAGTTTGCATCTGTGTCTGGGTTTAGTCACTTTGCTCTGATCAATGATCAATGCTGGACTTGTCATTATGAGTGTTTCTATGATGAAAGGTATTATTCTTTCTGAAACCTCTCTTTTAAACATTTTCTCAATCTTTTGTATCTACAAAACAAAACAAAACTTGGTCCCCGCTTGTAGGAGTGTGAACGGCTGTCATGGCAGTCATGATGTCGAGAATTAATCTTTTGTTTCAACTATTCATGTTATTCAGGTTTCAAATATGCAAGTCATGTTTGAGTTCCATCTAAGGATTGCATAAGTGGTTGCAGGGCTTCTCAACTAAAGAGGTACTCAGAACTCAGTGGTATGTTGGACAAGAAAGACCTTAAATATTGGCTGCTAATTTCCTTTAGAAGTCTACTTCTTATATCAATATACTCACTCCTTCTTCCACATAGTATTTGCATAGTGTTATCAAAACACTCTTGTACTGGTGAACTCGGACCAAAGAGTGTGGTCACTTGATAAAGAAAGAATTAGGTGTTGTTTGTGGGTTGGCTTCTGCCCAATTCATTAAACCCTGGAACCACTGCCTTAGAAACTCTTTTATTCTAGCCCTGCATTGGAGAGTACCACCAAAACTCTCTGCACAGAGGGTGCATAATCCTTAGTTTTGCTTAGATGGTATAACTCTTCATTGGCTATTAATTGTATAAACCCTGGTGTGGCTGAGCATAGCTGCAAGGTTTTCTTGTGGCGGATTCCTTTCTATGCTAGTGTATCAAACTGTCTTTTCAGCTCTTCAAGCCCTTTCTTTTTTGGCTTTAGAAATGACTTCTTTTGGGTCAATCTCTACATTCACATCACCAAGCTTTAATGACTCAGATTACCTAAAATTCCAGGATAGTCCAAAAATTTACCAGATTTTGAATTAATAACACCATTGGTGTCAGAAAATTTGGTTGATGTGAAAGTTGAGTGTACTGTTGAGTAAAGGCAAATATTTAATATTGGCAATTGTGTCATGTAACCAGATATGAACTTACTTGGGTAATTAAATTTTCAAAGTGTGGATCCGGGCAGGGCCTCTTGACCGCTTGTTCGGCGGTACCCTAATCATCCGAGGATGATGACCGTTCCTCTTCGCTCTCATACATCAAAACACTGCTACTTCCCGCTGACCGGTCTCCATCCGAAGCACCGGTAGGGGCTGTGGTTTTATACGTGAGCTTTCACTCTCTACTTCAGAATTACGCTCACTCATTGTATAAATTACACAAAATCACTTAGGTAGGCACATTGTTATTTACTTACTATAAAGTTTGACGCCAAATAATTGTTAATTTACGAAAACATCCACAAGAGATAACTTTTTACGTAAATTGGCGGCAAAATCTTTAGACGCTATGACTGACATATGACAGCTCGCCGCAACCATAGATCAGTGCGAGCTACTGCCATAGTGAAAGAAAGGAAGGTAAAGAGACAAAGGATTTTGGTAAGTTATTCCATTTATTTAATTAAAAAGGCGAAATCTAAAGACAGCTTCTTCAACCAACGCTGTGTGTTTTGAAGAACACATAATTGACTATTTTATGATAGTTCTCCACATTCCGCAGGTAATGAATTCTTTTAGAATTCGAGCTCAACACTCCGTGGGGCTTCACCTCGTTAAGATTAGTCAACTGAAACTGGCTAACCTTAAGTTTTACTGTTCTATTTTACAAGTCTCTGTGTCACAATCACTATAATAGTTGTCAAAAGACCTTATTGCCATATTGCGGTCCTATCTGAAAAACAGCGCCGCGGCATATTTTTTTTAAGTGTCGCAGTATTGTGCTAAAATAGGGACCTTTTTTGGCTTCGCGCAGGTTGTTTAAAGTTTATTATATATCTTACCTGTAATTACCTGTGCGAGTCCGAAATAAAACTGTTTTCTTTCTTTCTTTCTTCCTTTCTTTCCATACATTATTATCATAAATAACCAACACAAATTTCGCTTTATTTAGTTATTCAATTATTTCAACAGACGCCGGGAGAAGGTGAGCACAAGATAATGGACTACATCCGGTGGTCTCGGTCTCAGCCCGACTACGATCCCAACACGCGGCACTGCCTATACGGACTGGACGCCGATCTGATCATGCTGGGCATGTGCACACATGAGCCGCATTTCGCGCTATTGAGAGAAGAGGTAATATTTAGTGCATGTACAATCGGCCAACGGTACGCCTTTCCAGTTCCGAAACTATTTCGCTTGCAAGCAACGATCGTAACTAGCCCCGCCCTTTATTTCGTCCACCAATAAGAGTATTTAAAACAACACTTTTTTTTGTAAAAGCCATTCACTTTTATTACTTTATGAGACTTTCACGGGTTTGGTCAGTCAGGTTAGTTATTTAAATTAAATAGAAAATTACTTACCACGACATTTCCTTTACTTTAACAATTAATAAATTACTCCACGTTATAGAAGTAAAGTTCTTTTCCTTACAAGGCAATATTTGATATGTGTAGTTTTCGAGTGTTAATACTTAAATCATTGCGGCAGCGGTCGGGTCGCCATGTCGATGAAATAATAACATAGGCTTAAGCGAATTCATTATAAGTTTTGGTGTAAACATGTGGACATAGGACAGCTTTATTCAATGGAGTAATGATAATTTTTTTGCTCAAAGCCCACCACTGTGTTTTATAATTATAACTGGCAGATGTTGCTTTAAAGTTACGGGACTTTTGTTCATAGAAACATTTAACGTTTTTTGATAAGAAACAATTAAGTAAAAGCTTTTAGTAACAGTTTTATTTGTAGGTAGGTAGGTACAAGTGTGAGTTATAAGAAAATAATGATAATTTAGGTCAAAATGCAGCGTGTTCTGTTCAAAGAATGCTGAGTTTTTTATTTTATTTATGTCAATAAAAAACAAAAAGTAAAATACAAATAGAATGTTATTGTTACAACGAGCCTATAAGGGTAGTGTTTTCCTATTGGTGGAAAGAAACAAAAAAACATGGGCGCGGGATTTTTTCAATGCATGGGTGTCATAGAACATGAAACTTTAATCTAAAATCAACCTCACCCCACAGTTTGAAGGGGGGAGATGCTTCTTAAACAGTGGATGACCTTCGGCTGATACGATACGCCGATCACGTCAACATTACATCTGTCATAGATCTGAGTGGGATACTGCACTGCTTGTTATATTATGTGCCAAACTGTTTTGCCTAAGTTGAATAAAATTATCGCCTGATCGCCTTATCCTCTTCTCTCTTCGTATGACGTGCTCTCCAAGGGTCCGAGGGGCCTTGATGTGGATACAATATTATTGGTGGTGGGTCTCTTATTGAAGGGCACTGTAGCTAGTGAAATTGAGCATAAGACTTAATAACGAATGTCTTGGAAGTGACGAGCACAGTGTGGTGCCACGCAGGACTGGTCCGGATTAGTATTACCATTGTTATGGGTAGGCGTGGAGCTTACCACCAGGCGAATGACTTGCTCTTCTCTTCACTAGGATGCATAAAAAAGCCTTAGCAGCTTAACCTTGCAGATCGTACTATCAAGTAACTTAGTAGCCATTTGACCAAATAACTTTGACCCCTGATACACAAATTTTCTCTATTTCCATCTTTATCTATTTCCACAGGTAAAATTCGGGAGAACAACACAGCGTGCCACCTGCCCAGATGATACTAATTTCTATCTCCTCCATTTATCATTGTTAAGAGAATATTTAGAACAAGAGTTTATATCTATTAAGAATAATCTGCCGTTCAAATACGACATAGAGAAGATTGTTGATGACTGGGTGCTAATGGGGTTCTTGGTGGGCAATGACTTTATACCCAATTTGCCTCATATGCATATTAGTAATGATGCCCTACCGATCTTGTACAAGACTTATATGACTGTGTTGCCGACTTTAGATGGTAAGTCGTGATTTTTTATTTCATTTCAGATTAATTAAAGTTATTATTTCATCATATATTATATAAGCCATTAATACGTCCACTGCTGAACAAAGGCCTCCCCCATAGACTTTCACAACTGTGTCATCATTTTGGGGGGTATTTACTAATACTCACCACACTTGGCAGGTGGGTTGGTGAGCGCAGTATGGCTACCGTTTCACAGAATGGCCGCTGCTGCCCATCCCTCTTGTTTAGATTCCCTTAGTCAGCTTTTACGACTTCCACGGGAGGAGATGGAGTGGTCTATATTCTTAATCCGGACGGATTACTATTTATGTTTTGCTATTTCAGTTACCACATGGTAACATATGGGGCCATCGTAACATAAGAACCATGGCCTTGACCTTGACGCTTGATGATATTGTTTTTCTGTCACCATTGCATCATATAAAAAATGCTGAATATTATAATACCACTTAATCAGTGTTGCACCACAGTATCAGCTGCGAATAGCACCAACCATCTCATCCAGTGGGTGTCGTTAAAGGCGACTATGTTAGCCAGAGGATGGGCAGCACCGTCCTTTGAGTACATTAACAACTCAATTGTGATTGCCAACCTGCCTGCCTAGCGTGGCGATTATAGCAAAACCCCCAAATGAGCACACAACGCATCCATATCGGTCGTTATGGTGATCTTTGGGGGAGGCCTGTGTCCAGCAGTGGACTTTATTCGGCCGAAATGATGATGATCAGTGTTTGTTGTCCCCTAACATGGGAAATGTTATTGATGATGGTACAGTTTGATTTTGTTAATTGTTGTTGTTGGATTCTGCTGCTCATTCAAATAATATTAAATAAATTGATTGTTTATACATATTATTTTATGTTTTTGTAAGTATTATATTGTATTTTCTTATATGGGCCTTGATGCGTGAAGTAAATAAATAATAAAATTATTTATAAACCTTCAAAATCTTTTTTTGTAGATGAAATTAATGAAATAACCAAAAGTTTACTAAAACTGGGATACATAACGTTTCATTTTGCAACTCGAACCAAATTATTACAGGTTATATAAACGAGGCCGGTGATCTAAACCTGGCCAGGTTTGAAGTGTTTATGCAAGAACTGGCCAAAATAGACAAGGAGAAGTTCCAGAGCGAGCATACAGATATGAAGTATTTTGGAATTGCGCTCGGAAAGTCATCTGCTGACAACGATATCAAAGAGGTATAGTTATTATGAGATGTTCTCATGTCAGAACACGAAAATAAATAAAGTACAAATTGTTTATGAAATATATATACCCCAACTTCTCTATTTCCCTAAAGTCTTCTTTCAATCTACAATTTCTGTCAGAGAACCTTCGGATGGACACATTTCCATATGAAAAAGAAATTTATCCATCCATTTTAGCGCTGATAATATACCTGTAATTTATTTAAATCAAAATAATTTGTATTTTATCCCTCACTGATTGTCATTTATATTGTTAAAGTGTTTTATTAAGTCTTATACAAGTAACTTAAAGCTATGTCGAGATTCCGACTTCGACTTTCGACTGACTATGTAAACCGTTTGCTGTGTATTGGCTAACATTTTGCAGCTGACAATGCATTGTATTTATTTATTTATTAATTATATTCTTTATTTTACACCAGTTATTAAAAAGTACAATAGTCAAAGTCAAAGTTTTTATTCCATATAGGCCCTAATAGGCACTTAAGCAAAGTCAAAAGTTAAGGTGCACGGGTCGGTAAGGTTGATCTTATGGAGAAGAAGCTGGCAAGAAACTCCATAGACACTCTTTTAAAAAAGTGATATTACAATTTAACATGTCAGCTATGTGGAAACAAAGTGGACTATATGTGAAATACATACACACAATAATAAACATACTACGTTTTTCTTAGTATTAAATCCATTTAGCACCCATTGCAATAGACCTTATACTTGTAGTTTCCATTTCATACAATAGTTTTATACCTCCGGGGACAATCCGAGACTGCATTTTATAGTGCAGCCATGGAGAGTCCCCAGTTAGTGTCCCATTACATTTTAGATTAAAATTCTCTAAAGGGCCTCTGCGTGTTGGACCCATGTCCCCGCGTAAGCCTATCAAAAGACAGGGGATATAAACCCGTGTAAAAGAGAAACATACTACTGCTTCTGTAATACACAATCAGAAATTGATAATTAGTAACGCACAGGTAGCACTGGTACACAATAGAAAGTAACATTATCGTACACGGCGAATTCCATCCAGGCAACCTTAGTTTTTGTAGTGCCACGTTGGACTACTTCTAGGTAGCTTTACAATTGTTATGGGCAGGCATGATGCTTACCACCTGGCGAATGACTTGCTCGTCTCGCCACCATGTTATATAAAACAAAGCTTCGTATTGTCGACATTTCAGCAATACAATAATTTGTGTGCTCTTTGTTGAGTACAGTTAGCTAGAGTTTGGCTCACAGTTGAACAACATCATCATTTCGGCCGAATGAAGTCCACTGCTGGACACAGGCCTCCCCCAAAGATCACCACAACCACCGATATGGATGTGTTGTGGGCTCATTGGGGGGTTTTGCCATAATCGCCACGCTTGGCAGGCGGGTTGGCGATCGCAGTTGAGTTGTTAATGTACTCGAAGGGCGCTGCTGCCCATCCTCCGGCTAATCCCTTAGTCGACTTTTACGACACCCATGGGAGGAGATGGGGTGGTGGCATTCTGAGCCGGCACCACACGGCATATTGTAGTATATATAATATCTGGCCGAAAACTTAGCCTTACAGGTGACAATATTACATGATTATCTTTTGCAGTACGAGACAAAGGAGGACGTGCCGTTCAATTTGGGTGTTGATGGCATGTTTAATGGGCCGGTTACTGACCGAAATGATGAACTTCAAATACTTATAGAAGGGACAGAAGGAATGGTAAGTGTGATTTATATTTTCATAAATTTTGATTTCCCCACTTGGAACAAACCTTCACATATCACATAACCAGCAGTGCGTGGAAACAGGTTATAGAAGAAGTGGGATGATATCGTCGCATGTCGCTGTCATATGAGACCAATCTTCCAAAGTGACCAACATACGTGACATAACGCGATGAGATTGATAAAAGCTATAGTAAAACATTTATATTTTATCTCTGAATATCGATAAACTCTACCTATGCTCCGCTTCATTAAACAGTGGCATTTATTTACTTATTTTATACTTATTCACACACATAAGAATATATAATTTCTTGTTGAGGTTAATGTTTTGTTTATTTCCCAGTTTCTGGATGATACGGATGAAGACAATGACGGGACTAGTGATGACGGTAATAATTATTATTTAAATATAAAATATCGGAATTATATTTAAAAATACTAGGGACTGTCCGTTTTATGTACATCGAGAAGTTGACAATATTTTGATTTTCATTTGCAGAAGAAGCAACCATGGAAATGGAGTTCATTCTACACAAAAAGGATTACTATATGAACAAATTAGAGTATGCCCAAGTCACAGAGTAAGTTTATTAAATAGTGATACGTAGTAATACGTGATCCGTATACGATTCGCAAGGTGGAACATAGCTTGGCGCGGTCAGCCTATGGATGGGTCACATAGTGGCATTTGAGCTGAGCGTCTCCGTGCTTCGTATGGCACATAAAATCGTCGGTCCCGGTTGTTGTCATTAGACGGCAGTCGTTAAGTATAGTGGGGGGCATTTGGGCGGCTTGAACAACTCTTGACACAATGTTGATATTCAGATATTCTGCCGCCAAGCAGTACAGTAACTTTAGACATTACTGTGCTCTGGTTTGAAGGGTACTGTAGCTAGCGATATTACGGGGTATGAGAGATTAAATAACGAATGTTTCGAGGTGACGAGCGCAGTATGATGCCACGAAGGACTAGTCTTGGTAATATTACAATTGTTATTGGCAGGCATGGCGCTTTCCACCAGGTGAATGACTTGCCAGTCTCGTCACAAACTTCTAAAATAATAATAAACAACTGCGCACAGCCAAAGCATGGAACTCCTTGGCAATGTCTGCTTTACCTGCTACCCATAACCCGTTAACCTTTAACGTAAGAGTGGCCATATTCTGGGTGCACGTGTTCAAACGTAGGTATCATCCATCACTTTCTATCAGGTGAGATCGAGGGCAAGAGAGAAAAACTTGATATTTGTTTTTGTGTGTATGTATTGTGTGCCCACCATTTTTTGTCGCTTGCTAGCTATGGCGCGCGTGTCAGGTTCGCCATGCCTAGGTTATATCGACTATAATAAAGGTTAATACTACAGCTGATATTTCCCTTTCAGAGAGGTATTAGCGGGCCAAGCTGAGGGCTACGTGCGGGCTATCCAATGGAACTTGTTCTACTACTATAAGGGCTGCCCATCGTGGTGCTGGTACTACCCACATCACTACGCGCCCTATATGTCGGATATTAAAGGCTTTCGAAACCTCAAGATAGAGTTCGAACTTGGAGAGCCATTTAAACCCTTTGAACAGGTAATTAAAAGATAAAGACTGCATGATTAGCGCAGTGGTTAAGCAATTGGCTTTCTGCGGTACGTGTCGCGGGTTCGATCCTCGTACGGAAGGGGTGTATAGATATGGGTACTTGTGAGATTTATGACTGTAAACCGTACCCACGACACGGAGAAACCCATGTGTGGGACATCGTTTAAAATATATATAAAGTTCATCTGCCTTTAATTGCCCACTGCTAAACAGATGTCGTGCCGTTTTTCCCTCATTATGTTATATGTATGTTGCTGGTGATTATGGGAGGATAATTCTTTTGCTGATGATTATGGGAGGATAATTCTATTGCTTTACGTAGGGTAGACAGAAAAAGTGTAAAGGGTAATTCAAGACAAAACATGGCATGTATATGTTTTCTCTCACTGTGGAGGCTATGTCAACTTAATGAAAAATAGACAACCATACAAACCCAACTCAGCAGCGAATATGAATGGACTGGAAACTTAATAAACTTTTATATAATCACCTATACTACTACACATGGATTTTTATTGATCTTGTAGAAATTCATGATGTACTTCCTCCGTCCCGGGGAAGGGCGGAGGGTTATGCCGGACACACCCATTGGTGCCACGCGTTTAGGCACATCTTGGTGGGGATGACTGTAAAGCGGTCACTCCCTCTAGCGAAGCGGATGCGTTTTTTTTATATCTTCAGGCACTTCCCCCACCCTGAGGATAGTGGAGGGGCTAAACCACTATAATGTTCCTTCGACCTGCATTGCGCCAGTGTGGTAATAGGTATTCGCTGCTAATGCCCTGCCCTGTGTATGCATAATCGAGTTAGCAGGACAAACAGAAATAAATCAATGCCCAGAAACTTAACTGTATGAAACATAGATTTAAAATCCATGTGGTTAAATGCATCATGGGCCCACTTGATATAAATGATAATAAAACAATTGAATACTTTCTTGCAGTTACTGGCAGTATTGCCATCAGCAAGTAAACAACTCCTACCAGCTCCGTTCCATGACTTGATGACTGACGAAGACTCCCCCATAGTTCACTACTATCCCCAGAAATTCTATACCGACCTGAATGGCAAGAAGAACGATTGGGAGGCGGTCGTGCTTATCCCGTTTATTGATGAGGTAAGGGACAGTATGTCGAGTAATTAATAAGATTAATATATGAATAATATCATGTCACTCTTGTGTTATTTATTATACTGAGTTGTCAGAAAGGGTGTACCCGTGATTTTGTTCTACCACTTTTCCCCAAAAGGCAAAAAATATTAGACATAAATAGCTGTTAAGTAAGTAAGTTATTCCCGTGTGGTGTCTGGAATAAGAAAATAGCGCCACTCCATCACCCCCGTGGATGTCCTAAAAGGCGACTAAGGGACTCTAAACCAGAGGCAGCAGTGCCCCTCCGAAGAACAGCAGCCATACTGCATTCACCAACCCGTCTGCCAAGCGTGGTGAGTACTGACTAATTCTACCCTCAAAATTACGGCAGAATTGTGGAAATCTACAGACAAACATTCAAACATACAAATTTCACAGTTTCACATTTATAGTAGTAAGATATCAGATAAACAACATTTATTCCTAGGTAAATCTGCTATCTGCAATGGAGCCCTGTTATCAGCGACTAACAGAAGAAGAGAAAAAACGTAATATGCATGGACCAATGATGGTGTACAACTGGACATCGCAAAACCAAGGTATGTTTATATCTGCAACTAAAGCAAAGAGATAAGACTGCAGGCAACTAAATAAATCTGCATTTTAACAGAAATTGTGGGTGTGCTGAGTGGCCATGTCTTGTCATCGCTCGCCTTGGTCATAAGAAGGTACTAGCTTTTATCGGCAACTTCCATCTGAACGACTAACCTATCGTGATCTGTGCTTTGTAAAATATTACTACAATAGAGAGATCAAGCTGTATCGCAGGTTTGTCTTAACGAAACGAGATTAAACATGCTTTAATTTTAAATCAGTTCTGAATATCTTATTAGCAGATATAAAACAGTTGAACACAATTTATCGAATTCCGCATACAGGATACGGTAACAGACAAAACACGTTAACCGTTGTCAAGCTGCTATAGAATATGCTAAAAAGACCTGTATTTGCTTAATTTTAGCTTTATATTATAAAGTATATATTCCTCGTACAATAATAACGACAGTTGCCTGCTTAGCGCATATATATCGTTAGTTGCCTGCATACTTATCTGTTTTACTGTGTGTACATAAACTTTTTAAAGTTTCTTAAGCTTCTCATTGCATGTACAATATGAACGCACGAAATTTTTGTATCGCCGATTACCAGAAACTGTTAGTCGCATATTATTTTATATACAATTACATGCATAATTTCACGCAAATCTCGGTTTACACAGAAACTAGAAAGTACCACACAACTACTACTACTACAAGTACTATGATCCTTTTACATTGATTTCTTCTACCACATTCAAGCGTGCCAGTTGCTAGTACTTCGCACCTCATCTATGTTCATCTTACTGTCGTTCCTGTAAAACAGGTGTGACCCTAGCCCCGGAGTACTTCCCCGCGATATCGGAGTGCCACGCCATAGAGCGGGAAGTATGGCGGCAAGAACTAGAGGTGCCTGAACATATGCTCAAGAGAGGGATGCTACCAAACGCTAAGCGTGACATGCTGTTCCCTGGCTTCCCTACTATGAGACATCTCAATTATCAGGTGAGTTTTTTTTTTTACATTGCTCCACACAATAATTTCTCCTGTGTCGTGGGTGCGTTTACAGACACAAATACACCCAGACCCGGACAACTACCTGCAGATCATACAAATATTGGTGGCGACCCGGAGCGCAGCAGCCGACTGTGTCAGCCTAGATATGTATCTGTTATGTTTGTGATGTCGGTTAGAACCAAACAGTTAAGAACATATTGAAGCAGCTCGTTGTCGCTCGTCAATGGCTCGCCACCTAATTGTATGTTCTTTGTTCGTTCGTCCACACTACATTTTACTCATTACAGTACGGTAAGATCCAACGTGTCGAGCAATGTGCAGATAGGTCATTACCATTTACTCAATGTGATGCTGACTTGCGACTTAGAAGTCGTCAGTCAAGGCCATTGAACTATGAATAACTAGTTAGTAATGAATCACTTATTTCTCATAGACAAGCCTCAAGAAGAACAAAGTAAAAGTTTTTGACCAGCCGTCACGGAACGAGAACATGATAGTGGAAATCATAAGAGATACAGAGGAGGAAGATCCGGTCGAGATGGCGGCGCATGAATTGCTTGGAAAGGTCATATGGGTTGGCTGGCCACATCTCACTAGAGCTAAGTGAGTAAAATAATATTATAATCAATAGCGTGACATACATATTATATAGCCTATGCCCAGCTTATTACTGTAATGTACTCGCGGCCTATAGTATGATGTTTTTCGGCAAAAAATGCAAGCTACGACTCAAATAAACCAAATGCGAGTGTCATTCAGATTATAAATTCGTGTTTAGGGTTATCTCGGTGTCTGACGAGAAAATGCGGCTACACCATGTAGACAGGCAGAACAATGAAGTGAACGGAGTGCCCAACTACACGACCGAGGCCAACTTCGGCAACCTACAGAAACAGTGGATCAGCGAGAGGTCCACCATCATTGAACAGTGAGTCACTTAAAATTATTATAACAAAATGCCGCTACACTATTTAGACAAGCAGTACAGCAACGTGAAAGAAGTGCCCAGCTATGCGACCGAAGCCATTTTCGGCAACTTGCAGAAACAGTGGATTAGCGAGAAGTCAAGAATAATAGAACGAGAGCCATTTAAAATACTACACCATGTAGACAGGCAGAACAATAACGTAAACTGAGTGCTCAGCTACACGACTGAGGCCAACTTCGGCAACCTACACAAACAGTGGATCAACAAGAGGTTCACCATCATTGAACCGTGAGTTACTTGAAACTATTATAACAATATGCGGCTGAAAATGCAGAAACAGTGGAACATTTATATTCAGTCAAGTTCTCGTTTTCATGCTTCTATTTGGTCATAGTTTCGTCGATTGTCAAGAATATACATAGTTTATTGAGCTACACATTTTTCTAGAAAGATAAAACTAATTTTCCTAGTTTCTGTGGTGTATGTGTACAAAGATAATGTACACTGTTGGTTATTTTTTGTTTTAGCAATATGAACCGTCTTGGAATAGAACTGGGAGAAGTGAAAATAATAATTCATGCGGTGAATTTAAAAGGTGAGTTACTTATTATGAAAATATAATCATTAGGAACATGATAATTCCAGGTGCTCAGCTCAGATCGTAGACGTATTAGAATAATGTTTTTAACACTTCACAAAAGTCAATTCAAGTAATCTATTCCGAATCACTATCATTATAACTGTTGTTTACCAAAATACAATAAAGAGAAATACTGAGAACACGCATAGGAGTCTGAGGTACTACAGTGATGTCACAAAATTATTGCAGTACATTATCAACCACATTTGTTCTTGCAGGGTTCAAATACATGATCCAAGACAACGTTCAAATGGTACAAGAGCCGGAATGGTGCAGTATTCCCTGCGGTTATGCTTACCAGGCAGTAGTTAAAGACGTGCGAGCTCACATCATACAGGAGGGGGGCAAGTTTAGCACCCCGCAGGAAGCGTACCCACCCGGGGATACCGTTTTCTTGCTTACCCAGGGAAAACATTATGGAAGCCTTGCTACTGTGAGTTTAACATACTGAACGGTCATGAGGGTATGCATGTCAGGAAATTATAAATGATTTTTTAAGTAGTAGTAGGTAGTTATTAAAATACTAATATATTCTACATATTTTGGTTTACGTAAGCAAATACGAAACTTTGATTATAATTATTAATTTAATTTTAAACTTGAAAACAAAATAATTTATATGTTGCTATTGTTATTATAGCTATGGACAGAATGCTTGGTATTTCTCTACGAGATTGAATCAGAAATGAGGAGATCCGTAGAAGAACTAAAGTTGTCGACATAGCTGAAAGGATTCGTAAACAGAAGTTTGACTGTTTTGTTTTTTTTAAAAACGTTGCCACGCGATAGTATTTCTCCTGTGTCGTGGGTGCGTTTACAGACATAAATTCCACACACAATACACCCAGACCCGAACAACTACCTGCAGATCATACAAATATTTGTTCCGTGCGGGAATCGAACCCGCGACCCGGAGCGCAGCAGCCGACTGTGTCAGTAGTCATTGCTCGTAGAACTGATGGCCGTTGGGGCAAAAAGGTGCTCGAATGGAGACCGCGCACCGCAAAACGCAGCGTGGGATGACCTCCAACGAGGTGGACAGACGACCCGGTGAAGGTCGCTGGGAGTCGTTGAATGAGAGCGGCATGTGACCGCTCGTTGTGAAAATCTAAGGGGGAGGCCTTTGTTCAGCAGTGGACGTCCTGTGGCTTATATGATGATGATTATTGATTGTTATTGGCATCATTATAGTCTTTTAAAGTTATCTAGCGGATAGACAGAAACGGGGTACTCATATTTTAGTCCAACGTTTCACATCATTAGCGACGGTAGCGCAGCAGCTACTCGCTCTTCGATCATCAATCCGCTTGCCCAGTGCGGTGACTTTCATAAAGTCCTGCCAGCCGGGCCGGCTATGTCCAGCCGCGATAGACTGTGCAGACAATAGTAATGGTTCGCGTGTCCGCAGGTGGTGGACTCGGAGTCGGTTCGCAGCGGGCGCATCAAGGTGTGCGTGCGCGAGGTGGCGCAGCCCGTCGCCGTGCGCGTGCCCACCGTGTCCTACCGCACCGCCAATCACGCCGCTGCCGCCTGCGGTAACTAGCACACAACTTGCGCACGCGCTCACTCATATGCACACACACACGCATACACACGCACACACACACGCGCACCCACTCACATGCACACTAACATACAACATACAACAGTACTTCCGCCCCAAATGAAAACACTCACGCGCAAGCACATGTCGTGCATGCACACACATTCACACGCATTAGTCAGATCTCAGCTGGCCTATGCCTCAACGTTTTGGAATCCTCAGTATGAATTTATCAAAGTAAGTTTGGATCCTCTAACATCAGAATCGTATCCCTTGAAAGTCGCAGAGAACAACGAGACCAGATATTTTTGTATAAAATCATTAATAATTTAGTAGATTTCAATTGCCCACGCAGCAATGCCTGCAATAAATCGACATTTTACATCTCAATATGTAGAACAAATTATTCTAAGAATAGTTTTATTGCAAGAGCGTGTCACACTCATTACAAATCATTTAACCACATTGATGTAAATAGCAAAAACCAAACAAATTATATTAATTGCATTAAGGCAGTCACAGACTCACCCCTACAGTAGTATTAATAGTATTTTTAGTTTGAAAATTGTTAAAATATTATTTCCATCTTTCTTTTTTTTTCTTTAAATATGTTTTACACAATAGTGTAAACTTTATTGGCTTTATGTGCCACTGATATGATGTTACTTGGTTCAATGTTATATTGATGCTGTATGTTTTCCTATCAATAAATAAATACACAAACACCTTCATCATCAGCCAGCCATCATATTTGGCTGACGCTAGTATTTGTGTTTCAAACGGAACAACTGCCATTTTTCCTCCGCAAACAATTGAGCAATACCGATATCTTAAAGTGTAACCAGTTGTTGGGCTTTCGGATTTGTGACTGCCCGTTGTGATTGTCATATGGCGGCTTCCCACTGCGTTTCTTATTACGAGCCAGGGCGTGACAGCTCGCAGCAATGTGCCAAAGGAATATGCGTCCCGCCGCAGTGCGAGTCACCGGTGGTGGCACTGTATTTAGCCAAGGGAAAGGACCTATAGGTATTTACTTAAACCGACGGCTTTCATTTGGTAGGAACAGAGCGGTACCTCCGTACACGCTCAAAAGTTCGTAAACCTCTGCTGAACATGGGACTGCCAGTGACTGCCAGAATTAACGGTCATTCCGAGACGGGATGTTGCCATAAGCACCACGCTTGGCAGGTGGATTGGTGATTGCAGTATTTTTTTATTAGCCCACGGGAGGAGGCTTCTGCTCATCTTCTTCATATCAACCCTTAACCGCTTTTTACGAAACCTATTTGTGAAGGGTGGTATATTCTACACTGGGATAAGAACTTTCAACACAGAATAAGACGTGTTTATTCGAAACGTGGTTGGGCATGGCCCTAGGATGAATGAACGCTATGCTACTTGTGCTATTATCTAAGTTGATGGGCTCACACATACCTACACATTTTTTATGCCCCAGTGGAAATTCTTCATGAAGTTCCTCCATCCTGGGGAAGGGCAAAGGGACTCCTGGACTCCTACCGGCTAAAACCACGGCGGTCATCTTCGGCACCTAACGGGGGCTCCAGGACCTCGTAAGAGCACACTAGAGCCGAAATACGTACACCTAGGTTTTTAACAAACTGGACAGTGTAATGTTTTATCTATATATAAAAGAACGGCAAACGAACGTGCGAATTACTTGTTGGTCAATGATCACTGCTGCCCAAACCAGAGGAGGTGCCGATGCGTGGCCGATCTTTGAGAGGGAAACTGTTAGTGGGGTAGGGAGGGGAGCGGAATCCTTAATGTGCCTTATGCTACGCTATGTGCCGTATGCTGTTAGTTACATCCCGGTCGAGCCAGCTCGTTATCAAGCTAACTATTGGTAGAGCCACGAAATTAATCTTTACACAGTGATATGGTCCTAAATTTGTGTGAAATTTGCAGGTTTATCAGCGCAGATGCTGTCACGCATCACGGGTACGGTGCTCTTGATAGAGGGCCCCCGTACCGAAACACCAGTTGAGTACATGCCCAAGATTAATGTGGGACTCAACTTAAAGTTTAATAAGAAGGTAATTATTTCTGTATTTTATCTATACTTACCACTATTCGTTGGCCGGACGTAGAAATCCAATCTCATTTCTTCCTTCTGGAATGAACTATGAAAATGCAACCAAGTACACAGGTATGTCGCTCGTATGACGCGTGCGCATTGGTTGCACTCTGTGAAACAATGATAAGACGTGTGGATTCTGGTGCAATCATAATTATGTCAGCTTGTCAACCTCCAAATAGACTGCTCCAACTCAAAATTTCTGTGGCTTTTCTACTAAACGCCATTCCAGGCTGCCCTACGTTTTTCTTACATACTTTTATACTATAAGGTTTTTTTTATGTACAACATGGTGACGAGACGAGAACGTCATTCGTCCGGTGATAAGCGTCGTCATGCCTGCCCATAACAATTGTAATGATACTCAGTACTAGTTCCGTCGCGCCGTAAGTCAGTGTGGCTTCCGGCAGCGGCGGTCGCCTCAACGCGATTCTTCGGGTCCACTTCCTGTCGGAGCAGATAGTGTCCCGGAAGGGCGGGGTAGCGTTGGAAGTCAGCCTAAACTTAGTCAACGCTGTCAACTCCGTCCCGTGGGACGTGATAAGGGGGGCACTTGTCGATCGTCGATACCCCCCTCCCCCCTACCTGCAGGGCATCATAGGGGCCTATGTGCGCGATAAGCACATTCGCTACGTGTCGTCGTCTTCGCTGCCGAAGAGCAGAGAGCCACCCAGTTCATGGATCTTAATGGTGACGCACGAATCGGGGTGGGCTCGTACATGAAGTATCTGGGTCTCTCTGCCGGCAGTAATGTCGGCTATGTTGGAAGAGCATGAAAACAGGAATGCAGTGGTCTGTCTATGAGAGAGTTATGCTCCAGAAGGAGCCGCGGAGCATGGGGGAGGACCGATCCCGCTCGAAGAAGGAGGAGACAGCATTGGGGTATCAACCGCCCTAGCGCCTGAACCCCCTGCCATCGGTATAAAGCGGGGGGCCTCTTGGGTCGTGGGTGCGCAGATTGGGGAATCTGTGTGCTTGCACCGAGTGACCCAAGTGCATTAACAAACCTGACACCAGATCAATGTCTGGACTTAAGAGACATTTGCGTTTGTTTAGGTGTGTCACTGCGTCAATCGTGTACGAAGTTATCGAGTTTGGACTAAAGGTGGTCCGATATGTGTAGGTCCCAATCCGGAGCTGTAATAGCTTTGTATGTCATCTAAAAACTTTAAACTTTATTGCTTTTTCTCTTGTAGAACCAAGAGGTAGCGGGCTACACTCGTCGATGTAAAGTGACCAACGCGTGGTTGTACTCTGAGAAGTGCATCGAGCTAGTGAAGGCTTATGAACAACGATACCACAAACTATTCGATCGCTTGATGGCACACAATAGGGACATATATTATGAAAGCGATCTATTTTCTGATGAGGAGATGGAGTAAGTCTACATCCAATATATGTAATTTTTGTTTTAGGTGTTAGAAATGGTTTTTCTGCACAGGACAAAAACAAACATCTCTTCCAACAAAAAGCAAACCGCTTAGCAACTGCGTCAATCAGTTCGTCAATAGTTCTGCTGGCAACATTACCGGTCATAACATAATATTGCCTTGTGTATAATTAATTAATTACATATTGCAGTTTATATATTCATTACATAACCATAGATCTACTGTGCAATACCATTAATAATTTAATCAAACCAATGATGGTTGGTTGTGGTATTATATATCAGATTATAACAGAGCACTAGATAAATATTAGAAAAATGTATCCATGGATAATATTCTACGAGAGCCATCTTAAATCATTAGTAAAATGAATACGCTCTCTACTAAAACAACAATTCTTTCGTAATAAAATGATATAAACGGAATTCTAATAATAATATTTTTCGCAGCACATGCAAAGCTCAAGAAATCGCCCAATGGATTAAGAATCAACCCCACAGTCGCGCTCCGAGACGTGAATGTGGCTCCGAAGCACTGGAACCTGATCAGATAAAGGCACTTGCAGACATCCTGGACAGACAACTGGCTGAGTTGCAGGACAAAGAGAAGAAGGTCACGCTGCAAGTCAAGTGGAGCTTACTGTATAAAGTGAGTCCACACTTAATATCTGTTATGATTTATGAGGTGTTTGCTTGAATGCAAGTAAGACAATCAATGACATTGTGGAGAATCTGCTAGAAAATATTGCATTAGTTTGTTCCTTGAATAAGCTTTTTATTATTTATATTATTTCGATTATTAGCTCTCATATCAGTTATAAACATATAACACGTTCTGTTCACATTTATTAAGCCTTAATTAACAGGAAAGCTTTTACTGACTTTTACTGTTGCGTTCGCACCCATCACACGGTCGATGAACGCGAGGAGGCCTTGTAGTGTATCCTTTTCGTGTTAGCCGGAGCTGCACAGCGGCAACATCCAGCCGGACGCGGCAGCGGACTTCCAGCTGCTGGACCGCGTGGTGTGCGTGGCGCGCCAGTCGGCGGTGCCGCGGGGCGCCACGGGCACCGTCACGGCCGTGTTCGCGCCGCCCAACGCCAACACCGTGCGCCTGTCCGACAAGCTCAACGCCGAGCCCTCCTACCAGGTCATGTTCGACAAGCCCTTCCCCGGGGGCATGACCGAAGAGCTGTTCGATCAGCCTAGGTTTTATGGGTAAGACTCCGCAGTGCTTGTTATTTTTATTTGAGCGTTTTCCGGGTTCTAGCTAAAATATCTATGGCTGTATACAATGACGGTTAGACGACACGGTTGGTGCAGTGGCTGATACAGTCGGCTGCTGCGCACCGGGTCGTGGGTTCGATTCCCGCACGGAACAAATATTTGTACGTACTGCAGGTAGTTGTTCCGGGTCTGAGTGTATTGTGTGTGAAATTTGTGTCTGTAAACGCACCCACGACACAGGAGAAATCCTAATGTGGGGAAAAGTTTTTACAAAAAACAGAAATGGTATCCAAATCAACTCTCTCGAAGATATTCAAAGCTCTCTCTCTCTCTGTACATCTAGATCTCACTTCTTACCGAGCATGAAATCGAGACTTGATGTCGCATCAAGTGTCGAGTTTTTCGTAGACAAAGACGTGAAAACCCCTTTTCCATTGTTGCCATTTCGTAACGACGATACTTCTTGCTTTTATTCAGTAGTGGTACCCTCTGAAGTCTCAAGCTTGTGCAAAACTGCAATTTCCGTCATTAGCTATGAAATATCCTTCAATATCCATTTAACATCCACGTGGTCAAACGGCGGCAGGTTGCACAAGTCCTGCGCCACTTACGTTGGGACAGATACATACCAGCGACAGTCAAGCAGCTCTAAAGGCATTAATCTCTTTTAAAGTAAAGTCGAAACTAGTCAAGGAAGGTGTTATCCTACTAAACAAACTAGGAAAACACAATAACGTAAAGCTTATCTGGGTACCTGGACACAAAGCTATTGAAGATAACGAGAAGGCAGATCAACTAGCAAGGGCTGGTTCGAATAAGAGCTCATTAGCCCTGTGCCTATCGTAGGAATACCTCATGGTACCTACCAACAGGCATTACATGCATTTTCTGATAAAGAACATGTCAAAGAATGGAGGCAAGTGAGAGGCCTAAACCATTCCAAGACTTTCTGCAGCACAAGACTAGACGGGTTTAAGAGACTATTAAATCTTACCAAAACCCATTTAAGGCACTATATAGGCGCAATGACAGGCCACTTCGGCACGAAGGAGCACCTCCATAGGATGAAGCTTAGCACAACGCATACATGCAGATTCTGTATGGACAATCAAGAGTCAATGCAGCGCATTTTCTGCAGCTGTGACGCTCTGGGAAGACGTAGGGCAAAACATCTAGGAATAGCTTATCCTTTGCCTGATGATTTTGCACGGCTCCAGGCAGGTATGATTGCAAAGTACCTACAGGGACTTCTTGATTTGCTAGCGGAGGAGTAGTGCAGGGCTTTGGGCAGCACAATGGACCCATAAGTGTCGAAGTGCGTTCGGCTGATGCTGAGCTCGTGAGAGCCAACAATAGAATAGAATACGTTGGGACATTATACAGATTTCCTTGAACATTAGAAAGACGTCCTGCAGGTCCCGCTTGCCTCTTTGGTCACTTACGTGCCAAGGCGAATGTTGGTCTTGGCTGCATGCATCCAGTATGCCCTATTTCTTGTAGAAGGTCACGCATATTTAGTCCAGAGGGAGGTCATCCATAACTTCAAGGTTGTTTTGAAGAAAGGTGAGTCCACAATGGTATCATAGACTATTGACTATGCCATTGGGGTTATTCCGTGCTTCGATTACTGACCAGGTCAACAAAATGATTGCTCTGACACGTCTGTTCATGTTGATGACAATGTCCACACTGACTATTAGTGTAGTTAATTATTGTAACGTAATTATGATTTAAAAACAGTATGGAGTTTCTTGCCCGTTCTTCTCTATAGGAAATCTGCATAAGTGCCTGTAAATGGTTTTACATGACTGTAAATATTTTAATCTTTTATCTTTATTGATCATATATTTTCTTGTAACAGAATGACGCCATCCAACATGTTGAATATCTCGTTCGGTCGCAAGCTGCGCGGCGCTGTCAGTACGACCCCGCCTGAAGACTACTTCCTCTCGCAGACGCCCAACCTGCTGCGACGTGA
This sequence comes from Diloba caeruleocephala, assembly GCA_947459985.1. Classification (NCBI taxonomy): domain Eukaryota; kingdom Metazoa; phylum Arthropoda; class Insecta; order Lepidoptera; family Noctuidae; genus Diloba; species Diloba caeruleocephala. The sequence continues at coordinate 24,591,699 of OX381610.1, forward strand.
TGACGGACATCACTCCGCCTTCGCTAACTATAGGTGACGTCATTTATCAATCATGGTCCACAAGGACAGGCCTCCCAAATAACGATAATATGCCTTTGTATAGCGGGACGGTGTTATGTGGAGCCCTCATTTCAGCTCCGTTACAGCTAGGGTAGCATAAGATTCCGAGATGATCGTGGCGATTGCGTGCTGCCGTGAACCTTGAGGTGTTCAGTATTGGTACTAGGGGAGAAAGTGTGTCCCCGAAACGACCTGCGGCAAAGCATATGGGGGGGGGGGGGATCGTTCCAGAGCCGCTAGTTTAGTTGTTGCAACTAAAGATTGGTTGTTAACCACTTCTTCGTTACACTCAAAAGATGAAAGCAGTAACAAATCCAAACGCCACTTAAAACTTGATTGACATGACATGACATCTTAATTTCATATTTATAATATTAATATTGTAATGTGCAAGTTATAATATTAATACTGTAACATGCAAGTTATAATAATAATATGTTTCCAGCCCACCAGGCGACAAAGCAGTGTCACCAGATCCTCGCAACCACAGCAACAACGCGGTGGATACTAACGGGCCGCTCAGCCAGGTACGCTACGTGCTTCTTAGTGTATCCCCCGCGCGCACGCTAGGTTCATACAGGTTATAAGAGTGTCAGTCTTATAAAGCAGAAATATGGAATAGGATGTATGAAAATGGACAAGTATTCGAATTAACTTAAGAGCAGACTTTAAAAGGATACGAAAGTTAAAAAGAATAAAAAATTATCAATTGAACATTCGCCTCTGAAGTTTCTGAAGAGGGATTCTCTATCCTTTTCCCACCCAACAGAGCTCTTATGGAGTTATTTCGACGTTAATATGTTCCAACTTCATATCTCAGTAGTGATATTTTTTATGCATGATTAAAAGGCTTCTAACTCACTTTTCACACCAACGATTCTAAAGAGACTAAACTTTTGTTCGTTTTTTTTATCAGGATAATGCCACTCACCTACTTAGAAGCTTGTTAAAGATCAGCGAAGCTGATGCTGAAGCAAAGAAGACCACGGTTAGTACAACTTATAACTATTGCAGCCAAGCAACATCGGAATCTTTCGTTTTCGTCAATAAAGTTAACAACCAATTATCAAATATCTCATACGATTCATGTATCCAAACATGTTATTTTGTTGATATTTAAAGTTAGATTATTTGGGGTTTACCCTCAAACGAATACAGCCCTTCCACTGTGCTTCAGAAAGGCTATTTTCAACAATTGGCAATATACAAATACAAAAAATTCTGTGGTAAAAAAGGAGATGATTCATCTCAGGCTACCTGTAAAAAAATTAAGAAAAAATGCCACGAGTAGAGGTAACATATTATTTCGTGAATTTGAGTATAATTTTTTATATTTTATAATGTTATAGTACTATAAATATATTTATAATATCACAACTTTTCTGGAGTGTACTTCGGAATGCTCTAAACATTCATGCTTTTTCTATACATGAGTATACAAAAGTTGTTTGATGGTTATTAATTAGCTTCTTGTCATATTCTGATGTATTATTTAAAATGATAACTAGATTTTTATGGCACGTTCTATGTGCATGTTACTTTATAGCCCAACGAAGCTAAAACGCAGTTTCAGTGTTAATTTTGATCTATTTGATATTCACAACGTGAGATGTACTTTAAAAATTATGTCTTATTCTTTGAAACTGAGTACCTAGCAATCATCAATCATATAATTATCATTTTAATTAAAGGAACAGGTTGGCAGAACGAAAATTTATCTAACACACAATCATTTACATACTTTTTAGATTGTTCCGGAACAAAATTTGAACTGGCGAGTGAAGAACGACAGTGCACCTGCTCCGGTCCCATCGTCGCAACCCCAAAGGTAGACTTATAATCTATCTCTATCGACATACAAGTCCACTTTTTACGGGGTAGCGTAACAGGTACTATAGAGACGAGACATATACCTTAAAACACGGTGGAACCATTTAATTTTTGTTATATTTACTCCACACTACTATTTCTTGTGTCGTGGTTAGTTTCAGACATACATTTCACGTGCATGTACGGGCCTCACAGGGTGTCATACTAAAAGTTTTTTAGAAACTCAAAAATGGAATGATGTAGGATCCTGTAAATTAAAATTAGGCAACTAATTGACGTAGCTACATCACTCAGTCGTCAGAACTCTCAAGCAAGGCTCTATCCAATAGGTCACTATATAGGATAGAGCCTTTATATGAGCACCCCACTGTAATTTCGAATCAATGGTTGTACCTAGAAATACAGTTTCATTTACATCTCTAGTTTGTTGCTTTCAAGAAATATTCAACGCAAAATTCATACATTTGGTTTTATTACTATTTAACAAAATGTTATTCGCAGCAAACCATCTAGACAGTGAGGATAAACTATCATTAACTTGTGTAAAATCATTAACTCTCCTATTAATTTAAAAAATAAGTGATGCGTCATCAGCAAATAATATTATATCAGATAATGCCGACACCATATAAGGGAGATCATTTATATAGGCTAGGAACAGAAATGAGCGTATTGTGCAACGCAATCAAAAGCTTTGGAACGATCACAGAAGATACCAATAGCATCACGTGAACCACCCCAGGCTTCTAAAATATGAGTGACAAGTTTCGCATCTGCGTCTGTAGTCGATCTATCCTTCGTAAAGCCGAACTGTCGATCGTGCAAAAGCTTATTAGTGTTAAAATGAACCATCATTGGATCAAGCATAATCTTTTCGAATATTTTACTTAATGTTGGAAGAACAGAAACAGTTTTATAATTGGAAGGATTATGCTCGCAGCCTGATTTAAAAATTGAGATAACCTTACTACCTGTATTTCATCAAATCTGGAATTGTTCCACTATCTATGCAATTATTGAAAATGTTTGCACGAAATGGGGAAACCGGGAAACTTCGCATGCCGTAGAATCCCACGTCCTTCGCCCAAATCATCATTGAGATTGCTTCTACACGTTTAAACTTATTAGATCAGTTATACACTGTGGCACAGCAGTGGTACGAGATGGGGTTTCGCCATAAAATGTCAATCGAAGGCTGTCATAACGTAGTTGTTGATTAAGAGTGCAACGAAAGTCGTAGTATACCGTGGAGCGATTTTCTTTTTCAAGTCACATTAATTTCGACGCACACTTTTTAAATAGCCGCCAATTTGTAAAAACAAATGACATATGAATTCAATGTACATCCATCCACACTTCCCTAAGAGTTCTTTTTATTTCTTTTATTTAAATACGTTTTTCAAAGGCAACTTTTCTTACTGGCCAATTCTAAATACGTTCAGTGTGACCAGCGTATGGCCAGACTCTGAACAACTATTCGTAGGTCATACAAATATTAGTTCCGTGCGAGAATAGACACGCGGCTCAGAAAGCGAACCGATTACCCACTACGCCAAACGTGCCGTCAAATTGTAATTTATAAGAAGAATTGATTGAATGTTAAAATTTTGTCTTATTGCCTACGTCAATTTATGTGGCGATGGAATAGTCGTTTCAGGCAAATAAAATCCACTGCTGGACACAAGCCACCCCCAAGGATTGCCGCAGGGACCGGTCTCGATGTGTTGTGTACTCATTGGGGCTTTTGCCATAATCGCCACGCTTGGCAGGTGGGTTGGCGATCGCAGTTGAGTTGTTAATATACTCGAAGGACGCTGCTGCCCATCCTCCGGTTAATAGTGACTGGTGTTAATAAATAGAGTAAACTTAACATCGCTGCCACAATGTAATCGAAATACGCGTGAGATGTCCAGTTTATCTGCCAAATCCGATCGGCATTCCTACGTTATTAACAAATATTTGCATTGAAATCCGATGGTGATGACACTTTGCTCCTGCTTAATCATTGATTATTTTTGCACAAGATGATATTTTGTAAATTTTTGTGCAAGCACCCCGCCTGTGTACTGGAGTCTATTTTCCGGGTAAGAAAGAACGTATACCATCGGTGTCTTGCCCCATGGGTATCTTAAAAAGCAAAGAGAATTCTGTCAAGAAAGATGGTAGATTGAATCATTAGTGTTATGGACCTCTCCAATGAACTAATCCCGAAGTCGCCTAACGGAAGCTCTCAGCAAAAGCCGAATGATCTTACTCTAGACGGAGACTATTATTTTCATATCATGTCAGCCCTTTAACCTCCACCACTTCACATTCCGTATGGTTCTCGGCAAAAAATAGGCCACCGCCCCATTTATGGGTGTCGCCAAACTCAACTAAGGGTTGATATCATACCGCTATCAGCAAGCAAAGCGGGGTTATTATGGCAAAATAGCCACTCAATTGGGAGGCCCATGTTTAGCAGTGGATGTTTATACTCCATTTGCATATAATTTTTGATCATTGGGAACATTGCTGTAATCATTGCGCTTGGCGGTAGGATTATGACGGATATCTGCATACGCAACTGCAGAGTATATTCATAAAGTTAGTAATCCGCAACTTTTTATTTTAATAGCAATGTCTTAAGTTTTCGCGATTATTACACATTATAATAAAACTATTTTAAACGGATTATATCGCGTGTATTATAGATTTTTGTTTTTCCTGACGTTTCGAATACTTTGCAGCATTCGTGGTCGCAGGATGAATTTTATTTTAAATGCTCCGGTCACTCATCCGCATACTTTAAAGTTTTATTAAATTGATAGTTTAAAGATACATAAAAATAATCGTTACCCGCCCGCTTCGCTAGGCGTACATTATATCCATATCTTCTAAACCCTGCAAGATATCGAAATTGGAATATACACGAAAATTTAAGCTAAAATTCCTGTTTAATACCTAAAATTTTCATTGCAATCCTTTTAGCCGTTTCGGCGCCCATTCAAGACAAAGTTTCAGACAGACAAAAATTCTAAAAGCGGTTATTTATTTAGTATTTATGAGTTTTCACTTAAATTTTGGTATACATTTTCTTATCACAGACATACACTAAAATTGTATTGACAAAGACTTGATGTGTCAATAAATATTTCTTTTTTAACAAGGATATGGATCCGTATTTGCATCGCATCCTCAAAAAGGAACTTTACAACTTAGGTACCCTCACCCGCTAGACGGCATGAATTACAACTCTACTTGGCAGGTGGATTGGTGATCACAGTACTAATTAATCATTTAGCACACAGAAGGACACTGCTGGTCATCCTCTAGATGAGCCCTTAGCCGCTGTCGATGTCTAAAACTATACAAAGTGAATATAAGATTAAATTGTTTTATTATTGTAACGTTTCTTGTATAAGTCCGATATAAATTTGTAATACTTGTTGTTAAGCAGAGGACCACCGCAGCGGCAGAACTGGCGCACGGAAAACGCGCCTATGATGAATAGCACCCGACCGCCCCCGGCGTACACTAACGAATGGAACAACACCTACAAGGTGAGGTTCACACATATGTTTTTAGCTTTGTTTACCATAAGCTACCGTACATATCCACCTTTCAGGATCAAGTTATAGACGACGACGCTGTAAAAATGGGGGCCTTATGCATATCGTGGGCGGGCTTAGCTCTTATTCTTTATTAGGAAAGGCCACAATTTTTTTGATAACCAACAAAGTAAACTATGTTTTAAAATATTTAGTTATTCCAGAGTCAGCCACCTCTTCCGCCGTACCCGACCTTTGGACAGCCGTTCCAGGGTCCTGGGCCGAGCCAGATTCCGTTCCCGCAGTTCCAAAACCCGCACTTCCAACAGCGCAATCAACCGTTCGCCTTCCGCAATCAGGACAACAATCAACGCCATCAACAGCACCAACAAAACAGAGGTTATGAACAGAATGCAAACTTCCCCAAACATTTGCCGAGTGTTGGTGCAGTTGCTACTGATGTCAAGTTGGAACCAAGTTGGAACCAACCTAACAACCAAGGGAAAGCACAGGTATGACATTTTCATTACGCTGTTGTATCTAGTGTGGACTGCCAGTCAAGACTAGAAATGGTATGGTAAGGGACGGGTTAGCCGGGGCGGATTTAAGATTGGCCCGCGAGGTGTGGATCTAAGGCGGCAAAATTTTGATGGCAACCAAAATCAGTGATGTTAAGTTGACGAGGAAAAATATTCTTTGACACATTTGCCGTCTACTTTATTACCCTTACTCATTTCATGCTGAAAAGGAAATATCAGACTAGGCCTAGGGTGCTATTTCTATTCCACCCCCTGGGGATAGCCCTTTGCCTCCCGTGAATATTCTAAAATAGCAGGAAGAAGCAATGCTACCTACCCAAACTCTTCAGGAAAGCGTCTGTCTGTCATTAATTATAACTTACAAGAATCAGCTAAAATTCCTTCCTTTTGAATGTTTTTCTGTGGTTTCTACTTACTGTTCAAGAGATTGTTGAGTTACACAACTCAACGGATAAAGAAGTCGTATTTAAGGCTCAAAAGAGATGCCTCGGATCTATGTTTAAAATGAGAATGACAGATAACTATAAGCCGTACTTCACACGCAGCAGATTCCCCAATCTACGCACCCGTGAACCCAGAGCCCTCCCGCCTTAAAGCGACGGCAGGGGGTTTCAGGCTATGGGAATTAGGCGCCAGGGCGGTTGTTATCTCGGCGCCGTCTCCTCCTTCTTCGAGCAGTCGCCAACCCGCCTGCCAAGCCAAGCGTGGTGATTACTGGCAAATTCCCCCCAATATGATGACACAGTTGTGGAAATCTATGGGGGAGGCCTTTGTTCAGTAGTGGACTTTGTATGACCGATATTATGATGATGATGATATTGTATGCGCTTGAAACAACTTCGGCATGTTTCGTTATTCCGGCTACTATGCGTAATTGACTGGTTAATCAACGATCAGTCAATAGTTCACATGATTGTCATCGAACTATTCTGTAATCTGCTCACTTTACATCCTTCATAACATTATTTTATCTTCGCAACCCAAATACCCATCAATGTTTTTTTTAGTAATTTATTGGCAACTGGCCGTGACTTCACTTTTAGTCTACCGACCTTATTGCCTAAGACTAGCACGATGCTGCAGCAGGGACCACACTGACGTCGCAAACAAAAAATTTGCAGTCTTAGTTTTTATTTTATATCTCATACTATTATTTTTTGTTTTTGGTTATGCGTGTCCAGACTGAAATTAATTCTTTCTTTCTTTCGATTGTTGGGATATATGGTCTATATACCACTTACCATACTTTCGGCTAGGGTCCATAACGGCTGTCATAGGTATTTGTAATCCTCAAATACAAATATCATAAACAATTCAATTTAAGTACCGACCAATAAGAAGACGAAGACGAAGCACGAAAACCAAATAAGATAGACCATGTTGAAGCACATACTAATCATGTTAAAAAAACTGTGTCTCCATTTTTATAACATTTCGCGTGTTTTCAGAATCTCAAGCCATCACTGAGTACCAACAAACAGAACACAGCTCCAGCTCAGAATAACGCAGACAAAGTCAACAACCCGTTCGTGCCGCTACAAGTTCAGACCAGTCAACGGTGAGTTGAAAGAAGTATATTAAAACACGCTTACCAAGGCCGTACCACTGTTTTTTTTTTCTATAAAGGGCCCGTTTGTAACTTATTCTGCAGACGTAATTTGTAACTGATTCAATAAAATTTTGGGCCAGAAAGATTCTGGGAGGGCCAGGGCCTCCTGCACATATTTATTCCGTGCAAGGATCAAATCCGCGATACACAGCGCGGTAAGTCAAGCGATTAGCCACTGCGCCAAAGGTGCCGATCGGCGCATTTACAATTCGAAGTTTTTTTACTGAAGTACACTACTTGCCTCTGCTCCCTTGCTCTTGATACTCCCTCAGTGGCGGTTAACGAAACCTAGGTGTCATATTATTTACAGGAAGCCATACGTCCAGTAAAGTGTCGGGGCCGATTTCTTTAATACGCACTTTCAAGTTCTCACTGGCAGCATAAGCTACGTAGCAACAACGAACGTTTTCTTTTTCAAGAAGTGATCGTTAACTGAAGCGTAGTCAGATCTAAATCAAACGTTAAATCTTATTGTACAGCCAGAAGTAGTTGGCTAATATAGTTATATCCCAACCAACGGCGACTGCAGATGATTCTGGTCAGACTTCAAACTGGTCAGATCAGCAGCGGCTGAAACGATAATGATATTCTAGGAAAGAACCAATAACATTATTTAAAGATAACTTGAACTAACCTAATTGGTTTTCTTTAATAATTATCGACAACGGTAAGTTTTTAATAGTGTATATTGGTAGTAGTAATAGTATATTATCGTTAAAATTTGAGATGTTTTTTGTATGTATAAAAAACGAAACGCATTACATTAAATAATACTTATTTACAGACGGGTCCAACAACCAAGCGGTTCCTCACACAGGCGTGACTCGGACCAAATGACGGCACCTAAGAATACTTTACCCAAGCCACAACCTACCAACACGCCGGTAAGTTAAAATTAGATACATAATTTCACAAATTGTATGCCAATATTTGCTGTTCCTATAAACCATGCACGGTTCTGGCATAAATACCGAATAAGTAGAATACAGACTGCTTCCAAAAAATAGACTAATATATATTTATATTTATTCATCTACGTATATTTATATAAATAGTTACACCTCAGACTGCCTGATAACTTTTCCATTTCCTATTTTCTTTCCAAAAGTTGTCTGGAACAGATCGCTGATAGATAAGGCCGCCTATTGTACTGTATTTTTTATTAAACTTCTGTTTTGGTGTACAATAAAGAGTATATAAAAAGTAAAATAAAAATACCTTCACCTTCACCTTCACCTTCCACCTTCCTTCACCTTCCTAGGTCGTCTGTCCACCTCGTTGGAGGTCGTCCCACGCTGCGTTTTCCGGTGCGCGGTCTCCATTCGAGAACCTTTGTGCCCCAACATATATATATATATATATATATATATATATATATATATCTATAATGATAACTAAATCAGATGTTATTATTTAGTTGATAGTGCTCATAATAGAATCACATAGAACCACTTAGGAATGAAATAGTATGCGACTATCTGTGTTTTCTTTAAAGTAAAAGGTTTTTGTTGAACTACAAATCTAACCTGTAAATGACAAATTGAGTCCCATACTCGTCATTCGCTGACAGCATATTGCCCCGGTTGCGACGGCTAATTTCAGTTTATTACAAAATATTTAGTGCTTCACTTTACTTCCTGATAAAGTCGAAGTAGTCGCCTCTTCCACGCGAAGTGACGTACCTAATGTCTTAGTCCCTATTGGTGAAGAACAGTTCATTACGATGATCATCTTTCTAGTCTTTTCGCAACTATTTGTTCGTATTTTAGTTAAAACGACTGCCATCTGTGCCTTGCAACCAATGAATCCCTATTTGGATTAAGGATATCGCCAGATGGCGAAAATGACCGCCTACGTGGTTTGAGCCGGTTCCGCCCTCCCCGGGCGAATGAAGTTCTAGATTTCCACTGATATAAAAAAGGCGACTGCGGCAAACTGCTTAACCTCCATTGATTTGCACAGCAGCCATTCAGCCACCAGCTTATATAACATAAAAGGGAGAAAAATTAATAATTATTTAATTTAACCAGATGGTAAACCAATACCAGGATCCGGCATCGCGGCCGATGAAGAAGAAAAAACCGAGAATAGCAGCCAACCTACCCTTCCAGATGGACTAAATTTCTTGTACTACTTACTAGTGTTGCGTAAAGCATGATGTAAGGCTACTCAAGCTGCAGGCTTTTTTAATGTTCATATGATATGATTAAATACGCTAATATAGACTATAAGTTCATAGTTCCTAAGATTTGACGTTTCTTTGACTATACTGCAATAAATATGTGAAATAATTTGTAGTTGATTTCGTTTTTGTACAAACATTTTAATATATAAAATGAAAATTTGATATTTTATGCATAGTATTTAGGGTTATTTTTCTCATGTAACTAATTTATGGCCTGCATAATGAGTAGTCTCAATCTGACGATAAGTATAAAAGGAGCTTAATATTGACTGCAACAAAAATAAAAATAGGAAAAGCGAGTTTCGGAGGTTAACATTCAAGTATGATACATCTCATGATTAAAGAATAAAATCTTGTACATTTTGTAAATATTATGAAGTTATAAGAATCTGTAATGAATGAGTGTGATCAATTTATTTAAATGGAATAATGTCGAGATTGTATACGTTCTGGTTTCGCGACCAGGTTAAAGTATTATTATTAAATCGAAATTACTTCAAAGTAAAATTATAGTTAGCGGCACTGATTATGAGCGGTGACCTTGGCCCCGTGCGCAGAAGTGATTTTTGGGTGTGTTTGGCGGTATTCAACTACGCAAACTGATCGCCACTCTTTCACCGAGCGCTCAAAATCCGTGCCGTCGACTTGAAATATATAAATAAATTCGTCAAATAGGCGAATAGACAAAAGTACAACATCGCGGTGAATGGATAGTAGTATTTATTTGAAGTTCCTCAGTTATTACCACCTAACATAACATATTTCGCATACTCGCTTCTACCCACGTCATGGACGTAAATAACATCTAGTTGTAGAAAAACTTACAAAGTAAAAATTAACAATTGATAAATAACACAATATTTTTCTACATCTTACGATCACCAGTACATTTTCTTCTTTCCTAATTTTGTACAATGTCATCATTTCCAATGCCCACAAGTACATGCAGATGGTAAAATGTATTTAGCATTACGAATAAATCTGTTTTTCTTGTGTTAATAAAACATTTTCCAATAATCCGAACTTCTGAATAGTAATATATGTAACACAATAGTATCATATTGCTATGTATACGTAGTTTGAATAGACAGTTTAATAATATATCCTAATATAAATGTGTACTTCATGTTTAGAAACACAGGTGCAAGATTGATTTTGTATATGATATGAATAGAGCTTACTTAGCCAACTTAACAGGTTTGTAGTTAATGCACTTGTTCCATTATTTTCAATGTAATTTCATCCATTTATTCCATCTTCATCATTACTGCATATGCGTAAACAAAATAAATACAAGATGTGTTGACGAAGAAAGAAACATTCCTGCATGTGAATTTATAAAATGGATAACATGCAGGAATGGGTTTATTTAAAACGTTAATGTTGTGTTAAGTTAATTAGATTTTAATTAAAAGTACATCTCTATGTAACTGTACCCTACATTTTAATAGTTGATAGCGCAATAACTGGTATTTTTCAATTCATTATAATATCCTTGACTGTGTGTGTAATTTTACAAATATTTTCACTGCTGAATGTATGAAAAAATATAGTTTAATTCCGTGCGACCTATTTTTTTAATATAATATCATGATTACGACTCAATAAAGTGGAAATTCCAATTCTGAATGTATGTTTATTATTTCGTACAAAGAATCGACCAAACCTGCTTTCGGTTCTCATTGTTGGAATGGTGCCATTTTATTTTATTTTTGTTTATTTGTCAAGAAAACTTACAGCTAGAATACCCCTCACCCCTGGCTAGAGGTAAGTTGAAGGAAACCTTGGGGTTTTAGCCTGTAACAGTCCGGCATGCCCCTTCGCAGAGGAAGTCCATGAGGAATACCCCATGACGAAAAAGGGCACTGGACTACAACAAATTCTCAGTATGCCACTTGCTTTGTATTTATGCATAATAATAGTCTCCAGTCAGTACTACAATAGTGTCAGTATATAGTTACCAACACAACTGCAGTAATTTATGTAGTTACATGCCATATTTGCTTCAGGGATTGATAACTGCATGTTTACACACACACACAGCAATGACATCAGCCAATCAACATCCACTACTGAACATGGGCCTCCCAATGATCACTACAATGAGCAGTCAGGGAATATTGTTATAATCACCACTGCAAGTTAACACAATGAGAATCAATAATTTATTCCAGATCATTAGTTTGGCCTTCTTTATCACATAACAGCAAATACCGTCTGTATAAATATGTATGTGCAACAGTAAACGTTAGTCACAAATAAATTAAGTATGATGGAGCATTTAATATAATTTAAGATTTATAACATACACAAAACCATCTGATAATGAATTTACTTGTAATTGAATGATGAATTTGTAACTATAATAATATTCTATAACTTATTTATTAAAAGTCCATAGCACCTTCTAAGAAACACAAGCAGTCCACTTTGTTAATAACCAAATCTAAATCTTTCTTTGCTATTATTTTCCTCTTATTGGTAGCTGTATATGCATATGTTTCCTTTGCAATTGTCTCTAAAAATAGTTCCTGAAAATAATAATAATATATATTAGTCATTTATTACTAGGAAGGTATATATGTATATACTTTCTTCGTTAAATTAACACACCACTAACTTTATAACAGTGAAGGAAAAATGTCAGCTGGATGTTATGGTTTTTAATATCCAACATGCAGTGCATGCTGATCAATGCCTTTTTCAGTCTCTGTATGAGAATGGGCATTTTCCCTGCAGTGGGACAGTTACAAGTTGTTGTTATTATTTTTTATAAGTTAGCAGATACACCCTATAATAGGAACAGAAAGAGAAAATTCAAGGCCTACTTATATAATAACCATATGACAACCATTATTATATGCTAGTAAATAACAGCATTAGTGCTTCACAGACATACTTAAAGTCTATGTTACAGTAAGTTTTGTTATTTACCCAAAAGTATCCAGAGTACATAATAATAGTTATTAAGTATAAATCCTACTTTTATGGGTGAAGTAATTAAGCCATTCCAGCATTGTGAAAGTTTGATTAGCTTAACTCGGATTCTATTCTATTCTATTGTTGGCTCCCACGGGCTCAGCATCAGCCGAACGCACTTCGACCCTATTGGGTCCATTGCGCTGCCCAAAGCCCTGCATTATTCCTCCGCTGGCAAATCCAGAAGTCCCTGTAGGTACTTCGCAATCATACCTGCCTGGAGCCGTGCAAAATCATCAGGCAATGGATAAGCCACTCCTAGATGTTTTGCCCTACGTCTTCCCAGAGCGTCACAGCTGCACAAAATGTGCTGCATAGACTCTTGATTGTCCATACAGAATCTGCATGTATCCGTTGTGCTAAGCTTCATTCTATGGAGGTGCTCCTTGATGCCGAAGTGGCCTGTCATTGCGCCTATATAGTGCCTTAAATGGATTTGGTAAGATTTAACAGTCTCTTAAACCCGTTTAGTCTTGTGCTGCAGAAAGTCTTGGAATGGTTTAGGCCTCTCGCTTGCCTCCATTCTCTGACATGTTCATTATCAGCAAATGCATGTAATGCCAGTTGGTAGGTACCATGAGGTATTCCTAAGAATGGCTCAGGGCCAATGAGCTGCTTACTCGAGCCTGCCCTAGCTAGTTGATCCGCCTTCTCGTTACCTTCAACACCTTCGTGTCCAGGTACCCAGATAAGCTTTACGTTATTGTGTTTTCCTAGTTTGTTTAGTAGGATAACACCTTCCTTGACTAGTTTCGAGTTTACTTTAAAGGAGATTAGTGCCTTTAGAGCTGCTTGACTGTCGCTGAGTATGTAAACAGTTTTTTCATTCACATTCCTCCTTAGCATTTCTCTAATGCTGACAATTATAGCATAGGACTCAGACTGGAAAACTGATGTATATTGCCCCATAAAACTCGGATTAATTCATTGATAGAATCCCACTAGACAAGGTTTATTATGAACAAATGTGAGTATATAAGTTGGAACATAAAATATTGTTTTATTTTGTCATTCTATATTTGTGCATTATTATTATTGTATGTGCTAGGGTTACACATTGTACGTATGTATATGGCAAGTTTTGTTATTTTGTTATTTACCAAAGTACACTTACTATAACTGTAATGTATTGTAGATGCTGTATGTAAGTATATAGAATGAATGAAATAAACGCAATATATTTCCGTAAGCTATTTCGATTCAATAGATCCCGTTTTCACTTCTTGCTAGTTGATCCTCAGCAGTCTGAATGAAACCAATATACAATATTCTTATCAATGATGACTTACTGTAGCCTTAGTTACTAAGAACACAGCGTCTCCCGATACTACATTGACATCTGGATCCATTTTCATGATGTTCTTTATCCTGGCTATTGGTAATCTGGTGGACCGTATAACCTCAGTCTTATTTTGCACCTGTGGCCTCTTCTCGTCCACAGCCTGTTCTTCAGAGTTTAATAAATCTGAATCAGGTACTGTATTTATGTTTTCTATTTCAGTTGTCTCTGAAATCTCTGCGTTTTGATGGTCCGCCTCAAGATAGTGCTCCGATTCGTCAATTATATCCGATATGTCTACATCATCATAGCGATCTTCTTCTGCCATCGTTTTGCACTTTTAATGAATAACAAATAAGTATACAACGGCAAGGCAATCTCACAGAGTAACTTAAATAGTACATAACACCTCAAACCTCAATCTTAAAAAAAATTGGCGTGGTGCTATATTTTATTTACTATCAAATGTCTTAATTGACATTCCTGACATCCGTTTAGAAACTACAAATGCTATTATCTTTTGACTCAACTCCATAGCTAATATTAAACTCTAATACCCCAGCTACACACTCGACGAGTGGTGTGGAAAGTAGCGAGGGAATGAAGCAGGGAAGTAGTGTAGCTACGTTACTCGTCATGCCGCTCGTCATGCTCACAGAGTAAAGTAATTCATGCTACTCGCCATGCCCACCGCTCCCTATTTGGACGGTTTTCTATGCGCGAGTCAAATGCCGCAGCTACACGATGCTCCTCGCACTGCTCCCCGCTCTGCTCATCGTGCTGCCGCGATGTTGCCCTAGGCCGCCACACGCTGCTCTGCTCGTGATACTACTCGCCACGCGCCGCATTGGGCGTTCGCCTCTCGGCAGTGGAGGTCAACATGCGTGCTTTGCCTTTATAGCATAGCAAATTATATTAAATGTGACCGCTCGTTGTGGAAATCTAAGGGGCAGGCCTTTGTTCGGCAGTGAACGTCCTGTGGCTGATATGATAATGAATTATATTAAATAATTTAAACGAAACAATATCATTAATCGTCCTAAGGGGGTGAATTAGGAGATTCCGATATACAAGTACATAATAATAAAATATTAGTAAAAATGATTTTTAAAACATTACAAGCTTTTATTTTAGTTACAATGTATGTTATTTTGTTAAGGTCAAATCTTTCAAGCCAAATTTGAACCTTTTCATCTAAATCTTAGGACTTTGAAATGTTGCATGCTTCTTCAGTTACGACAATACACTAAAATGATTGAAATAACTTGATGCTGCAGCCAGGATTGTCTCCTCATGAGGACACTCCTCAACGGTTAGTAGCACGGATATTAAATTTTGCAGATACGTTTAAATTTGATAGCTAAACATGATCTCGTCTATAAATTGATGCTGCAGCGAGGATTGTCTCCTTCATGGAGACACTCCTCAACGGTTAGTAGCATGGACATGAAACTTTGCAAGTTTGTTCAGTTCTGATGACAATACACTAAAATGACAGAAATAACTTGATGCTGCAGCCAGGATGGTCTCCTCATGAGGACACTCCTCAACGGTTAGTAGCATGGACGCCAACTTTTGCATATCTGTTTAATTTAGATAACTAAACATGCTCTCCGCCATAAACTGATGCTGCAGCCAGGATTGTCTCCTCATGAGGGCACTCCTCAATGGTTAGTGGCACGGATATGAAATTTTGCAGATACGTTTAAATTTGATAGCTAAACATGATCTCGTCTATAAATTGATGCTGCAGCGAGGATTGTCTCCTTCATGGAGACACTCCTCAACGGTTAGTTGCATGGACATGAAACTTTGCAAGTTTGTTCAGTTCTGATGACAATACACTAAAATGACAGAAATAGCTTGATGCTGCAGCCAGGATTGTCTCCTCATGCGGACACTCCTCAACGCTTAGTAGCACGGGTGTTAATTTTTGCATATCCGTTTAAATTTGATAGCTAAACATGATCTCGTCTATAAACTGATGCTGCAGCGAGGATTGTCTCCTTCATGGAGACACTCCTCAACGGTTAGTAGCATGGACATGAAACTTTGCAAGTTTGTTCAGTTCTGATGACAATACACTAAAATGACAGAAATAGCTTGATGCTGCAGCCAGGATTGTCTCCTCATGCGGACACTCCTCAACGCTTAGTAGCACGGGTGTTAATTTTTGCATATCCGTTTAAATTTGATAGCTAAACATGATCTCGTCTATAAATTGATGCTGCAGCGAGGATTGTCTCCTTCATGGAGACACTCCTCAACGGTTAGTAGCATGGACATGAAACTTTGCAAGTTTGTTCAGTTCTGATGACAATACACTAAAATGACAGAAATAACTTGATGCTGCAGCCAGGATGGTCTCCTCATGAGGACACTCCTCAACGGTTAGTAGCATGGACGCCAACTTTTGCATATCTGTTTAATTTAGATAACTAAACATGCTCTCCGCCATAAACTGATGCTGCAGCCAGGATTGTCTCCTCATGAGGGCACTCCTCAATGGTTAGTGGCACGGATATTAAATTTTGCAGATACGTTTAAATTTGATAGCTAAACATGATCTCGTCTATAAATTGATGCTGCAGCGAGGATTGTCTCCTTCATGGAGACACTCCTCAACGGTTAGTTGCATGGACATGAAACTTTGCAAGTTTGTTCAGTTCTGATGACAATACACTAAAATGACAGAAATAGCTTGATGCTGCAGCCAGGATTGTCTCCTCATGCGGACACTCCTCAACGCTTAGTAGCACGGGTGTTAATTTTTGCATATCCGTTTAAATTTGATAGCTAAACATGATCTCGTCTATAAACTGATGCTGCAGCGAGGATTGTCTCCTTCATGGAGACACTCCTCAACGGTTAGTAGCATGGACATGAAACTTTGCAAGTTTGTTCAGTTCTGATGACAATACACTAAAATGACAGAAATAACTTGATGCTGCAGCCAGGATGGTCTCCTCATGAGGACACTCCTCAACGGTTAGTAGCATGGACGCCAACTTTTGCATATCCGTTTAATTTAGATAACTAAACATGCTCTCCGCCATAAACTGATGCTGCAGCCAGGATTGTCTCCTCATGAGGGCACTCCTCAATGGTTAGTGGCATGGACATCAACTTTTGCATATATGTTTAATTGAGATAATGCTGGGTGCAGCATCAATTCATGGTAAAGATTATGTTTAGCTAACAAAATGAAACGTATAATTATGCAAAGTTTCGTGACCGTAAGCTTGTAAAATTAATAAATATAATAATCACCAAGCTTGGCAGGCGGGTTGGCGATTGCAGTTGAGTTGTAAATGTACTCGAAGCACGCATCTAGGCAGCATCACATCCTTCGGCTAATCCGTTAGTCGCCTTCTACGACACCCACGGTATGAGGTGGGTTGGTACTATCAACTGGCTCACACACTTAGATTGGCTACAATAAATACAAAATCAAAACAATAACCAAACGCAACGTAGCAAATTATATAAATAATTTAGTATATCTATATAATAGTAATTTTTTTACAATCATGAGTCGTACGTAAATTAACCTCTGTTTTAATTGATGCTTAAATTTTGGGTCCTAAATTGCTGGCTCAGCAGCTAATACTCAATAAATTTTAATACTTTTTCATAAGAGCGTTCATCGATCGGCGTATGACTGCTATCCTACAAATACATATGTCGTCCCAGTACGAGCGCTCGAACAAGACTGAGCTCTCGCGCGAATATGTAGCCTGTCACTCGTGTTCATACTGCCGGTCCTTTGACTCGCGCACAGAAAACCGACAAAATAGGGAGCGGTGGGCATGGCGAGTAGCATGACGAGCGACATGACGAGTAACGTAGCTACACTACTTCCCTGCCTCATTCCCTCGCTACTTCCCACACCACTCGTCGAGTGTGTAGCTGGGGTATTACAGTTTAGTATAAATATATACCTAATTGACTATGCCATCATAAAACGCAAGAAATACCTTATGAAGCGCACGGCTCACGTTGCGTAACTTAAAGGCAAGACGAAGACGAAGGCAAGATCGTTGAGTCTGTCCTACAACTATGTAATATATGGACTAATTCTTATCCTAGACCCCGACATGTTGGGGGAAATTATCAACACTTTCTTTCCGACGGTCCGGGACAGTCCCTCAGCTGTCGAGTCTGACGAGTTGGGACTGAAGGGAGAGGAGTTAAACCGAGCCGTTACTCGCCTGACGGCTCGCATTACCGCCCCCGGACCAGACAGTATTCCAGCGGGCTGATTACATGCAATATCGCCATTCTCCTTTCATTCGTTATATTTGTTCAATGCGTGTTTAACTGTTTAATTCCGACCACTGCCGGATTGTATGCTCCAACTATATAATATTTCTCCCTGTGGTTTCCGGATTAAAATAATGTGGCACCGCTCCTTCTCCTCCCATGGATTTCGCAAAAGGTGCTGTCGCGCTTTAACTATTTGAGCCGCCCGATTTTGTATAAAACAGATTTCTCGAATAGTTTTAGCGGGATTTAATATTAACTGCCGTTACAGTATTCGGCCGTGAGGCAGCAATATCAAAGGCATGGGCAGCAACGTCCCTTCTGTGGAACAGTAGCCATACTGCACTTACCCACAGGCCTGCCAAGCGAAGTGGGTACTGGTAAATTCCTCCTACCAAAATGAAGACACGTTTGTGGAAATCGATGGGGAGGCCTTTGGATGTGCTTTGGCTGATATGACGATTAAAAGATTAAGTAAAAACATAAATTAACTACTTACTACGAATAGCACCAACACATCTCGTAGTCAACCAGTCGTAAAAGGCGACTATGGGATTAGCCAGAGGATGGGCAGCAGCGTCCTTCGAGTACCTTAACAAGCCAAGCGTGGCGATTATGGCAAAACCCCCCAATGAGCACACAACACACCGATGTTGGTCGTTGTGGTGATCTTTGAGGGAGGCCTGTGTCCAGCTGTGGACTTTATTCGGCCGAAATGATGATGACACCTTTTATTCCTTTTAAACATCCGGTAGCGGAGTTTTAATAATTATGAAAGATAAGATAAGGTAAGATAAGATAAGATTCTTTATTCACCAAAGATATGGTTTACAGAAGTTGGTATACAAAATTTTAGACCTGACATATCTACCCTTATTGGGCATGCGAATGTTGTTATAATTTATAGGTGATGCATAAACCTAAAAAGATTATACAATACTAGCAATTCCAGTTCTATTACTTCTAAGACCTATTTTTATGTATTACATAAAATTTTATGTCTTTGTGTTATTATGTATTACTATTGCAATTATATAAATGTCAATTTTATTATTGCACTTTCATTATAAGTATTTAATTATATAGTCACATTCATTAAAATATATTTACTATTATAATATAATTAATCTTTATTTATTATATATATTATTTAAAGTATTCATCTAGGGTGTAAAAGCAGTTTTCCACTAACCATGTTTTTAATTTAAATTTGAATGAACGTAGAGGTAACTCTCTTATAGTTTTTGATATATGGTTATAAACCTTAATTGACATTGCATGACTATTTTTATAGCGAAGAGTGCTTCTGCAACATTCTAGATTTAATTTTGATGGATGCCTTTTTAAAAATCTGCTTTCTTCCCTTTCCTTGCGAATAGATGTGAATTGTTTCTAACAAACATGCCAATTTCGAAAACATATAAAGATACCAAAGTCAACACACCCAGTTTCCTAAATAGCGGCCTTCAGCTTTCAAAAGGGTCAACTCCACATATTGCACTGCACTGCACAACTCCACATACAACTCCTTATACACTTTTTCTGCACTACGAATGCCCGATTTATATGTGTATCAATATTACTGAATATATGATCTAAACAGGCGTTGAGACGTGTAGGTTTATCTATTTGCAAGTAAAAACCGTAATTAGATATTAAATCTTTTAGTTTAGTTGTATTACACGTGTTTTTTAGTACATCTATATTGAGATCACCCATTATTATAACTCTTTTTTTCCGTTTTAATGTTAGTTTATGAAGCAATTATTCTAGTTTTTCAAAGAATAAAAGTGTATTTGAGTTTGTTATTCGGTATATGCAGATAATAATACACTGCAAAGAAGGGATCTCTACTCCACAGCATTCAAACAATTTCTCAATACTGAGTTCTTTAAGGTAGTAGAGACATTTATAATCCAGTGACTTGTGAACTACAATGCAGACGCCACCACGTTTTTCGGTTTTTCTTGAAAATGAGCTTGCGAGTTTGTATCTTTTAAAAATGATGTTTGCTTCATCACCAGCCCTTACAAAGGTCTCAGAAAAGCATATTACATCAATGTTTACATTATTATCTCTCGACAATCCATTTAGACTAAGTTGTATGAGATCAATTTTATTAAGAAGACCTGCTATATTTTGGTGCATTACAGTCGCTGAACAGTTAACACTTAGATTGTTCACGAAAAATACTGTTATGCGTGTCAGGATTTAGTAGATAGATTTAGTAATTAGTGATTTGTCTGTGACTTTAAAATATAATGGTTTAGTGCCTTTAGATATGTACTTTGTACAAACTGTGTTACAAGCCTTTTTTGGACTGATCTCTAACCTGTTGGAATACTTAGATTCATTGAGTATGGGATCACCGAGAGTAGACTGGTCGGGCATTTTTATATTTATCGTGAGATTTATTATTTTATATAATGATTTTCTGGGCATATAAGCATCAATAAATTTACAATTATTACAGAATATCTGCAAGGAGTCATTGAATTTTTTTTCACCTAAATATATATCAAACATTTTAACTGTATTTGATAGGTTGTGTAATAATGGTATGGGGTTAGAATCGGCCTCTCCGATGCCTATAATTATTTTATCATTTTTCGTAGCTTCAACACGTTTACAACTGGTTAATATATCCTTACTTGAAGCATATGGGATTTCTCCTGTGTCGTGGGTGCGTTTACAGACACAAATCCCACACACAATACACCCAGATCCGGATCAACTACCTGCAGATCGTACAAATATTTGTTCCGTGCGGGAATCGAACCCACGACCCGGTGCGCAGCAGCCGACTGTATCAGCCACTGCACCAACCGTGCCGTCAAAGCATTCGGCTTGATATCAGACTCAATTCTATATGTTTCATATTTTTTTGCCATTCTAGAGCGAATTAGGGCAGATGCCAAACCACTGCAATGATGGCCACCGAATATGTAAATGGTTCTAGATTCATTGTATGCTTTGTTATGTATTTTAGCGGGTTGTAAACATTTATCCACCAGATTTTCCGGAGTGTTACTTGTTTTCTCCGTAGAAAAGAGAAGCAATTTCCTTGATCGCTTTGTCTCACGATGTGTTCTTGTTGATTTTGGTGTGATTATGTTTTGTGAATATATTTTCTTGTATTGCTCATTTTTAAATGTAATTTCTTGGATTAATTTACGTTGATGTGTATTCTCTAAGGATAACTTATCGATTTCTGCATGTGCACTGGCTAGTAATGCATTTGTCTCCTTTATTTCATTTTTTAATTTCGCTACCGCGTCTGTGCTGACGAATATCGATAAGTCTATCATACTCAAAGATTAATATCAGAATTTGACGAATCCAACGAACGATTCGCCAGGGATTCATAGGACAGTTCTTACAAGTGTTGCTTTGGATCTTCTAATGGTGACATTTTTCCCCTGGGGGTCCATTCTGTATTGCAGTGTAACTCAAGTGAGATATTCTTTTAACTTTGTAAAGTTGTACGGAAACTTCTAATTATGTGGTTAAATAACCAATTTAATTTGTCAAATTCAATTAAATTTGCATGGATTTCAAAAAGTACAATTACCATAAAACATTGCTGGTGGTAGGATTTGAACTTACTGTTCACCGTGCAACTGCGAGCAGTCGATTCCATTAACCGCTCGGTCAAGCAAGCATTAAGATTCATAATATAAATTAGTGATTGCATTATACTAGTTATGAACGTATAGATGACGTGGGTACTTTTGAATTTTTATGTATGCGGTGCACCGGTGGTGTACTTAGCTGTGACAAATAAATATTTTCTATTGAATTCACTATATTATTCTGATAACTGATTATTCCATTGAAAATCAGTTAGATGAACACCACACAATATAACTTTCTCAATTATTCACTGTAATAGGCTTTTTTACAAATGTCATTATTACCCATGTTTATGTACCTACTATATTTTGGTTTATTTTCACTTTTATGAATATTATGATCAGTTAACACTAGTACTTACTTGGTAATTAGCACTGCTTCTTTATAGTTTTATGTAGGTATCAAAAGAAATACTTTTTCATATATATTTGTTGTCGATAAAAACACAACTACCTTTCACTTTGGTATCTGACAACGAACTCCGTATGTTTTTTTTTTTTTTTTTTTTTTTTTTTTTTTCCTAATGGGCTTCTCGCATTCACCTCAGGGGAGGTGTGGATGCTTAACCGGGCAATTGGCGAAGCTTGAAGAGCCTCCAGCCAGGCAAAATTTATTAAAAACTAAGTAACTGATCCTGAGGGCGCCCCCTGCGGGACAAGAACCTCGGCTCAGGGTCGTTACTGGGTATGATAACAACAATACAAGGGACTGCTGGATCTTTAATGTATATGACTTTTAAAAGGGATCTTTTATTACTAACTCGTTATTTCTCGGCTCGGGCCGGCGCGAACGAGGGTCGGGGGGGGTAACAGTTACGTTAATCGGGTGGTCGCGATACTAAGCCTTCGCGGCGTCGTAAAGGCTTACCTCGGCGGCGAGGTTTGTATGACGGTTTGTTTGCTTTCAACTTCGCGAGTCGTTTAATGTATTCTACGTGGTAGAGGGTTGTTTGATCATCGGGATCATCGAGTGCGTGCCGTGGACGGCGGCATGTACTTATTTTGGAAGGCCTGTAGTCAGCGGCCGCTACTACGAGGGGGTTCGGGTGGTGAGGGGCAGAGTCGAAAAAGCGTTTACTCGCTAACTTAATGAACTGCTTGATGGTAAGCACGTTCAGATCAATGTGTAGTTGGGTATTGCGCATGAACCAGGGACAACCTGAGGCTCTGCGCATGAATTTATTTTGGAGGACTTGGAGTTTTTTGAAATAAGATGGGCGAGCGTGTGCGAACACAACACTTGCGTACGTCATAATGGGCCGTATACACGTTACGTAAATTTGCACCTTGTATTTAAGGGGCAATTTACTACGTGAGTTTAAAATAAAGTATAAACGACTGTGTGCGAAAGAGGCGCGTGCATGCACCGTCTTTATGTGCTCTCGAAAGTTAAGGTTATGGTCGAGGGTAACGCCTAGGTATTTGGCGTGGGGTTGCCAAGGGATCGGTTTATCAAACATGGTGACGGGTTTAAAGCGCATATGCTCGTCGCCGTGGCGGCTAAAAATGACGGCTGCGCTTTTGGAGGGATTTACCTCGATACGCCATTTACTGAACCGAACTCCGTATGGACGAACGTATGGACTTAATACATTTGTGTAATATCACTGCGAGAAATAATCGGAACCTCACCAACGAGATAACATTGATGCGAACAATTTGCCGCATTTGAGAAACTTAGATCTTCAATTATAAGAAACGGTCGACCGTCGCTTGCGCACAGGCCTCGCGCAGCAGGCACGAATGCAGGTCGGTTGTTATTTTGTGTACAGAGAAATCTTTATTTTTCTTGTATTTGTGTACTTGTGTATGATATTAGATATAAGAGAGATTTGTTTGTGCAATTTTCCCGCCGTCCTATACGCGATTCGTGATATTTTAAGGATCTCGGATTCCTCCATACGTATGTTTGTACTAGCGCGATTTTTTCTGTAACTACGCGATCTAGCTCTTTCTGGGGTTATTTATGTTCTTATGGGAAAAGTTCTAGTATATAAAATATTAAGGTAACATTCCTATTATAGACTTATAGATGTAATAGTTGTTTATATGAGGTCGGTAATGTTTTTTTTAGTTTTATTTATCGTACACGATAGCGGTTCGTGTCTCGATATTCATATAATTGTGTTCCGTAAATCTATGGCGGATGTAAATAATAAAACCTGGTATCCCGATTTTAGCAAGTGATGAATTTTTGATGCCCCTCAATTTTCTACCGTATTTGACATCCGTCTTTCGTAGCTGTAGGTAGTAGCTTTCCAGTAGTGATTAAACACTGGGAATGTTCCATAATTTAGTAAATTATCTTCACATTATATGGTCAAATAATAGAACAAAGTATGTGTCCTTTTTTAAAATATATTATTAAATTTATCGCATGTAGTAAGTCAAAATGCTTGAAATAAATCTGTTGCTGGTTGCTGCAACGGTTGCGAGCGTCACCTGTATGGATGTGTGGTGGGAGTCAACCGTCGTCTACCAGATATACCCGCGCTCCTTCAAGGACAGTAATGGAGACGGAATTGGAGACCTTAACGGTGAGTTTAAATAATAATACCTACCTATCATCAGTTCATCACTTCATTTTAATGTCAGAGGGAAACGCAGTCGGTTACACCGTATCCCCAACGACATTCATGCATGCACACAGGGCGGCCGCCAAGCGCCAGGCAGCGCCAAATCGAGTCAGCTAGTGACTGAAATATTATTTCTCGAATCTCAGTATATACCTACACATAATGTTTCGATGGTCTTTAAGTTGTTGTCTATAAATGATCCTTGCTTGTCTCACTTTTGGTTATTACTGAAAAAAGAAACAGTAAGTCATTTTTTTATTTCGTTAGTACAGTAATCATTAATAATAATTATTAGTAGTAGGTATTAGTTGTTCGTGATAAAATTGTGAATTATCAATCACTTGCCCCCCGTTTGGTCACTATGGATTTGGTTAATGGAATTTGGGAGAGACCTACCTATGTATAACACTGAAATGCGATGATGAGGATACCAACAAAATAATTTTGCCTCTAATCTTCCTGCATAGAGGATGGCCAAGACTATATGAATATTTATATAAATACCAAAATGTACTCAATGGTGTATGTAGTCCGCCAACCCGTACTAGGCCAGCGTGTTGGACTAAGGCCTAACCTTTCTCATCGTGAGAAAAAGGCCCGTGCCCTGCAGTGGGACCATAATGGGCTGATAATGTTGTACATGATGTTTTATTTTATTTAACCATCTATGTGTTCTGTTTCGTTGTGTACAATAAAGATTAAAGAATAAGAATAAGCATGTTCACGTCGGGATCCTATATTGTTTTTGGGAAATCCGACTCACTATTCCCTTTTAAACATTTATGAGAAGAGTCCGAAATCTTATAGTAATTTTATGTGAACATTGTAGTTAAGGATTTAATATGTTTTAAGGAACATAAGAAGGATAACTTATGTGTACATAAGTGATTTAGTCCACCGATCCTACACTGTCCAGTACTGTCTATTTTCTACTAAATACTACTTATAGTTTCACCATATATGATATATATAATAATATAGGGTAAATCATGAATATAACGTTCATATCAACAGGCATAACCCAGAAGCTTCCATACTTGAAAGAGACGGGTATCGATGCAATATGGATGTCACCCATGTTCCTTTCGCCCATGTACGACTTCGGGTACGACATAGCTGACTACAGAAAGATAGCCTTAGAATATGGCACCATGGAAGACTTCGACGCTCTCATGGCCGCAGCTAAGAAATTGGGTAAGTGTATTATTTGATTCGTATGTAGTTACGTACCTGGATATAATAATTCAGGAATACTGTAATTTCAAACAATTCACAGAGTTACTCGGTTAGACTACGGGGATCTCAAACTTCTCGGAAATAAAACTAAATACCCGGAAAACTGCATGTTACTTAATACGTTTTTCTGTAAACACCTAGCTTATTGTGAAGAGACAAGCCTTTCTATCTTCCTAATTTTTTGCGGCAAGAAATTCTGTCCTGTGTTTTTATTTTGCGTATCTTTCACAGTCCAGCAGTCTGCCCCATATACCAACGATGGCCTCACCGCTATTTAAATTTATATATCCTTTGTACAAATTGATATTAAGGTCACATATAACCCCTGTTAGAGATTGCCATGGTTCTGGGTTCTGGTTCTTGGATATTTTTTGTGATTAGGTTCATGCATCACCATATCAGCCAAAGGATGAAGGCCACTGCTGAACAAAGGCCTCCCCACAGATTTCCACAACGAGTAGTTAAATGCCGCCCGAATTAGATTCATTATCAGATTAAAAAGCAGGAGACTAAGGGCCGAATACTGAAACGCCATTCAACTCAGTCTGTCAGCCGAGTTCCCTTTAGTTTGGTACAGCCCCTAAGTCCAAAGTCTTGTTGGCCGCCAACACAAACTTGAAATTCTTTGCTGAGACCGGCCGGGGATATGACTTTTGTACTGACATTGTGATACGTATCTTGTATTAATTGCACGAACCATTCAGGCAGGTTTTGTGCTCTCAAAGCTTGCCATACCAGATTCTGCGGTACCCAATCAAACTCCTTCTCAAGGTCGATAAAAATAAAATGTAAATCCTTTTTATTTAGGCGATGTTTCCCCTTTAAAATTCTTACTGCCAGTATCGCATCAGTTGTTGATTTTGGCGGGATGAATTCAAGTTAGTTATGGGTTATTGCAGATAAAGACTGAATATATATCAATCAACATTGTAATCTCAATTATTTTAAAAGAGTATCCATGGAGTTTCTTGCCGGCTCTTCTCCACGAGATCAACTATTTGGAACCGTGCAACTTAGATTCTGACGTTTCATAAGTGCCAATATTTGGTTTATTTGAAATAAAAAACTTTGACTTTGACTTTTACTTTGAATACGTTTATTCAGTACGTGTTCCCATTTTCTTTAAGTATGGGTTGTCAGTATGTTTCCCCTGCAATTACCGCATTGCGTTATGTCCTTTATTTCTATACAAAGGAATTAAGTAGCTAAGACGACATAACTTTATGTATTATCTTGGTTGCAAGTATGGTATTAAATAATTTTGTAAACCACTTCAGTCCGATCAATTCCCACACTTCCTCCGGGATCTCGTCAGGTCCTACGGCATCTTAGTTACTACAACTTTTACTTCGGTAAGATAGATTTCCTGGATCGGGCCTTCTACTTGTTCAATTGGTTGGATTTCTTTGCAACTTTCTTTGCTTGGGAATTCTTATTTCCTTAGTTCTTTATAGTATTTAAACCATCTGGTATTGTCAATAGTGTTTGATCTTTGCTTTTAATGTATTAATTAGTTTCAATATCTTGTGTAGATTTGGTTTGGCAGTTAGCTGTTTTTTGTTTAAATTTCAGCATCCGACTCTGCTTTTTCAATTGTACTGTAAAGCTCTTGCGACCCTAGCTTGGGCAACTGTCTTTTTATGAGAGATTTAGATTCTTTGTATTTGATGCGATCTTCATCTGTTGCGAATGCTTGCCAGGTCTTGAACATATGATTTTTGTTCCCAGCTGTTCCCGTGACTTCTTCTATCCACCAGGTTGGATCTTTGCCTGTGCTGACATGTCCTTTGGAAACACTCAATTTGTCACTGGCTTCAGCTTTACATTGCGTTTCAAAGTTAGACCACATTGTTGCGGAACTTATATAGGTATTTCCGCATCCTTTTCTAGATATTCACGCAGGTTTTCAAGAAAAAGGTCACCCTTAGATCCGGTACGTTCTTTCCTTTTAATCTGGGCTGTAAGTCATTCTAACAGGTTTTGGCAATTCATAGATTCCAGTTAGTATTCCATGTTGATAATAGTTAGTGATTCTCACGGGATTACTTTACTAAAATTTTCATTCATTGTCTTTAAAAAACCTTATTTTTAAGTTTTTCCTACACTTTTGTAGGTAATCAGATGGCCGGGTTTCTTTTGAAACATAGAGCTAATTATAATTGGACCGTAACGGGAGCCGAGCTCCAAAATGTATCTTCCCTTTCTGTTTCAACTACCACATCCAAAACCTCCATGGAAATTCTTGTAGATGCTGTTAGTTTCACCGATATGTCCATTTAGGTCACCCAAACTTCGTTTGTTCTTCGCAAAAAGTTATTATAAGTTGGTCCATTTCCTCCCAGAATGGTTCTTTTTCCATTTCTTTGCACTTGGGGCGCATAGGCGCAGATGATGTTCATGATAGGCTACCTGTCTAGTGCTAGTTTTGTCTGCTATGAAACGGTATGTTCTTCTCTCGATATTTATTATTCTACTTTTGAAGTAGTTGTCGAGTATGACCCCAACACCATTTTGTTTATTGTCTATACCCCAGTCCTAGGTCTCTGGGCTCCCTTCCAGCGCATTTCTTGTATTATATGTTAATGTTCCACCTGTTTAGGGTTTCTGCTTCTTAGTTCTTAACTGCGCCCTGTGAGGGATCGCAGATTCCACGTTGGTATTCTAACTTTAATAGATTGAACATCTGTCCAAGTAATTTTTGCTGTCGATTTGGAGGAATGCCCTAGTATTATTTCTCGCATTCACAATTTTCGTGTCGCTAGTTTTTTTGTGCTTCATAACTAGGCGACAAGATTTGGCTAAATAGTTTTACGGCCGGTTGCCACCTGACGCCAAGTTTGTAGCCCTCCTGGAGGGCTTAGGAGCCACCGTTGACCCAGTGGTTCTTCCGCCGCCATCCCTTGTACATACCCCAACCTAGATGCGCAGTAAACACACGGGCTCGCCTGCGAATGTGTGTGAGAAGCCCTTGGGTGAGGTTTGATAACGGAGGTTCGATCTCCGGCCTTGTGGTCCACGGGAGGTATTTTATTTCGTCCCTCGCTCGAGACGGACATTACACGGTATCTAGGGAGTGAGGCCACCCCGAAACCGAAGAGACATACCAACATGTTACAATATATTATGTGAAAAAGTACATATTAAAATACAGTGACGTAAACGTTTATAATTAAAGGGATTTTTTTGAATTTTTCCCATTACTGGGATGGGTAGCCCCATCCGAGTAATGTAATCCCTACGCCTACGCATTTGAGCATATGTGAATAACCTTATAACCTGGGCGGGGAGTGGCGGTAAGGGGGCCGAGGGGCCATGAATGGGCCCAACAATGATCTGTGAAAATCTTAAAATGAGACCTGTGGCAAGATTTAAATCCATGATCCGCTCCTGTAAGGTACCTATATGTACCTATGTGTATGCTCGTAAGTATTTCATATCAGCCTGTAACCGTCAACTGCTGAATAAGCTTCAATAGTGAAAAATAGAAAGCGGTGATATCATAATTTTTGTTGTACCTATTTTCTTAAGGGCTTTGATGACTGATAAAAAATTAAGGCCTCGTAGGATTGCTGTTGCGGTGTGGTGCCGGCTTTGCGGTGTGGTGCCGGCTCAGAATGCCACCACCCCATCTCCTCCCATGGGTGTCGTAAAAGTCGACTAAGGGATCAGCCGGAGGATGGGCAGCAGCGTCCTTCGAGTACATTAACAACTCAACTGCGATCGCCAACCCGTCTGCCAAGCGTGGCGATTATGGCAAAACCCCCCAATGAGCCCACAACACACCCATATCGGTCGTTGTGGTGTACTTTGGGGGAGGCCTGTGTCCAGCAGTGGACTTCATTCGGCCGAAAGATGAGGATTGCTGAGCGGGATACTAAGAGTACGGTCCCTAATCACTCCATCGCCGAAATAAAACACTTTTGTTTTTTATTATGTGAAAAGTCTACATCTTCCACCCTGGGGAGTGTTACCACCGGAGCGGTGTGTTACCACCCTCATGGTTTACGCCACGCACTCACCTCACACAGCACGTGAAGCCCCTCTTATGCAAAGCATATTACCTTAGTTGGAGGGGTTATTGGGAATACTAGTGTAACGCCGAACACAAACCTAGTCTTCTTTATTTAACAAAACGGTAAGGAATAATTAGTACGCTCGGCAAACGGATTGTACCTACCTGTTCGGTGATTGTAGTAGGTACCCAAGTAACGCACAGAAATACCGTGTACCGTTTACTAAATATGTTATGTTACTATCCATGCTCCGAGCTTTTTCCAAATATGTTCGGTCGTTGTCTAAACAAATGCGGCTGAATATCGATATTTTATATGAAGCGACGGCCATCAGACCTCTTCAACCTATCTATATAATATCGAAATTCTTAGGTTAGACAGATTTTGAGAGACTATTGGGCGTCTGACTACCCGTAACGACTATCATAAATGTTTATATGACAGCCGAGACCAACGGCTTTTTTTAAGGTCTCGATATGTTAGGAATTGTCACCCATCTAAGGACCGCGGCCAGCGTTGCTTAACCTCACAGATATTACAATCTGCTTGGCTAAAAGTTAGCTACGAGACCCTCACTATGTTAGGTTACAATAGTTTATAAAAATTTACAACGTATCTTACCAATGTATCAAAGAAACTGGACTTTATGTATCTTGGCTTCATACTTATGTATAATGATTTATGTATTTACATTGTTAAACTTAAACTGTTGAAATTACCGTCGATGATAAAATCTTTGCACGAGGTAATGTCTTCCGGTGTTTGCTTGAGATCGTTAAGGCTAACAATCGTACAAATCACTAGTTAATTGTAGGCATAGTAGACGTAGAGGAGTAGTAAGTTTCACAAAACTTTGGAGGCTAACTTTAATTCCAACTTTTTCTACGATGAACAATAGATACCAGAAATGATACTCACGGTTCAATTATTATTTTCCTACATTTCCAATGAATCTTCTGTATTACATTCGGTCACGTACTGTGTCTTTACACTCACAGGGCCACGGCGCGAATGCAACCCTGAGGTTGTGATTCCCCGCCGACTGTGATTTTTCGTCACGGTGACTTTTGGTGTCAACCAAGTGGAGTGCTATGAAGATATATGAAAGTGCGCTCACTGTGGTGAGATGTGAGAATACTGTGACAGACAGTTTCAGTGGCCGGCGACACCTAGTTGACGTGACGATCACCCAGCCTGTACTGTAGGAAGTGCGCAGGCGCAGTGACAGTAACAGCGGGCGCATCATGGATTTCATGGGTGACTGTGTCAAAAAAAATACACTAACTTTGTGGGACCTATTTTTTCGTAAACTCTGCTTTACCGCTCAGCCCCTGCGCCAACCATACCGTCATTTTATATATATTCAGGTTTTATTTGTGGCCCGCGAAGTACTTACCAATGCCTAAAATCAAGGAACATGCATGTACTCGTCTTTATTGTAATAGAACGTTCCGTTCTTTTTATACATATATATATTGTAATTATATATACATCTGTGCGTATCTATATGGGATCATTTAAGTAAGATGTAAGTTTTTTTAAATTTTGTGCTACGTACACGTAACTGGCCTCTTTTATGCTACGGTCTCTATCACTCAAAAGATTTGCTGTTAGAAAACTCAATTCTGAGTTAAGCTAGCATTCGTACATACAACTTTAGTTAGTTTTAGTTTTAGATAAACAATAAATAATTAAAAGCAAACGCACATATGTTGTTTGGTATACATTATATCGTTAATTAAAAATAATATCAGAACAACTGTAATTAAAAATGTTATCACAACAACAACTTTATTCTACGGGCAGATATTCGCGTGGTGTTGGACTACGTGCCGAACCATACAAGCAACGAGAGCGAGTGGTTCATGAAGTCAGCACAGAGGGATCCTAAATATGACGATTATTACATCTGGACCGATGGCAAGTCAAGCCCAATGAATCCTGACCAATTAGCTCCACCTAACAACTGGGTAAGGATTGTATGACAATTTTCCGGGATTTCCGTTCAAAATGTTACTTTCTATTGATTTGTTGATAATACTGTAGGTAAATATGTAAAAACGATGTTCCATTAGTACATGGGTACTACCTCCCTAATTCTGCCAAACAAATTGAAAATCATAAACGTTATACAGGGTGTTTGGTGCATCGTGTGCCAAACTGAAATGGTCGACTGGGGGGGTCATCTGCTATCCTTTCAGACCCCTAAACATTTCTCATGCCCTGTGGATTTTTTTCATCGACTTTTTATTGTTTTTTAAAAAATTACCCAAATTTTACATTCAGATACAAATAAAAAAACAAACTATAAGTCGTAGACTCTGAATTTTAATCTGATTTAGATGTGTATTGTATTACAGTACTTTTAAATTCAAATTTAGTGACATTGGCCATCTAGTTTTTTTTATTTACTCGCAAAGTTTCGGACTTAAATTAAAGCTGTCAGTGTTAAAGCTATTTACATGGCAAAAAAAAAAAACTAAAAGCGACCGGGATCTTCCAACTCCCTCAAAAATTCTCTAGTCTATCCTCTTACTAGTAATGTGCCACATGCTATAAAAATCTTTTTACAACTTTGTGAATTTGCTAGAATTGTGAATCGAGTCGCAAAATACTAAATTCCAAATTATGATTAAAAAATTATTGTAAAATCTGTCTCGTATCTCTCTTTTGGGGGGGTTAGTAGAAATAAAAAAAATGCATTTCTAACATTTATTTAATAATTTTTTACATATTCTGCTCAAATCGTTGGCCTCTATTGCGTCGTCTATTGTATGTCGAATATCTACACATGTTTTTATTTCAATTTATTCATTTGCTCATATGGGTTTTCCATGTTACATAATTAAAATAAGTATCACCATAATCGGCCTGTCAGCATGCAAAGATCATTAAATACAATTCAAATATAAGGACATTAATTTGAACTGTATTTAATTTTGTTCGTATTACATATGCACATTTTAAATGTCACGTTGTATAATGTCATAATTACTAAAAAGTATCGCTACAAACAATTTATAGAAATGTCATAGATAGAGTCACGAAACTAGATAAAGGTCAATTATACATAAACTTCCAGAGGACATAAATACAATTTAATATTACCATAATTTATCTGTCAGAATTATTTGACAGATAAATTATTGTACTTTAACAGAGTAGTAACGTTATTTCGTATTTAGATCAGCATATTCCGCAAGAGCGCATGGGAGTACAACAAGGTTCGCCAGCAATACTACTTGCATCAGTTCCTGATTGGCCAGCCTGATCTTAACTATCGTAGCTCGAAAGTTCGCGAAGAAATGAAGGTATAGATTGTTGTAGATTATTATGTGTAAGCCCTAAGTGATGATCTTCGAAGCTATTATAATGAATCGGGTACAGTTCCAATGTACCTATTCATATGAACATTTCCAGCGACCTACAAATAAAACTTAATATAATTTATAGCTCCGTATATGGTTTCTGTGTGAGATTCAGAAACAAGTCTAAGCGTGAGCTTACGCTTCCACCTGTCAAATATACTGCGTAAGCTCATAATTTTATTCAGAGACTGTCATACTCGACACAGAGACATTCGGAACACGACTTAAGCTTATTGTAAACTAAGCTAAGCCAAGTAGTGAAAATCGACTACCTAATTTAGCTGAAATGATTAAATTACATAAATTTAAACTTACATCTTAGAATCTTGTCGAGTTACTATATTCACTTGTTGTTTCAGTCCACAGCACCAATTTTCTTTTATATGTCTGCGTCAGTTTAAAAAATAATAATTTAGGAATTCTTTTTCAAAATCATAAAAAAGCATTTCAAATGTAATTCGGTAAAAGGGGTCTTTCGAGTAGTCATTTTCACTCACTTGTCTTATAGTCTAATATTCCCGCGGTTTAGAAAATTGTTGCTACATAATTAGGTTTGTCTCTGATATTTTATTTCGCCCACTGCAATGGCATTTTTGTATATGGCTATCCTTCTTTAATTTTTATTTACTCATATGTATTTGTAAAAAGCATAAGTTGCCAAAAACATACTCTAAAACAAATGGCCATAGATAACTTACCCAAGAGTGCCAAGATCGACGTTGAAAATACGCTTAGCCACGACTTGGCCACAGAGTACTTTATAATTGGACTTGGCATAGAGCGTTCTTCGCTCATCTTACGTACATGTTTCTGAGTCAGCCTTAGTAGCATTGTTCTTGTACATACTAGAGAATAGACAAATGAGACAAATACAACAATAAAAAAAAAATACGGGTTGCACTCCGGGAGTGCCGACAGAAGTGAAAACGTTTTTTTTTATCTAGACGCGTTCGCGGTCTGCTATATGTACATGCATATATGCACAGTGCACACACTATAGCTGCGTCTCGTAACGGTGTAGCGAGTCTAGAGATTTTATCTCATCTAAAAATATGCGTACCGCGCTAAAAGAAGTTTTCACTTCAAAAATCTTACAGTTACAACTACAACCAGCTTTAAAAAACCACAAGGCTATTCAGAAAATTTTAAATTACCTAGGTACTGGTTAAATTTTTCAGGACGTGCTTCGGTTCTGGTTGGATAAGGGAGTGTCTGGATTCCGTGTGGATGCCGTCAACATGTTGTATGAAGAGGATGCATCCCTCCACGGAGGAGTTTACCCAGATGAACCACTCTCCGGTAAGTCGATAACTATTAGTTATGTGTAAGTACGTTATGAATTCAAGACTAGACTTCTCATAAAATAATGTTGTCGTTGTTTACGCTCCAGCCCTCTAGCATTCATATTAAAACCCCCGAGAGCTTTAAGCTCGAACTCTAAAGCCGCTTCGAGTGTTTAGAACAGGTAGATTTGTAGAAACTGACCAAATTTTAGGGCCTTAGCAGGTACTCTAAAACCCATCGTAAACATGGACCAAAAGAAAATCTCCGATCATACCCTCAGCCTCTGCCATGAGGCAAGCTGAAAACACGCCATGATGCTCCAGTCCTCCGGTGATGCTGAAGCGTACCGGCTGTGGAGGACCTTACGTCACGATATTCACATCTTTAATACCACTGATATTAAAGAAACGATTGAGTGGATCAAGTGTTCGCAAGAGAAATATCTATTGGGCAAAGCTAGATTATGAAACTAAAAAGATTAAGACTAAAAAGGACTGCAGCGCAGCGTGGACTAGGCCAGGGGTTCAAGCCGGTTTCAGAAAAGGTTTTTGTGTCATAGACCACATCTATACGCTGCGGCATGTTATACAAAAGACCGAAGATTATAGAAAGAAGAAACCTGGGCGGTCCTGCAATCTTTGCAGAATTGCCAAATTGGCTATCGGTACATCGAGTTGTTAAAGTCTTTAAACAAAAACGTCACCATTTCGGTCCGAGTACATGAACAGAGCATGGGTGCAATTCAATTGCAGAGAGGTGTTATACAGTAGAACGTTGTTTTCCCAAA
Source organism: Diloba caeruleocephala (assembly GCA_947459985.1). Classification (NCBI taxonomy): domain Eukaryota; kingdom Metazoa; phylum Arthropoda; class Insecta; order Lepidoptera; family Noctuidae; genus Diloba; species Diloba caeruleocephala. Next base: position 24,626,869 of record OX381610.1, read on the forward strand.
ATGGGTTACCTCTGCAATGGAGGATGCGTTCAAGCCAGGATTCAGCATTAACGTTAATGGCGAGTATATCACTCACCTTCGATTTGCCGACTACATCGTAGTCATCGCAGAATCGCTGTAAGAGCTCAGCTAAGCACAATGCGACGATCTCAACAGAGTTTTCCAATAGGTGGGCCTTACAATGAACATGGGCAAGCCGAAATCTTTCTTCCAACGCCCATGTCGTACCCATACCAATATCCATTAGGAAATCTGCTTTTGAAGTTATTGACGAATATATCTACCTGGGACAAACCGTCCAGTTAGGTAAATCGAACTTCGATCGCAATCTTCGAATCCGACTTCGTTCGGGAAACATCGCATCGTCTTTTAGTCAATTATACCGCAGTGTTTCAACACGAAAGTCTTAAACCAGTGTGTGTTACCAGCGATGACATATGGTACAGAAAAGTGCCCGTGTCACTCACAATGGACCTCACAGAAAGCTCAAGGTCGGTCAGCGAGCTATGGAGAGAGAGCTATGCTAGTATTTATTAATTAAATTAAATAAAATTTCACTACGAGATCGAATCAGAAATGAGGAGATCCGTATAAGAACTTAAGTTGCCGATATAGCTCAAAGGATTTGTAAGCTGAAATGGCAATGGATGGGGCACATAGCTCGTAGATCTGATGGCCGTTGGTGTAGAAACGAGTTTTTTTTCGTGTGAAGACCATGCACCGAAAAACGTAGCGTGGGATGGCCAACGAAATGGACCGAGGACGTCGTGAAGGTCGCTGCATGTCGTAAGATGCGGGCGGCATGTAGCCGGTCGTTGTGGAAATCTTTGGGGGAGGCCTTTGATTTATTTATTTTACTTTAATTACAACGGTCTTGGACCAATTACAATAATTAAAGATAGACAACATAGCTATAATACAAGACAATGAACATAAAACAGCAAGGTACTCGTCTTTCATAAATTCCTCTCAAAATGCTTCTGACATACTAACAATATCTTCTTCCAATCATCCGCAAACAAATCACAACTCGGATGAGAATCCAAGAGTGCATTGAGTACAGCGAGAGTGCGAGGTATTGGCGAATTAGCTCGCGCTACCGTGCGGCATGGAGGAACAGCAAAGAGCTTGTGTTTCCTGTTGCGGCGGTAATTGTCTGGAGCGAAAAATCTAGCCAGTTCGTTATGCAGATCCGGTGCATCAATATACCCACGAAGAGTCTTGCAAACGGTTGTAATTTGGGCACATGCTCTCCTTACCTCAAGCGAGTTGTAACCTAGGCACCCGAGAAGAAACTTAGTTGGGTAGAGGTATGGATAATATCCGTTTACGCGTTTATAAAGATACCTCAGGAAAGCTTTTTGAATCTTTTCTAACATGAGCGTGTAGGTACTTTCATGAGGATTCCAGACACATGAACTAGACTCGAGTTTGCTGCGAACCAATGCATTAAATAAGGACTTACTGACATCTGCATTGTGGAATTCACTTGAATTCCGCAGAACGAAACCCAATCGTCGGTATGATTCCTTAGCCGTCAGCAGAATGTGGTCATGGAATGTGAGCTTTCGGTCGAATGTGACTCCCAAATCTTTCATTGCCGGAGTTTTACTGATCGTGTTATGGCTTAACTTGTATTCGAAATCTATTGGGAGCCGCATTCGACCGCAGGTCATAGCATAGCATTAGGCACAATTGAATTCCATTCTGTTGTCTATGCTCCACCTATAAATCGCATTTATGTCCTGCTGAAGTGCTCTACAGTCCCCTTCAGAGTTAATTTCCAAGTACAATTTCAAATCATCAGCATAAAGCAGACATTTTGAGTAACGAAGTACAGTTGGGAGGTCATTAACCATTATCAGAAACATTAAAGGTCCCAAAATTGAGTTTTGACTGACTCCGGAACGCGTGTGATAGGGACTCGACTCGTATATCCGAAGCCTGACAAACTGCTGACGATCGCGTAGGTAGTCTGCAAAAAATCGGAGAAGAGCTGGAGCGAATCCTATTTTCCCAAGTTTTGCCAGCAGAATATTTAACCCTATCAAACGTCTTCCGAAAGTCAAAGTAAAGAACATCTATTTGACGGCCACGCTCTAGGCTAGAGGAAATATATTCTACCAAAGTAAGGAGATTAGTGTTCACGGACCTTTTACTTCTAAAGCCATGTTGTTCATCACATAGATAGCGGTTAATCTGAGTAGATATACTCTTATGGATGATGTTTTCAAAGATTTTCGCTGGGGAGGATAAAATCGCAATAGCACGGTAATCCTCAATGGATTTTTTGTTGAGGGATTTGGGTATAGGTGTTATCCTTGTAAGTTTCCATTGAGAAGGGTAGCTGCCTGACTGTAAGGCTAAATTAAAAATGTGGGAAAGAGGAGCACACAGATAATTTTTTGAGCACTTAATTATAAAAGGTGGAATGTTATCGGGACCAGTAGAGGCTTAAGTTTATTAATTGCGGTCACTATGTCTTTGGGGCACAAGTTACAAATATTCACAAAATTGCTATTTACTGTATTATGTGACATATTTACTTCATCAACATTTAGGTGTGGGGGACCTCCGGCAGAAAGCCAAGAGAAAAGAAATCGGCAAAAGCCGCAGCTGCTTTTTTTCCTGAGCTAGTTATACCCTTATATGTAACACTGGATTCGAAACCACCTTTGGACCGAAGGTTGGAGATGTATGACCAAAAATCGCGTGGGGTTCTTTTTATGCTACTCTCAATACCTCTCATGTATATGATGTTGATCATCAGTGAACATCCTTTAGCTGCTATGTTGATGATGATGATGCAGGGTTACGGCGAGAGGAACCTCCTCCCTATTCGTGCTGTCTCGAGGAGAACTGTCTTCTGTAGCTGGCCCATGATCCAACCGCCTAACGAAAGCCTCTTTAGATGTCGGTCGAGGATCTTGGCAATGAGGCCATTGACTGTTACAACTATCGGTACGATGACTGCACAGTCGGCTGGAGTCATCCGATCAGACTCCCCGAGCTGCACAAGTGTTGTTCCCTGTTGCCTGTAGTGGTGGCCATTTAGGGAGCCCATCATGTGAGTGGCGAGTCACCATCTGCCTCAGAATTTCACTTTAAAGGTTCAAAGGCAGACGCCGTTGTTCCCGATTTTCTTTTTTTCATTCCATATAACACCTATTGTGATAGACTTTTCCGTTATAATTTCCATCATTCATAGTACTTTTTAGATTATGTGTAGAAATAAATTCTCTAAAGGGCGTCTGCGTGTTGGACCCATGTCCCAGACCGGGTTTCACTTTGCAGAGGATGTTAGCCCGTGAATAGATAGACATACACCACCCTCACACAATCACACCCTCTCACAACACGTACACCCGTAACATACACTACACCACCTAACAATTTTATAAAGACTTTTAGTTTATTTTAATATAAATTTATGTTGATATTATTACTTACTTACCAGTTTGCAAAGTATATTTTACTTGGGTTTGTTTTTTCAGTTGTTTTAACTTACATTGCAGATCCAATACCTGCCCTCAGCAATATTAGTATACAATTATCTGCTACCTGCTACTTAGGCACTATTTATTTTTATCTTTTTAACATGTTTTAACCAATGTTTACGTTAATAAGGCATATCTATTGATTGGTAGATTGGTTCCCAAGATGCAGGCTTGCCAACGGTAAATCTTATATGTTATGTGTTGTTTATTGGAATATAAATGATTATTAAGTAGATAAAAAATGAACAGTAAATCGGATGCAACACCCTCGATCTTCGGCAATGAGGCTGTACATCCCACGGAAGTGTGGAGGTCGAGTCTTTTGAAATGCTCGACTCTTCACAACCGCAAGGTGTGCAGTCTCAGGAAGTGTGTGTGCTTTCTATAAAACTATTAGTGTGGCAGAGTTTTGTGCGGTGTGCGTGACACATCTATACAAATAAATAAAATTGAAGTGTCTGTTTGTAATGTCAAAATAACAGCTTTTTACTAAATTCATATGAAAGTATATACGATTAAATTTTTTGTCTGTCTGTCTGTTTGTTCCGGGTAATCTTCGAAACGGCTGGACCGATTTTGACGGGACTTTCACTGGCAGATAGCTGATGTTATGAGAAATAACTTAGGCTATTTTTTGGAAAAATAATTATGGTTCCGCGCAAAAAAAAAAACACTTGAAATCCAATATATGTCAAGTGTCTATGTTGAAGTACTCTAAATTTCTTTTAAATTAAACGCGGGTGAAGCCGCGGGTCCCAGCTAGTTATGAATAAGTGGACTGTAACTTTTGAATTACATTTGTGTGAGCAAATTAAGTGGGAGAAATGTGGCGACACGTGGTCTCGTATTGAAATGTACTGAAGGCATATCTCTCGAATATATATGCTGTAAAACCGCCAGTAAACATGGTTTAATAGTCTAATAACACTCATGTAACGATTTTACAGAATGGCAATCATGATCAAAGCCGCCTGGCCTCAAGATACAGCGTCGACAGAGTTGATGCCATGAACATGTTAGCCCTCATCCTTCCTGGAATCACCATCACCTATCAGGTAAATATCCTATGACTCCTAATCTAAATTCAAACCTTACTGATTGGTCATTGTTAGATTTTTAGAGAATTTTGATTAAACTACACTCAAAAAAATTTACACCTGTTTTCATGGACATCGTTTATTATTTACGCGGCTGTACTACGTCTGTAGATATTCCAGACAGGACGTAATGCTGTAAATTAATTACGCGGTTATCTCTTTCATATGAACTTGTATCCGTTATGATTATTGTAAACTTGTTTTTGTTCCAGGGCGAAGAACTTGGTATGACAGACGGGCACGTGAGCTAGAAAGATACTAAGGACCCACAGGCTTGCAACACCGATGATCCTATCAACTACTCAAAGACAAGTCGCGACCCAGCGCGTACGCCGTACCATTGGGATGCTACAACTAACGCTGGTTTTTCTGTTGGCAGCTCTACTTGGCTCCCTGTCGCTGATAACTATAAGACTATTAATTTAGCGGCCCAACAAGCTGCTCCTAAAAGCCATTATAAGGTATGCAAGAAACATAGATTTAAAAAAATCGTACCCCCTGGAAAGGTTTGTGTGATGTACGTAGTAAGCTTGTAGTGACTCTGGGGACATACTTATGCCCAGTATGGTGAATACCTGTAGATATAATAATGGGCATCGAGCATTTGGTAAGGGAGCGGTGACAGTAGACACTCGTCTCACTCTGTGTGCTGCAATTTTCCAAGTCGTTGACCAGATTATCTTGCCATTTATAGGTAGTTCATCTTGTAGGAATCAAAGCCGCTGCGGTGGCTGCGGGGTGTGTGCCGAATGTGATCACTTGGTGGGCTTTGATTCCTTTTTCATTGTGCGTGCTGCCTCAGCATCACATTTATGGTTATAACCATAGAGGCAATGATTCTAGCAATAATGAATAAGAAATATCAAACTTAAGTAGGTAGGTACATATTTTTAGGCTTCGCGGCAAAGTTGCTGGGTGTATTTTTTTAAGAACTAGACTGACGATCGGTACTTGGAGTTAGAAGCCAAAAAGTCACAACAACTGGTTGGACCATAGGATATAGTTATTCGTTTCTCATGAACATTTTAGTATTTGTCTTGCGGAGATCAGATAACAGTTGCTGCGCGTAAAATACTTACTTTTTTACTCGGTGGATATTAATCATAGACTTTCTCCGCCTCGGGGAAGGGCAGATGGGTATGCCGCCGGACTCTTGCCAGCTTAACATGTGGGCATCCTGAGGCACCGAGAGGGGCTCTAGGATTTCAAAATTGCGCTGGAGCCGTCCTTCGGTGCCGCCCCCCAGGCGCACATCGGCGGGATCAGAACCTCCGAAGCCTCGCTGTGCGCTGTGCTGCGCACTTTACGGCAAGTGACCACGTGTGCGCCGACGCTTTTCTGGGTTCGGTCACTATGCACATGCAGATTCCCTAATCTCCACACCTACGACCCCCGAGCGTGTAAAATACCAACCGATATTTAGCCATATCTGGTTATACTGGAAACCGACCCCAACATAGTTGCGACAACACTGGCTGATCGTGATATAGATTTTCTCTTTTATTTTATCAGTTCTACAAAGACGTGGTGGCGCTGAAACGTCTACCAGCTGTTCGCTACGGTGACTTGGATCTACGAGCGCTCTCAGACTCCGTCTTGGTTATTAATAGGTAACTACGGTGTTTTACATTCCATTTCGCGGGATGTGCTCCAAGTCGTACGTGCGTATCCATGTAGTAAAGGTCATTCAAAGGCACACCGCGTGGTGCCGGCTAGTAATAGCACCAACCCATCTCATCCCGTGGGTGTCGTAAAACTCGATTATGGGACTAGCCGAAGGATGGGCAGCAGCGTCCTTCGAGTACATTAACAACTCAGCTGCGATCGCCGACTCACCAGCCAAGCGTGGCGATAATGGCAAAACGTTGCGGCGATCGTTGCGGAAGGCTTTTATCAAACAAGACTATTCGGCTGAAATGATGATGATGATGAAAGGTCATTGTGTAATGGGAACACAAAGAGAACTAACTCTTCTAGGATCCTTTCTCCTTTTTAAGTTTTACGAGAATTTAGAATTTAATTCTCTACAGAGGTTTAAACGAGAGAAGGTTGTTTACCTTGCCACTTTCTTACTAAGTACCTCATCTTAATTAGGTACTCTTACAAATATTATCTTATCTTAACGTATCATTTCCATCCAGCCAACGTCTGAGAATATTTTATATTTTCCTCTAACTAGTACTGCTGATCTTGATCAGGTTACTACCAGGCCATCCTGCGGTAGTAGGCATTATTAATCTCTCGGATGACGAGCAATCGGTTGATCTCAGCACATTGCGTCTACTGCCTAGACAGCTGCAAGTTGAAGCTTCTGGAGTCAACTGCTCGCTTGATAAAGGGTAAGATATTTATACCATATTACGCTAACTGATTGGTCGATTTTTGTTTCTGAGCTAATGACTCAAAACCTGTACAACTGAAGCGAGATACGTTCCAATTTCAATGTGCTTTTCTGATTAATTTCTTGCGGGTTCCAAGACAGTTTTATGTTTCCCTGGGACACTTCATTGATTTTTGTTTTCCGGTGTTGCTATTGTAAATCGTGAGTTACAGTGGTTACATTCTCCAATATTAAAAATAGCTAAATGTTGTAATAGTTCTCCAAGTTGACGCCTCGGTGAGTTCAGGAGAAAGATCCTGGTTTGACGGTACGCTCGGCATAAAGGCTAATATCCCGTAATATTTTATTGTTTTAAACGAACTCTAGCATTTGTTTCTCTTGTGTCATGGGTACAGTTGACAGATATTCATATCACATGCACACACAGACCTAAAACAACTTTCTAAAGATAATACAAATATGTGCTCCGTGCGGGGATCGAGCCCGCGTCACATAACGTGGAAAGCCAATTGTGGCGACTGAGCCAACCATGCCGTCAAGGTTTTTGTGTTACGTGTCGTGTGTGCGATTCCACACGAAAACTTCGTATAGCTTATAGCCTACAGATAGTTGTTTCGGGTCGGAAACGAAATCTTTACCCACGACAGCGGAGAAGTAGAGCTGTCAATGTTTCAAAGCTTTAATTTGGGGCCGTGGGACTGTTGGCCGTTCGGTCAGAAAGGTTCTTCAAGCATCGGAAAACGTAACATGGGACGGCGAAATCGAGATGGACCGACGACCTGGTGAAGGTAGCTGGGAGTCGTTGGTAGCGGGCGACATGTTACCGGTCGTTGTGGAATACTACTGGCGAGGCCTTTGTTGAGCAGTGGACGTCCTTTGGCTGATATGATGATGAACTTTGATACGCAATATAGTTTTGCAGTAGTGTACGTGTGTAACCGTATTACAGTAATAAAGGAGTAGAAACAAATGTTTTTGTTTCAGTGCACCGGTACAAAAGGACAGTGTCACTATTTCTGCACACTGCGCGCTTGCTCTGAAGTCTTCACAAAATTGTTGTTAATGATTACTATGTATAATGATGTTGTAGATTGTGCAGTATTCAAAAGCCTTTTATTTGTATTTAAATAATTAAAGTAACTATTTATTTAACGTTGTACGTAACTCTGTGTTTATTCCATAATTATAAAAGGTGTAAAGCGATGTAATAGTAGTTTTTTTTTTTCAAACAAATTCCTGACCTACGGGTTTACCTAGTTCACGAGTCGAGAGGTTTTATAAGTTTTGTAACGTATTATGTCAATAAAAGAATAATTATTATTTCTCTATTCACGGGCTGTAAGAGGGAACCCGGTCTTTTGATAGGCTTACGCGGGGACATGGTTCCAACACGCAGAGGCCCTTTAAAGAATTTTAATCTAAAATGTAATGGGACACTACACTTCTTTATTATTATTAATTATGTCACTGCGTATATCGGCGTGTGGTGTCCGGATTAAATAATATAGCACCACTCCATGTCCTTCCGCGATGTCGTAAAAGGTATCTAAGGGACTCTAAACCTGAGGGATGGGCAGCAACGTCCTTTCAGTGGAACAGTAGCCATACTGAGCTCACCAACGCGCCTTCCAAACGTGGTGGGTACCGGCAAATTCCCCCCAAAATGACGACACAATTGTGAAAATCTAAGGGAAGGACTTTGTTTAGCAGTGACCGCCTTTTGGCTTATATGATGATGATGACGAAATTTAAAACAATATTTCTTAAAGAACGACTAGGGTCTGAGTTTCATAATGGAAAATATTTTAGGAGGTAAATCTAAAGTTGCAATGATGCGTTTTAGCAAAAAAAAAAAAACATGACATCAACCTTTATATTATAAAATAAGTAATACAGAGTCGGTAAATCTTTCGCTAGTCGAGTATTTCCTATCAGTAAAACCGATACTGATATTTGAAATTCGTTCTATGCCATTCGTAGAGAGCCTAGCCTTAAAATATTTTCCATTATTAAAGTAACAACCTATATAGCCCATAATCCTAACCAGTTTATGAATGCAAAATTGGGCTAGGCAAGTGGCGACGACGGTGGGCCTGGCCCCATCACGGAACAGAAAACTATGGTCCCCCATCCCGCCATATATTGGTCATCAGCATTGTAGATTTTATTGTTCATTGTTATCGATGCGAATCATTTAATGGCACGCCTGTACGGGAGTAAAAACGGCTCCTATACCATTCGTCCAGCCTCGTGAGTCGTCAGCTCTGTGCGCCTCTAATAGGCGTTCGCCACTTTATTCGTGTGTATTGGTGAATCGGCGTCGTTTCCTCTAAACTACATACACGCTCACCGCTTTAAAGTATCTAAATATTTATTTACTTTCATTTTCACATGAATAAGATTTATCTATACAAATAAATAAAACTGAAGTGTCTGTTTGTAATATCAAAGTAACAGCTTTTTACTAAATGCATATGAAAGTATATACGGTACCTAGAACAAAAAAGTTATTTTTAAATTTTTGTCTGTGTCTGTTTGTTTCCGCTAATCTCCGAAACGGCTGGACCGATTTCTACGGGACTTTCACTGGCAGACAGCTGATGTTATAAGATGTTACATGAAATATAATGAGGACTCCGCGAAAAAAATTTAAAACCCATAAAATCCAATATATATACTCTATGTGTCAAGTGTCTATGCCGAAGTGCTCTAAATAATTTATAAATGATCCAAGTTCTTTTAAATTAAACGGCGGGTGATACCGCGGGTCCCAGCTTGTGTGCAATAAAATTTGCCTGTATGGCAAGTACCTTTTATGTCTATGGAAATCCTCATTGACTCCTCCAACGGGCGGAGGGGTGTGCCAGACTCTTGTAGGCTAAAACCCCACGGTGTTCCTTCTACCTACCTATCGCTGGAAATTCCTAAGCGGGGGTGCGGTCTAATGCGCGAGCAAATCCCACAACCCCAGCTAGGAGCAAATTTTCGGGAAGCAATGTAAGTACCTACCAAGATAAAAACGTGAATGCAAATAAAACAGATGTCATTACAATAAAATATTATTATCAGTTCGTGTTGAGTATCAAAACAACATTAAAATAATTATCCATATATACACTTATAACACTTATCATAGAATTACATTTAATTACTTGCTACTGTACAAATAATAACTACAACATGTTCAATTAAATAATTTGGTTATAAATGGCCTATTTCATTTTGGGTATTTGCCCCTCGCTCACACACATGCTTCGCGATCGAAAGGTAAATAGTAGAGCTGCCATTTATAATCCCATTCTATTATTGATAATGTAATACATCATACAAGTGTAAGTAATAAGGTTCTGCGATTAAATTATTAGGTACCGCATTCATTGCTGTTTCCCTCTCACGTTATTTTATTTACACATGACACTCGCTGTCCTTTTTTTGTAGTGATATTTCTTACACCGTTAGTTATTAGAAGTGTGGAATATATGCTTATTAAAAAGTCATTTAGGTAAGACATATCCAAAATTCCAAAATACATAACATTTAATATTCACAAATAACAGCAGTTAACTATAAGTCCTTATTTCATCATCATCATCATAATTTCGGCCGAATGAAGTCCACTGCTGGACACAGGCCTCCCCCAAAGATCACCACAACGACCGATATGGGTGTGTTGTGGGCTCATTGGGGGGTTTTGCCATAATCGCCACGCTTGGCAGACGGGTTGGCGATCGCAGTTGATTTGTTAGAGTACTCGAAGGACGCTGCTGCCCATCCACCGGCTAATCCCTTAGTCGACTTTTACGACACCCACGGGAGGAGATGGGGTGGTGGTATTCTGAGCCGGCACCACACGGCAAGTCCTTATTTAATTATATTTATCTAATAACACGTTTATTTGATGGTAGGTAGTCAGCGGTACTTACATACAACTTTAGGAAATATAAACTACTGAAGTCAGCAGTACTTTATCAAATCCCTTTATTACTTGGACCAAGGGATTATTAGCGAAGACACAGTTTTACACAAAGGAGTATCATAGCTGCACTTGGCTATTAAATAAATACTCTGAAGTATTCCAACATTAAAATATAACAGGCTGAATAATTTAGTGTCACTGGCAAAAGACAAGTGGAAGCACTATACACATTAGGTCTTTACATTACTCATTACAGTAATTACAATAATTTTATTATTAATTCATCTGAATATCATTATAGGTACTGCACCTCTGAGCTGTTTTGTTTTCTTATATAATTATGAAATTGCCTGGCACTTTGTAAATAGCTATTATCATATTGGTCTAAAGCATGCTAAGCAGTCTTTTAAGGCACACTGAGTTTGCTCATAACTATAGGTAATGGCCTACTTAGTGGCTACTATGAAATATATAATTATCGTATTGATCTAAGCTTAGTCAAGCTCTTTTAAGGCCGAATTGGTAGTTTATTGTAAATATAAATGTTTTTACTTAAGTCAAAATAAAACCGATTAGATGGCCACAAGTTATTTATGAAACAGAAAATATTAATTAAAAACGATTAGTTAATATTATTATAGCAGTATTGCCATACTCAATTTAAATTCACCAAACTTCAATACGACAAAGGAACTTATATCCCTCGTGTATTTTATGTTTTAGTTATTACCATTTGAATCTTCTCGTGACCACGGTCAACGTAGCTTGGCCGCCTCGACGTTTCGGCCAAGTTACATTGATCGACGGCACGTTTAATCAAAATATTGTTTTGATTTATCTGTGCGGGAAAAGTCCCGAAATCATAATCTAATAATACCACAAACACACCGGCTTTTAATTAATGGGGCTCTTTTCCAAACAAACATTTCGTCAATACAAATTAGCGATTATTACTAAAAACAAGCAAATTATTCTGTTGTTCTGTTTATTTGATTACAATCAAACAACAACAAATTTGTCGAACAATTCTTATTCACCGACGTCGAATATAATAACAATAACAATAGCTAGCGCCCATCGCTGATACAAATTTAATCACAATTTAATTTTCTTACAATAGAACATAGATTTACTAGGTATATTTTAAGTTAGCTAGACTTTGTTCTCTTTTCAATATTTATGTAAGTAGGTAGGTATTTTTAAATTGAAACGCTTACATATTTCAATACTGGTCCATTTATAATTATATCCGTCTTTTAATTTATATATTTATAATATAAATATTTATATATTCTCCGCAGAAACACATCTAATACACAGTACATATCAATTTTCCCAATAGGTTTTTCATAAAATAGTATTTTTTTCTAAATACGTATGCACTTTAACTTAAACAAAATAGTTTCTTCCAAAATGATTTTTTTCCGTGTCTTATTGGCAACCCAGCCAGGATGGCAGCGTCGAAGGCATCTTTTAACTGTCTCCTTGTCTTCGCCGAAGTTTCTATGTAGACTGCGTTGATTTTAGCTGCTAAAGCTCTCGCCTCGATATCTGAGACGACGTGCTCGCCACGACCCTGAAGACAGAATAACATTCAAAGTTATTTTAATGTTCTCATAACCAAAAAAATATCCGTGTGATATCCGGACTAAGAACATAGTACCACTCCGTCTCCTCCCGTGGATGTTGTAAAACCAGAGGAATGTGAGCAGCGGCGTCCCTTCTGTGGAACAGCAGCCATTCTGCGTTCACCAACCCGCCTGCCAAGCGTGGTGAGTACTGATTAGTATATTCATATAACTTCATCATCATTTCGGCCGAATGAAGTCCACTGCTGGACACAGGCCTCCCCCACAGATCACCACAACGACCAATATGGGTGTTTGGGGGGTTTTGCCATAATCGCCACGCCTGGCAGACGGGTTGGCGATCGCAGTTAAGTTGTTAATGTACTCGAAGGACGCTGCTGCCCATCCTCCGGCTAATCCCTTAGTCGACTTTTACGACACCCACGGGAGGAGATGGGGTGGTGGTATTCTAAGCCGGCACCACACGGCACGGCATCACACAGCGCGCCCCGTGCGCGCTGTGTGAGATGTGACATGCCTCACGCAATAAATATTACGTATCTTCTAAGATAAGAGTTAAGTTACATCTAAACAAAGCATTACGTGGTTGTCTACACGTTTGCGTAATTTAACAAAAATGCACAGGAGTCTTCGATATGTTCTACCGCGGGTTTTTTCTTCTTTGGGCTACGACTTCCAACGGCTTCAACGTCCAGGGCTTCAATCCAAAGGTCAGACAAAATATAATCAGGTTTTTCTATTTACTTACTTATGGACTTATGAGGATTTACTGGCTGGCTTACCTCATCTCATTGCGCTTTAAGACGCCAATTGAAATAAAAACATAACTTTTTAATTACCTCCTAAACTTATTAAATGTCGTTTGTGTTGTAATATTGAGTACCTAGTGCTTTTGTTATAATAAATTGGTAAGTAGTACTAGTCTACAGTATTACTAAACTGATAGTCTCGTATATTTAGTAAAATTACAAATTACAAACCTTAGTTGTAATTTGAAAATTACTAAACTTATTAAACGTAGTTTGTATAGTAAAATTACAATACTAATACCTAATCTGAAATTAATAAATGAACTCTCAGTAAATGTTTAGTACTCGTAATATTAAGTATCAATATTTTGTAATATAACACAACTAATCACAAAATTACTATCGAAATATATTTAAATATGCTCGATTTTACATTTATTTAACATTCATTTAGATAAAACAAAGAAATGGTAAATTTACAATTTAATTTAGTAATTTTCTAAGCTGTCATGTAATATTACTAGAATTGATTATTATACATATATATTATATATATAATAATATTTACTACGGTATACGTATCGTAATATTGAATTGCCCTTTTTTTATTGATGTCCAGTGGAAATTCTACATGGAACTTCCTTCACTTCCTGGTCCTCGTAAGATCACACTAGTGCCACGCCTTTAGGCACATCAGGGAGGGGATGACTGTAAAGCGGTCACTTCCTCTAGCGGAGGGAAGGCGACTGTAAAAAGGTCGCCCCCCCCCAGGCACTTCTCGGGGAGGATTGTAAAGGATCCCCCCAAGCCTCGCTTTGCGCTGTGCTTTCACACGGCGGCACGTGACCAAGTGCGCACCGCCGTCTTCCCGCAGGTCGCTCGGTGTGAGCACGCAGACTCCCCAATCTGCGCACCCGCGACGCCCGAGGCCCCTCTACCATGTAGTGACGGCAGGGCGTTCAGGCGTGTTGGACTTGGGAGCCGGGACGGTTGTTGCCCCGGCGCCGTCTGGTCCTTCTCCGTGCGGGCCCTCGCCCAATCCTGCTCTGCAGTGTCCTTCTGGAGCATGACGCTCTCGCAGAAGGAGACCACTGCACTCCAATTTTCATGCTCTGCCAACATAGCCGACAACTACTGCCGGCAGAGAGATATTGCCCAATCCGATCGACCAGGATCCGGCGCTCGGCCGCCCACGCAGGGCACAATATTGCATTATCCTACAGAGATTTGCAATTTTAATATACATTTGTTTTGTAAATACAGCTATGGCTAGCACACGCTTATTAAAACCATCATGCAAAAACAAAGAACATAATTACCTTCAAAGTCTGCAACACCCTGGAATCCTGCGCGAGGTCGCTCTGCGTGCCCACGAGTATGAGCGGCGCATTAACGCTGGCAACGGCTTTGGTCCACCTCTCGGCTACAGACCTGAACGTTTCGGGCCGAACCACGGAGAAGCACAGCATCAGAACGTCGGTGCCAGGGTAACAGAGCTCCCGGAGCTCAGACATGGAGTCCTGGAATATGCAGGAAGTAGGTTTTAGATCTTATGAGAAACTTGAAAAAATGAGAACATTTAAGTACTACTCGCATTGCCGTGCGTCTTGTCGTTTCCGGGAAGAGAAATACTAACACTTTTCTCGCGATGGATGTCGAAACCCGCGAGTAAAGGATTATTTATGCGTTTCCAGCCTTTAGTGTCATAATCAGTCCATTACTGTCCCACTGCTGGGCACGGGCCTTTTTCCAATGTGAGAAAGGTTAAGCCTAAGTCCACCAAGCTGACCTAGTGCTCGTTGGCAGACTGCACACACCATTAAGAACATTTTGGAGCCCTCTCGGGTGTCACACTCACGTTTCCTCACAATGTTACCTTTCATCGTTACGTAACGCAAGTGATAACCAAATTCATATCCGCACGTGAATCCGAAAAGTCAGAGGTGCCGGGATTGAAGCAGACCCACCTGTATGGAAGGCAAACGTTTAACCACTAGAATACTTTAGTGTTCGAGGCTTGGGGGGATCCTTTACAATCCTCCCCGAGAAGTGCCTGGGGGGCGACCTTTTTACAGTCGCCTTCCTTCCGCTAGAGGAGGTGACCGCTTTACAGTCATCCCCTCCGTGTTGTGCCTAAAGGCGTGGCACTAATGGGCGGCTCTAGTGTGATCTTACGAGGACCTGGAGCCCGCTTCGGTGCCGAAGATGACCGCTCCAGTGGTTTTAGCCGGTAGGAGTCCGCACCCCAAGGAAGTTCATGAAGAATTTCCACTGGACACCAATAAAAAAAAAGACTACTTTAGTGTAGTCATGTATTATTACTAATAATAATAATATATAAATAATAGTTACTAAAATTTTGTACCTACTAGTAAGTTGCTAAATATTATCAAAAAAACATCTAGAATCGTTACATCATCCAAAGAACGTCCACTGTTGAACAAAGGCCTCCCCTATAAACCTCTACGACCGGTTACATGCCGTTTGTCATTTTGAAGGAATTTTCCAGTACTCACCAAGCTTGGCACGTGGTTGGCGAGCGCAGAATGGCTGCTGTTCCACAAAAGAGACGCTGCTGCCCATCATCCACGGGAGGAGATGGATTGGTGCTATATTCTTAATCCCGGCACCACTCGGAAGGATAAGCTTTACGCAAATGCCGGCTTAAAATACCACCAGCCTGTCTCATCCCGTGGGTGTCGTAAAAGTCGACTATGGGAGCCGGAGGATGGGCAGCAGCGTCCTTCGAGTACATTAACAACTCAACTGCGACCACCCGTCTGCCAAGCGTGGCGATTATGGCAAAACCCCTCAATGAGCTCATAACACACCTATATCGGTCGTTGTGGTGATCTTTGGGGGAGGCCTGTGTCCAGCAGTGGTCTTCAATCGGACGAAATGAGAAATACGTAACCTAAACAATATTCATGTGTTCATAAGCAGTGTATCTTTACTTTCTCCGTCACACACACACTAGCATATCGATAATGTTGTTAAGGTTAGCGTCACATCACAAACCATCACAATTAATCACTTTTCGGGAACATGGTTCACAAGATGAGATTATGAAATGACAGCATAATGGAGCGAATGGTGTCATATCCGTCACAGGTCAAATGATTACACATTGCACGTGGCGACTATCCTTCTAAGTGTAATTATTCTAAGTTTAGTAATGAGTATTGAGGGCAGTGTGTTTTTAGACCATATAAAAAACTACTAATGATGACAGGATATGTGTAAATAGATAGATGGGCAGCTGCAGCAATCACCAGATCCTTTGCCAAGCCAGGCGATTAATATTGTAATATTGCGTGACGACTGTTTTCTGTAGCAGTCTCTATGACCCTATTGCACCGAGGATGGAGTATGGTGAAGTATTATTGAACCATGTTACCCTCACGTGCAATCATAAGTCAAAATGGTGCCAAATCTCAGTTATTCTCCTGCTCAACGTTACCAAGCATAGTCAACCAATAAAAAATAAATACCAAATCCCGACGCGCGACGTGTCTTCATAAAGGGTTAAGTTATCGTATAACGGTGAAACCGGACCTTAACATGCCGTATAAGTTCAATGAACAGAACATTTTGATAAATAACTGTATAACATAATTATTCTGACCGACTAATTACGTTTGATAACACAATCTTAATGCATCTGTTTTGTAATAGGTATATATTCACAAGTCGGTAATGTCATGCGTTCTCTATTAGTATTTTTAGCCTATGATTCCAAAGTGTTGACTTGACAAGTTCTAGCTTCCTGGTCTGCTGACCTGACCCGCTTCTATATAGAGATCACACGATGATCGATAAGTATTGTTCTTTTACGATAGGATTAGATGAAAGTAGATATAATTCTTATTAGAATTTATTATTTATATATATATATATATCTTATGCATATATTATATTACTTATATATAGAAAACACGTGCTTAATATAGACAACGTGACATTATTTATTAGCTTTGGTGGCTATAGGTAATACTTTTAGCTAATTCAGTATATCTCATTGGGTGTCGTAAAACGAGACATAGTTAAAAATGGTGTCTACACGGCTGCCGGCAATCAACACGCGAGGAGATATTTCTAATTTTTGTAAATTTCAGAATTTCGTTGACTTGATTAGTGTTATGAGTTTATAATCTCTTCTCCATATGGAACCAACTCTTCCGAACCGTGCACCTTAACTACTGACTTTTCTTAAGCACCTGTCAAGGCCTATGTGAAATAAAAACATTAAATTTGAAATTGATAACGAGTATTTTTAAACAATGCCCCACACTAAGTTTTTTCCTGTATCGTCAGTACAGTTTGCAGCATACATCTCACATGCATAAACACCCAGACCTACAACTATCTGTAGACCATTCAAATATTTGTTCCGTGCGGGGATCGGACCCGTGACACGTAGCGCAGAAAGCTAATCGCTTAGCCACTGCGCCAACCGTGCCGACATGTCAAGTTATGTCAAGGATAGGCAGCAGCGTCCTGCTGTCTGGCATAAAACAAAGTCGCGATCAATTTATCCGTCTGTCAAGCGTGGTGATTATGGAAATACCTCTTGACCGTTTATTGTGGTTATTTGAAGGAACATGTTCGTTCGTAGTGAATGTTTGAGAATATATGATTTTATTTAAGTATTTTACAATGTATGCAAACAGAAACATAAAGAAAGATAAAATAGGAGTAAAAGATACTAAGGTACTGCTTGTTTCTTAAGAAATTTCTTCCAGCGGACCTCCGAGAGGAGAGTTTGAACTAGAAGAAATGTAGACACAATGTGTAAAGTAGAACGTGTTTGTATAAGAAGATATACATGGTCAATATATAAGTAAATGTAGAAAACACACATACATATCATCTATACATCTATGGGTACAAATAAATAAAATTGAAGTGTCTGTTTGTAATGTCAAAATAACAACTTTTTACTAAATGCAATTGAAAGTATATACGGTACCTACCACAAAAAATCTACTTGTATTTTTTTTTGTCTGTCTGTCTGTTTGTTTCCGCTAATCTCCAAAACGGCTGGACCGATTTCTACGGAACTTTCACTGGCAGATAGCTGATGTTATAAGGAATAGCTTAGGCTGCATTTATGTTAGAAAAATAATTAGGGCTCCGTGCAAAAAATTAAACCCATGGTATCCCATATATATATATATGTATATATACATACTCTATGTCAAGTGTCTATGCCGAAGTACTCTAAATTATACATTTCTTTCTTTTAAATTATACGGCGGGTGAAACCGCGGGTCCCAGCTAGTGAAGAATAATTATTCAATATCGACATAATATTAATGTCTCATACTAATAAATTACTGCATATTTTAACGAAAAGAAATAAAAACGCTTGGAATTTCAAATGTAGTTCCATTTATCGGACTAAAACAAGTGCATCCGGTTTACTTACGGCTGCTTTTAACGCTTGTGCGTAGAACAATTTTCCTTTATCTGAATTTAAATCATTTACGCAACGCATACCAACCATAATAAAACGTCTCGTTTAGAATACGAGTGGTAAGTTGCCGTAAGTGAAAGTGTATTGACAGCAACCAACAATTGACGAACCATTTCTGGTTGGTTATCGAGGGTTGCGCAACGTACGTACCGTGATGACGCCATAAACAGTAAGCTGTGATTTTGTATCGAAGTATGATTGAATAGATTGTGTTTGGTTTAGGGACTGTACTTATATGGGCACTATTGTATGATGAAATGTTTCCCATGGCATGTCACAAGTTGTACCAGTTGTACACATTTGGATAACCAACGTGAATTTAAAGATCAGCTTGCAAAGTTCAAAACGCTCACGTTAGATCACATAAAGAGACTCGCGTTGTCTCGTTCACTCAACACCCGACCGTTGTACCGCCCTCGCCGCCGAGGATGCCCGCCTCACCGACGTCGCGGAGGCCTATCGCCGCGTTACCTTCCCGTTCAAGTTAGCACTTCTCCCTCCCGTCTCTTGCTTGCGCCGGCCCGCGCCGAGCCTGTAGCTTTAAATGTCCCTTAACAAATTTAAATAATACCGATCCAGCTGTCCCCAAAACAATAGCTTGTTATCCCCAGCAACGCCCTAAGCCGAGGTCCGTGTCCCGCAGGGGGCGCCCTTAGCGAAAGTTGCTTAGTATTTAATACTAAATTTAAGCCTGGCTGGAGGCCTCTTTTGGCTTCGCCAGAAAATGACCGGTTAAGCAACCACATTTCCCAGAAATGTATGCGAGAAGCCCAACAAAAAGAAAAAAAAAAAGTTCAATACACGCTGTGGTAGTTTATCATCTGACTTTGATATGAATTTTGCATTGATAGGACTAATCGAGAAATCTAATGCAAGGTGTAATTTGCACTCCGTGAACGTTTTTGTATATAACCCTGATTACACATAGTTATTCCATATCTTGCTTATCTTACTTTATATAAATATGCCCTTTTGTGTCGCGGGTTCCATTCTCCCACAGAACATGATATTTGTATTATATATATTTGTGCAAGTGAGATTTAAAGTCTGTAAACCCACGTGTACCCACGGAACATGATGCATGAGCCATATGGTGTCTGGATTAAAAATATAGCACCACTCTATCTCCTCTCGTAGATGTCGAGATAGTCGTGTCGGTATAGTGACTAAGCATTTTTTTTAAACCTTGCCCCACACTAGTATTTCTCCTGTGTCGTGGGTGCGTTTACAGACACAAATTTCACACACAATACACTCAGACCCAGGACAACTATCTGCAGATCATACAAATATTTGTTCCGTGCGGGAATCGAACCCACGACCTGGGGCGCAGCAGTCGACTCTATCAGCCACTGCACCAACCGTGCCGACAAAATTGCCGTCATTGGACTTCCTTTGGCTGATATTAAAGTCATCAGACTTTATGTTTGGATGTTTGTTACTCATTACGCTCAAACTGAAACTGCACGGAGTCGTGGTTTCTTTTTTTGAGCGATAGGAATAGGACATACCTTAAGTTTTAATGCAGGCCCGCATTACAGCTAGTTTAACATAAACAGTACAATGTATGGTATAACTAATAATATGTGGGCAGTCGTTATCTCACCACGGTATAAAGTAATCCTGGAGGGCAGATTAAAGCGGCTGCTTGATTACTACCTCCCTTTTGATATAAAAAAGTATATCATAAGGAAATCTATTAAGAAGCTTACAGAACGCAGGGCAGTTTGTGGAGAGCTGAATGTGAGTAGCGACACTGCGTACCCGAATGCTCCAGAGAGTCGGTCAGGGCCTCGTCTCCGCCTTGCCTTTATTGGTCGGTTGGAGTGGAAACCCATGAGTGCCCGCAGGATTTCAACTCTGGCTTGCCTTAGTTTGCCGATCAGAGGGGAGCCGCCAGAGCTATATGCTCGGGGGTGGAAGTGTCTAATGGCGTAATAACGCGGAAACCCGCTCCGAGTCTTCGAGACGCACGATGGTGAAACCGGTGCCGCACCTCTCGACACCCCTAGCCTCTCACACCGGTGTTGCTCCTTGTCGCTTGTTGTGGTGGCCATTTAGGGGGCCCATCTTGTGAGACAGAAGGTGACTCGCCATCACCTTCTGCCACAGAATTTCACTATAAATGTTGAAAGGCAGATGCCGTTTTTTCTGTTTTTATTTTTTTAGTATTTAATCCATTTAGAACCCATTGCAATAGACCTTAAAACTGTAGTTTTAATCTCGTACAATAGTTTTACACCTCCGGGGACAATCCGAGACTGCATTTTATAGTGTAGCCATGTAGTAGAGTCCCCTTCCTAATTCTCTAAAGGACCTCTGCGTGTTGGAGCCATGTAGGCCTAAGCCTATCACCCGTGAATAGAGAAAGATAATATATATGTATATATATATATATGCCGTGTGGCACGCATAGCACCAACCTATCTCATCCCGTGGGTGTCGTAAAAGGCGACTAAGGGATTAGCCGGAGGATGGGCAGCAGCGTCCTTCGTATACATTAACAACTCAACTGCGATCGCCAACCCGCATGCCAAGCGTGGCGATTATGGCAAAACCCCCCATTGAGCACACAACACACCGATATCGCTCGTTGTGGTGATCTTTGAGGGAGGCCTGTGTCCAGCAGTGGATTTTATTTGGGCGAAATGATGATGATGATGAATGTAACTTTAGTAGATCATACAAGGACCTGGAGCCTCCTTTAGGTGCCGAAGATGAGCGTTCCAGTGGTTTTAGTCGGTAGGAGTCCGGTACCCCTAAGTACCCCTTCGCCCATCCCCGGGTTGAAGGAATTTCATAAAGAATTTCTACTGGGCACCAATAAAAAAAAGGTCCTTTACTAAGGTCGAGGATTAGTAGAGTACATCAAAGTGAAGACCAAATTCTCATTGTGGGGTCGAGCGGTAGGGGTCTCGTTACGTGAACGTGAACGTCCTTCGTGGTGAAAATGCCGACCGAATAACTGTCGACCCTAATGAAGGAACAATTTTGGCCGAGAGGTGTAGTGTTCCAGCGACACAGAAGGCCAGCTACCGGACACCAAGCGACATACGACGCCGACTCTGCGTGTGAATTAGTGTTTAGATTTTATTGTCTATTTATAGTATGTTAGTTATAAGTCTTATATTGTAATTTCTTTTATGCGCCTTGATGCTTGAAATAAATACTTAAATAAAAAAAAGTACCTACTCTTGAATTTAAAAAATACCTGTAAGCTTTTAAATAACTTCAATGTTAACTTTTCTATGAACTGTTGTCTGTAACTTTAATGATAAATAACTGATGCTCATTTTTATTTTGACCCACATCAATGATGATCAAAATAATATACTCTGACTGCCAAGGCAAAGAAACGTCAAGAAATTGTGTGGGTAATGGTATTGCGCTCATCAGCCAGCAGCCCAGCGATCTATAGATCTATTCACGGTATAGAGCTTTTTTGTAGGCCTCCGCAATGACCGCAATGTTGAAGAATAACATATTTTCAGATCATTAGTGTAAAAGTAAGTTCTCCTACGATTAGTACCTCGTACATATTCAAGAAAAAACCATTACTGCGTCAAACCAATCGAGAATCACTTACATAATTAAATTTGTATTGTTGATCGCAAAGAAAAAGAAATACTTATATTTATAAGTATCCATAAAATGCGTACGTTTTCTCTAATGCCCTAGAGAAGTTTCTCTAATTTCTCATACAGCAAAATGACAAACGTGCGTACATTTCACTTTCATTGCAATTCATGGTCGCTGGGGAGATTTATATCAACGGATAATATCTACCACACGTAATTCATCGACTAAGAAACTGCTAAACAAAACAATAAGTAATTACTTTTATTCTCCGTAATAGAATTAAGAAAATTACGGTGCGGCCGCCGACAGATAGCGTTCCTGACATCTGTCAATTGGTCTTCGGTGTCGCAGTTTCATCCGCGGTTTAATTTAAAAGAAATTTGACTATTTATGAATGATCTAGGTACTTCGGCATAGACACTTGACATGAGTATATATATATTGTTTCATGTTTTTTAATTTTTATGTTGCGGAACCCTAATTATTTTTCTAAAATAAAAGTATCCTTAGTTAATCCTTATAACATCAGCTATCTGCCAGTGAAAATCCCGTAGAAATCGGTCCAGCCGTTTCGGAGATTGTAGGTACCATATATACTATCATATGCATTTAGTAAAAAGCTGTTATTTTGACATTACAAACAGACACTTCAGTTTTATTTATTTGTATAGATACTTACTAACAATATCACTCTCGCTTGGGTTTAATTATAATGTCTGTATACATTACAATACTGTATACTGTCCGAGTTTCCAAAGTCTTAAGTAACCAAATCCCTTACGAGAGCGTGACACTCAATTACGAACATATGGATATCAAAATCGATTACTGTGATTAAGACCTTTTTTTATTATTGGTGTCCAATGGAAATTCTACATGGAACTTCCTTCGCCCCGGGGAAGGGCGAAGGGGTATGCCGGTCTCCTACCGGCTAAAACCACTGGAGCGGTCATCTTCGGCACCGAAGGGGGGCTCCAGGTCCTCGTAAGATCACACTGGAGACAGTACCTAAGCCAGTCAGGTTACGGCCGACTTGGCAAAGTGGCTTTACAAATAAACATAAATAGAGCCTTTTTGGTAGGTGTTACGGCCTGGAGTTATATTTAGTACTTAGTAATCCTAGTACAAACGTTGTCTCGTTCTAGTGTTGGGTCTAGTAAAGCAAATATCGGGGCGGACGGTGAACATGTCGGGATTTATGTTTCAAATCGGACAGCTAAAAAAGCTAGGCCTTTTTACTTATTATATTTTGAACCTAAAGAATGTTTGATTTAGAAAATATCGCAACACTTGACACCGGTAATGGCAATATGCATAAAAATATTTTTTATGAGATTTGGAAAACTTTCCAAATAACGTGTCCATCTCTGTACTGGAGTTAGTTCACTCTACTCATTAAAAAAGGCAAAGCATGCAACGTGTACACATAATAGAAGTGAAACTTCCTTGCGCATGCGTTCACCGCGCCTGTATGCCTGCGCATGCGCCCACGCACAACGTTACCCACGAAACTTTGCACTCAAATTTGACCTTGAACTCTCAACGCGCCCAAAGAACTGAACAGATTCCTTAAAACTCAATGCTTGCTTCTGATAAAAAAATATTTCTGCAATATACTCAAACTACGATAAAAGTCATAATAAAACAATTTTAAACGGATTAGATCGCGTATATTATAGATTTTTGTTTTTCCTGCGTTTATACACGATCTAACCCGTATATTATAATGATTAATGTGTAATAATCGCGAAAACCTAAGACATTACTATACGATAAAAGTCTTTATGGCAGTTCTCAACACCAAACAAATCATACTTGTTTTGCATCAGAATATATTTAATAACAGATTGAAAAACTGCTAGCCTAAAGAGGAAAAAGCCGATAAGCACTAAAGTTATACAAGTGACAAACAAAGTAGGTATTACGTTCCATTAGTACTCCGTGCGGTGTTCGAATTAAGAATATAGCACCACTCCATGTCCTCTCCTGAATGCCATAAAAGGCGACTAAGGGACTCTAAACCAGAGGGATGGGCAGCAGCGTCCCTTCTGAGGAACAGTAACCATACTTCACTCACCAACCCGCCTGCCGGGCTTGGTGAGTACTGGCAAATTCCCCCCAAAATAACGACACAATTATTGTGATTCTATGGGGAGGCCATTGTTCAGCAGTGGACTTCCTGTGGCTGATGTGATGATGAACTTCAGTACTTTCATATATAAATAATGAATGAAATTGGTTCACAGAATCATATTCTTTAACACGTTTTTCAAAAGACTTGCCATGCAAATCATACTGCATTGTGATCTGACCGCCCGTGTACATACAGTGTCAACATTAATCGAATATTTCACACAAGCACAATCGACACAATGATACAATGAGAAGTACTGATAAATGTCCATTCTTCATACTGAAAATTCTGCATGCTGAAATTGCAAACAGAATTGAATCGAAAAAGTGCGTCATGTTCTATATGACGTAAGGAGAGTAATAGATGTAAAAGAATCAGCTGAATTTTCAAGCCATTTGTTTGTCTTTACGTCCTGTATATTATTTTCAGTGCTGAGAAAAAAATATATGCTATGACATCCGTTGTTTACATTAATGTTGTTGTTTAACTTGATTAAGGAATAACTTTTTCATAAAGATATCTAAGGTAATAGATTTTGAACGTCTTCGTTAGGAAATACCTACTAACGTACGCATAATATACATACCTCATTATGCACCTATAAATCGAGAAGACATTATTTATGTATTTACGCTATGTTTAATTATCGTGGTTGCCAGCATTACGGACAGGCTTTTTTAAAATATCATATGGACTTTCTCATTTAATCTAAGACACCGTTGAGTTTAACGGCGAAGGTAAACACCGTGAGGAGATCTGGATGTGGATGGTTTTGAATCGCCAACATGCAGCGAGTAGGCGTGGTGATCGATGATCTTTCCTTCTCTGTATGAGAGTCTGAGAGATTCAGTAGGACAGTTACGGGTTGATACAATTTTATTATGCGGTATACTTGGGATTGCCAGATCAGAAAACCGAAATATCTTGTCAAAATTTAATAACGTCAGTATTTTAGCGTTGTTTTCTAGAGCAATAAATGTTATGGATCAGAATGTTACATTCTATTAATTAAAATCCACCTTAATATTAACTAACTTGAAAGTCTAACATTATTGAATAATTAATAATTTTGTAATCAAATAACATCGTACCTAATTAATTCCAATAAACTTAATTTTTATATTGCCACATGTCATCATCATCAGGACGTCCACTGCTGAACGACGGCCTCGCTCTTAGATTTCCACAACGAGCGGTTAAATACCGCTCTCATGCCACATGTATTTTGCATTCATTCTTTTCATTGAGTCCACTGTTTTGGATCTTTGAGGAGTATGAAGATGTTACTTCTAAATTGAGCTTTAACCTGATTTTCGGAAGATTGTGTTTTTTCGAAAGTCTGTACATCATTTAAAATGTCGGGAGAATTCAAGCGAATCCCGACCATCTGGCAACACTAGATGTAATATGGCTGCGACATCTACGCCGATTTTATGAATGTTATTAGCCTTGTGCGCCTATCGCTATACACTACAAAGCTGCACAACTTCACTTTTTCTGAGCCAGGTAGCAATACAGGTAGAGAAACTGTGGGAACATTGCACGTTGCGTATAGATAATAGAAAAAAAAACAGGTTCCGGTTAAGCATAAGACGGTTGTAGATCAGTACACGTGCTATTTTATTATTATTAAATTCATACATAATGCCACCGTTTTGTTAAATAAATATGGCGCTACGCCAGGTGATGACCGTGGGATCTCCGCCATATTGTGTGCGTTTTCTTCCACAACATATATGGAGGTGTGAAAAGATTTACTTATGTGAGAAAAGCAAGCGAAGTATTAGTATTGGCGGTGCGAATCTTGACACTAATTGAATTATCTACATTTATGTAGTAATCTGTAATTGATAAGTTAATGTTAGCTATAACTGATAATACGCAATTATGTCACGGCGATCTATGATTAAAAACCAAGGATATATGTAAGAGATACGTATCACGGCTTTCTAACGGCCGAAATTAATAATCGATCTAATACGAAATCTTCAGATTAATAATTTTGAAATCTCCGAATACGCCAGTCCGATTAAGTTGAAATTTGGTCCACATATGAATCTCTACGACGCAAACACGAACGTGTAACGTTAAGAAATGAATTTTGAATATAGGGTTACTTGTGAGGTGCGAATTATAAAATAAGGAAGTTCAGCAAACTGCACCGTGTTACATATCAAATGGACAGACTTTATTTAGTTTTAGAGTTAATTAAGAAAATTGACCATCTCCTCCCCCCTTATCTCCGAAACTACTGAGCCTATAATTTTGAAAATATAAGTATAATAGTTCTATACTTACAGATTGCAGGAAAACCTATAAGAAATCTATGGTATTTATATAACATGGCAAATCTTTCAGTATTGTGCGTACAAACTTATATTTGCAGTTGGAATGTATGGGAGAACATGTTTTTCAACAACGTTAAGATTGTTCTTGGGATGATGATTGGTACAAGACAAAATTCAACAATAGACAATATATTTAGCAATTTCCGAACCGCGGCGATAAATCGCGTGGATAGGCGAGTTCAACTCACACTTGCCAGTTTTTTTATTTTCGCTGGCAGTAATTCCGATTTTGATATTACTATTACCATGGAGGATGAATAGACGAATGGCATCAAGCCAAATGATGGAATATCATTTATGCATTTCGTCATAGGAATCTTCCGGGTGTTCCAACTTAGACATCCAGTTCTAGACCTCATCTATCGCATTCCATCGGGCGAGATCGAGCTCAATATCGGACCGATAATAATATTAAATATAAGATGATAAAATTCAAGTAATAAGTATAAGCTTGAAGCTCACCTGTCCAGCAGTATCACAGATTTCCACACAGAGGGGCTTGTCGTCCACGTCCACCACAACTGAAACAATAGAATAATCATTATATTAATACATGAACATCGAAAATTGTAATACCTTTTTTAGTACTTATATAAGGAACGGAATGAAACTAATTCGAAAGGTACAGTATCATAGATGTGCACAAAAAATCATAAGTGTAGAATTTCCAATTAACTGAAAGCATTTTGTTTGATCACGTTCATGGCTGCATGACCTAAAATACCTTTGCCTTCTGCACGGGAATACATAATCTACAAAAAAACTTGAGGTGAGAAAAGAAATGTTAGCAACAATATGCGCTACCCAGCCAATGAGGTGCGTTGCATCATTCGCGTTTCCTCGTTTCACATTTTGTGAGTTAAGTCCACGTCCCAAATGTGCATAAAATGTTATGGTAAAAATAAAAGATAAAGATAAAAAATACATGGGAAAAAAATACAGGCACTTCTGAATTACAGACTTCAGTTGCCAAGTTCCAAGACACAGATTGCCTATAGAAAAGATAGGGCAAGAAACTCCATGCTAACTCTTTTTAAATCTTATTATATTATGTCACAATATTTTTGACTACATTCTTCTCGAAATAAAGGTTACTGAGGACAATGTAGGAGAAAAGAGTCAAACTTCTTAAAAAGTCTACATTAAAGAAGCCTGATTTAAATATTTATTGAAGATTGTCCATCAGAACATAAAATGTTGCTGTTCTGTGAGGACATCCACAGGACATATTTTGAGTGAGCATGCCAATAAATATATTACTTGAGCACGTACATACATAGTGTTATTTCCATTTCTTTCAAATTGAATGAAGTACTAGGTACTTACCTTCATTTATTCGTTAGAATAATTCTACCGATTAATATTTGAAATGTTTACTTCCAAGAAGTTTCATAAATATGTTTACTAAATTCATGTCGTTAATTCTCATAAGCTTCCTCTTTCCCGCTCTTATTTATCGTCATAGCGTCAAGGCAAAGAATCAAGAATCTGCATACAAATAAATTCTAATTAAGTAATAAAAAATTATATAAAAAACAAGTTGAATTTCGTTACTTTATAAACACAATTAAAATAAAACAAAAAATCTCGGCTGAAAACACAGATGCACTCCTGCAAGTAAATATGGCAGAAAAATATTTCAAAGTCGTCAGGTTCACGAATATAATTTGTTTTCTGGGAAAATAGTAAATACAAAATTCCAAGCGTTCTCAACGTATGTACCATCCTTCGAATATTGGCTTTTTAGTAATTAAATCAATTTAACGTTAAAATTTTATAACAAACAATTTTCTATGAAATTTAACGAAACAAAAACATAATCTAAAAATTGCAAGCTGGTAAAGACTATTAGTTTGCCCGAGGCGAGACATATTGTGGGATAAGGTCCCCGGTTCGACGAAGAAGTATGAAAAGCTCACTTTTTATTACCATATTTTCGGGATAATTTCGTAAAACCCTTCGTTGAAGCATAACCGATGCGTGCTCAATCGGATTTAAATCCAGGGACTTTGTGAGCTAGTCTAGGATCGCAACATTATGCTGCTGCAAGCACTAAGTTACCACTCGACGCGTATGTAGGCGTGCATTATTTATCATGCATAAACATAAAATTGCATTTGCAATCGATATGGTAGTGTAATCGCGTAACCAAACGAGGTCCATTCGCCCGCCTAGACGTATTCCCGCCCATACCATGATGGTTCCACATTGATATAGACTTCTAAATAATAAAAAGGTTATTTCATATCATGTCAGTTAAATAAATGAAAATTATCAAAAAACATTACTCATGCTAGTAACAATTATTATTATTTAACATAAATAGGTATGTATTTTTTTATACTTGGCAACAATAATGGACTGCGTTTACCGTTTACGAGTACTTTCAACTTTGTTGTTCACAGTGTTGTGTAATCAAAAAGTAATATTTTAAATGTCAGTGTGAACACATTTTATAACCGCAAGCCAAAGTAACTGTGGCTGGGTTAGGTAACTAACTTGATTCTTGTATTTTTAACAATAGAATTCACTACGATAGTTACTCTGTGCCACGTATACACTGAGTTACTAACAAAATGTTTTAAAATGATTTTAATATTAATGATGCTCTTTATAATACTAGTAATTAAATTGTAGATACCTAATTATGTCGTTAAAGCTACTTGGAAAAAGTTAAGATTAGTTTCATGGGAAATTATATCGACAACGATTTCAAAGGTACCTAATGGTTATTACGTACCTAGGAAAATCACGCTACTGACAGTCCTGGGCCTTAATATGACGTCTAATTATTGCCAACGTAAACTATTATTTCATACAAAGTGGCAGCTTGTATCTGGCAATTACAGCATATTTGGCCCAGGACGATTTTTTTAAAAATAGTTCCACATTGTTTTAAGTAGTACTCATAGCTAAACTAATATTATACTGTGTGGGATAAGTTCCATAAACACACATATATATATATATATATATATGGGTTAGTTAGGACTACAGAAAAGAAATTTGCCGAGACGTTTGTTTATTAAATAACAGAAAGATAAACAACCACAACACGCAAGAACAATCACATAAAATACAATAAGTCAAACGGTATATTATGATGTCTTTTTTATAGGGACAACACTGGCCAAACGACACCTGATACGTCACATCACCCTCGGCCCGGATACGCGCGGTAAACAGCGAATACCTGAACATCCTGGCCTTTGTTCTGAAACCTGTGTTACTGCCATTACTGGCCATTCGATTCGCCACGTTTTGTTGCGTACAAATATTTGTGATTGTTTGACGATTTTTAAAGTTTTTAGTGTGTTAGACCTGTAGCCATAGCTCTATCATGCATCATAATATATGTGTTTTTAACTATATACTTAAATTAGTTAAACCTTCTAAATATATGCATATTGAATTTTTACTTTTCAGCTGCATGGTATCCATCCTAACCGAACCCAATATACTTGAAAAAATATTTCGGCCGTAAGTGAAACTAATAGGATTCGTAAGTTAATATTTATCTTCATAAAGTTACGCTGCATTGCCGACCCAAAAATAATTAGGCAAGTTTACTTTGCTCTGTGTCAATCTATATTAACATACCATGTATTACCACATGGGGTGGAGTGGGTAAAACATTCTTATTAACCATCGTGGGAGCTCAGAGAGCAATTCTCAAAGATGGCTACTTGCCGCCCTTTCCTTTTTCCCACTAACCCCCTGTATAAAACTTGTAGAGTATTAGCAGTTCGACAGTTATTCATAATGACTATGAGCATAGTACTAAAGCAGCACGCAGCCCTTCCTTGCAGCACTAAATTTACTAATAAAAGACAGAAAGATATAGTTTGCACTAAAAAAATAGGAAATTTTACGAGTTCTAGGCCCGCTTCGCCCACTGCACCAACCGTGCCGTCAAACATATATCCTAAAAAATATAAGATAAAAAACATATATCCCCTCAATTACATTACAGTAATTGTAAGACAATCCTCAAGCCAGGATGTCCTTTAAAGTATGTCATACGAAGATACAGAGGAATTATTAATTGTTTTAAAATAAACAATGTTATATTTTATTTACCTTAATTAGGTAAGAAATTAAGATTTTTAGTATTGTTTAACTATACTATAGATTATTTTTACTTTGTGTCTATTATATAATTACCATGTGATTATTTCATACTATTTGTCAGCTCTGCTTGCCTGAAACACAGGACTACCCAGTACAGGCAGATGTGTTATTTAAATCTAAGAATCTTTGTACTTGTTAGTTTAATGTTATGTTGTAAAGAAATGTCGAATAAATATTATTATAAAAAAAACCCAATGTAACTTGGGCAAATATTAGGATACTGATCATTGATCAATGACGATAGACAAGGAAGACTATGAAAAGTTTTATATACTATGTTGAAAATCTTTTTAGAGATTGGATGATTTGAGTTCGGTTAGGAACATCCTACATGCATGGGTAGTTACATGCATTAGCTAAAATTTATTTTCTTTTTTACTATAGCTACGAAGCAATTTTTCCCTTTAACAAATTATATGTCATTTATACATATTATAATATTACAAAACGCATTTTTGAAACCATTTTGTTTCTCTAATTAAACCGTTAGTTTAAACCGGTAGGATTACATCAACCAGAGGAAAACATTGTACTAGGTATAAAAAAGTACAAGAAATAGTTCTCAACAAAAGGAGGTCACGAGACTGAACTAAAAAATATAAAAAAGAATTGAAATCGAGAGCGTAACAGGCTGTAATATCCAAAGTCCAGTGCCTCGAATGAGTCACCGCGGTCGCGTAGTCGTGAGCCCGTGACCGTGTCTCACGATTCCTGTGTACGCTACAGTTGTCAGTGTCACTATTTTCATTAGATTATATCATTATCATATGATAAATAATAGAACTACCGTAGTTTTATCCCACGGATATATATCGAGGTATTTAAAGATTAGTTATTTAATAATACATCGCAAAATGCGCTCAAATAAATAGTGTTACCTACAAATGGAGCAACCGTACCTATTACCCGTGTTATACAGACATCATTCCGAACCATTCATGCAAGGGTCAAGAGGAGGTTAATCACAGCGGTTAGTATTTGATCCCGTTACCTTGACAAAATATGATGATAAATGTTTTAATGGACTGTATACATATATGCATCAATGACTGTATGAATATAGTAATGATAAAAATGTCATCTAAGTACAAATTATGGTTTGGAATGAAGACTTATAATGATACCTTCCATTACCAGTACGTTGAAGATGCTGGACGGGAACGAATGCCCTCGTGTCACTGAGAACAAAATAAACTAGTCTAGACAAATAAAACACTGTGGTTCACACATATTATATAGGCGTCCATAACACTAAGTCACGGCTTGCGTGAGACAAAACTTTTGCAAGTATTCTAGGTTTGTATTTTACGACATGAAGTTAGGTGAACTGCAGTATGTATGGGCAACGACCTCACGTTTTAGCAGAGATATCAAATAAGGCACTATATAAATTGTATGAGGAAATGATATCAAGTAAAAGTTAAAATGAATCACACTAGACAAAACATAGAGATGCGTGTTTAAGAAAGTTTAATTTTGAAGCTTATAATAGTCGCCATGGTAATTGTCATAAAACATTATATTCCAAAACTTTTGTTCTATGCCTATTGGAGATAAAAAGGAAATGTTTCGCCTGCTTGAACACTAGAAACGAACAGAAGAAGAAAACAACTATGGAAAGATTTATTTTCCACTACTAAAAGGTTTTGGGTGCACTGGGTCCATTTCACAAGTTCATTTAAATAGGAAAATGGTTAACAGTCTACCAACATTATTTTAATAATATCGGTCAAGGGGTCCTTCGATTCAGAAAAATATATCATATTTATTTTAACATATCGTATTTTTTTTTTATTTATAACCATTTTACTGTGCTCCGATGAATGAAACATACAGAAAGGCTAAGCATAAACATTTATTTTTAGAGATACATTCTATTAGAACGCAGCGGGCACAGATAAAAGATAATCTAATTTGCAACCTTTACTTGCCATTTGGTTCGTCGACCCTCTTAACCTCGTTTAGATGGCGCCTCTATGACCTTCCCCAAGACCTAGTTCACTTGACCTATTATCGAATAAATACGTATATGTCAGTGTATAATAGACTGAACAGAATAAAATTTAAGTTAGTGCTGCCATTTAAGAAAATGGAGATGTTACGTCGTCAAGCCACTTAGACGTGATATAAACATTTTCGTCCCAGCATTTTCTTTAACAGCTAGGATGGAGGGCGTCGGTAGCGCAGTTAGCTATTTTGTTACCAGTTTTTTTGGTACAAATTAGTTATAGTATTTACCGTATGGTGTCCGGATTAGGAATAATGTACCACTTCCATCTCCTCTCATACATCTCGTAAAAGGCGACTAAGGAACTGTAAATCACAGAGGGAAGCAGCGTCCCTTCTAGGGATCAGCAGCCATTCTGCATTTACCAACCTGCCTGACAAGCGTGGTGAGTACTGGCAAATTCCCCTCAAATTGACGACATACGGCATGTAACCCGTCGTCTACGGGAAGCCCTTTGTTCAGCAGTGGACGTCCATGAAACTATAGGATTTACAATATTTAATTGAAGACCAACTCATGGACTAACTCTATCATACAATCATACATTCCTGTCCCAAAATCGCAAACATGAACAATGGTTCCGGCTAATAATATATGATACTCTCTATACACAAAAATACATAGTACTGACCTACTGCTTGTGATTACAAATCTTTACATGACAAAGGCTCGATTAAGTGGTTTTGTAGGCAGTTAACTCTACTCCACCAAAGGGCTAAGGAGCAGCCTCTAAACCTGTGCACCAAGGCACCGGGGAATGGCCCGGAATATCTTAGTTTACACATCGCGACTACGAGGTTAAGTCCTTGTAGATTTATCTATGTATCTGCCCGCCATTTATCCACAAGACGCTCCAAATATACGTGTCGAAATATAAATAAACGGATTCATAAAACAGAAAAAAGGAGTTACAATTGTTTCACAGCTGAATTAAACTAGATGACAATAATGTGGTCCAAACCTTTGTAGTAGTCAAGTAAATCGATAGATCATTGCGGTTTGGCTCGCAACTACCGCAACAGGATAAGTGCCAATGAGAGGTCATTTATTCACTACTCTGCTAGCGTCACTAAATGGCTTTCGTCGTTAGACCATGTCGGATGTAGCTCCAGTTAATGGAAAATAATATAAGTGTGAAGTCAAGTGTTGTCATCTACCGTGAT
Organism: Diloba caeruleocephala; assembly: GCA_947459985.1. Taxonomy (NCBI): domain Eukaryota; kingdom Metazoa; phylum Arthropoda; class Insecta; order Lepidoptera; family Noctuidae; genus Diloba; species Diloba caeruleocephala. The sequence continues at coordinate 24,660,897 of OX381610.1, forward strand.
TTAAATTGTAGTGGTAGCTGCAGGCTAACATCTATTAGCTATGCCGTGAATTCCACACACGTAACGTTTTCTTTTAAATACACATTATTGTACTCACGATCACATTCCTTGCGTGGAATTATTTAATTAAGGGGTTGGTTTGGAAACCGTCTCACTACACGCTTCATAGTCAAAATCAAAAGAGATGATTAATCTGGAAGAAACAAATGAATAATTATAAATACAGGCTTTGCTCTCCATCTGAGCTTGCATTTCTACGATTTATTTAACCCACATTCACACCGCTTCAAAAGGGAATTCTACGTCATTAGTCATCGTTTTCAATCTTGATTATGTCTGCAAGGATTTTTGGAATTGTTGGTAAGAATTCTCAATCATCCATAGCTGTCTGTATAACTTCATTGCAACCTTAGTCTATTCGATTACAATTACCATTATCATGGACTATGTTTAATCAGAGGCAACAAACGCCGTAAAATTTTATCTATCTTAAAATAAATATTGGCTAGTCCCGTATCAAATTATTTAATTCCCACAAAGAGCGGTCTGCCCCGATAATCTGTGCTAACCTTAATAGACAGGCGGTTTTAGTGTGCTGTTAAATTAGGTCCAGGTTTACGACGTCTCGTGGTTTTTATAGTGGTCAGCTTTTACGACTCTGCAGGCAATGATGGCGCGAACCGTTTAAATGTTGCCGTTCTACAAAACATTTAACACTAAAGTACCAGCGGCCTGGATTAGCTATCTTATTGCAGTCTGCCAATAACTCGTTGTGCAACTCTCGTAGAAAATGGTATCGCAATAGTTGTAGCTGTTAATCGTTTTTTTAGATAACGACATGGTGTGAATATCTTTATCCATTTTCAAAGTTTAAGAAAAAAAAAAGTAGGTTTGTTTCTGTTATTAAAATTCATAATTACTTTGGCTCTTGACATTAATGTCTAGTCCTACGCGACAGGATGTCCATAAAAAATCACAGTGACATACTGAAATGAAGGCAAGGTGTACTGAAGGCCGTGACAGTATTATTTTGCGGGAGGGGCACATTGTAACAATTGCTGCAGCCCGACATTAGGTTTTAAGAAGTGGTTCAATATGATTCTGGGATGGGTCGGCCCACGGTTATGCTGTTGAATAATGAGAGTGCGCCATTGTTAGAACTTAACATACATAATATTAACATCACACTTTTGTTAACTTGTAGGTTTACAATAGTTGAAGGACTCTTTAAAACTAAAATTGGCATATATTATAAGGTTGTATAAAATATGAAAAGTATCTCTAACCGGTGGATGCCCATCTTTTAACCCACGTGAAAATGTTGCCACCTCCCTGGTTGGGAACCTGTGCTGAGCTTGGATTCCGATATGCCGAGAGTAGAAATCACCATACAATGTAATAACTACTAACAATGCTGCCAGCCCTACATGGATACATAATAGGTATGTGAACTACATAGTAATATAGTAAACGATACCTTCGCTCGACGTTTACAGTTCGGGATGATAAATAACGGTCACATTCTATTACATGTTTAAAGATTTCTCTTAACGTTCTCCCCTAGTCCCAGATCAGTAAGCGTGGTATGCTGGATGTATGTGTGAGTAGGTAAGTAACCAAGGCACCTACTTATTATGTAAGTAGGTAGGCCGTTCAAAACGTGACCATGAGCCCCAATTCTTTTCACAGAAGGTGAAAATCTGAAAAGATCAAGGTCACATGAAAATATCACGACATCGCGTATAATTAGGTATTGAATTATCAGTTAACATAAATAGCTACGTATGAATGAATCTTAATTGCATTTAGTAAGCATTTGTGCAATTAAATAATTAATAATATCCAATAAAATAGTGAAATAGTTTCCCATGTATGTCCAGATTAAGAATAGAGCATCACTGGGTCTCGTCTCGTGAATGTCGTCAAAGGTGACTTAGGGACTCTAAACCAAAGGGATAGGCAGCAGCTGCGCTCACCAATCCGCATGCGAAGCGTGGTGAGTACTGGCATATCCCCCCAAAATGATGCCACAATTGTGGATATTTATTTATTTATTTTAATCTTGAATTCTATGGGGGAGGCCTTTGTTCATCAGTGGATTATGGATTAAGATTGATGATTAATTTCGGCCGCAGTTAGTTAGCCATTTCCATCACATCATTAATGGTATGACCATAGTTCATTATTTTTAAGCAGCTTCCAAGGAAATGTTCTATAGCACTAACGGGCCGTTCAGCAAATGATGTCATATATGGCACGGTTAAAGTGGTTACGTATTCCATGTTTACACTTTCCTAGCTATCTAGCTGTTATTACTATAAGCGGCTGCCGTATTAGGTCAGCAAATAAACAGTATTAAATGATAATTTATTTCGAGTATCTTGAGTCAATTCAAATTAATTTCAAAACCGAATTTTCTCAATTATCCCGGCGTATATCCAATTGTTGTGTAAACAAGGTCTCATCTCTGCTCACTTACCTTTGTTATTACTGAATAGATAGTGTTTACACAATTAGTCATTGTCCGGTGCAGTGTTTGCACTCTATTGTATAAACACGATGGCAATTATTACACGCTTCTATCGGATATTCCCAGTTACAAGAGGATAAATGTGTCTTGATGCGGTTGATGGAGATAAAAGGAAGTTTAAACATGTTTATGCGTTCTCCTAGTTTTATAACCTCGTTTTGATGGCCGTAAAAATAAATAAGACCACCGAGGTAGAGGCGTGTACGGATCTGTCGGAAATATCTACTCAGAGATACCATTAGAGGAAGTTATCAATATGTCTGTCTTTAATATAAAATAGGATCACGAATCTAATCCTTTTGACATTGTGGTTATCATTACATTCACAGCTAACACGAATAACTTAGAGGAGTCATAATATCTCTTGTTTGAATACAAATTAAAAGGTTGAGGTAGAGGATGCCATATGGCATTAAGTCCGCCTTGTATACCATTGTGCATAAAATTATAAATGCAATAAAAACAAAGAACACACAGAAACATGGTTGGTGCAGTGCTGAGACAGTCGGCTGCTGCGCACCGGGTCGCGGGTTCGATTCCCTCACGGAACAAATGTTTGTATGATCTGCAGGTAGTTGTTTCGAGTCTGGGTGTATTGTGTGTGGAATTTGTGACTGATAGTAGATATAGTGCAAATAAACGGTGACATGATGCATGTTAAGGTGCAGCAGCTTAAGCTTATATTTGATAAAGAATGCAACAGTTTTAAGTAGGCTACCAGGGCATCGAATATGTAACAACAACCCATTTCTCTTCGTCATATCAGCCGTAGGACGTCCACTGCTGAACAAAGACCTCCCCATAGATTTTCATAGCGACTGGTTACATGTAGCCTGCATCCAACGACTCTCAGCTTTACCAGGTCGTCTGCCCATTGCGTTGGAGGCTGTCCCACGCTGCGTTTTCCGGTGCGTGGTTCTCTGCCCAACGGCCATCAGTTCTACGAGCTATATGCCCTGCCCATTGCCACTTCAGCTAACTAATCGTTTGAGCTATGTCAGCAACTTTAGTTCTATGGATCTCCTCATTTCTCATGGATAAATAGCAAGCACCTTTATGAAATCATAATAGAATTTTTGAGATTTTATGATTAAAAATCATAGTGACGTTGCGACCTTAGAGTCTACTTCGTCTGAAGCAACATTGTAAATTGGAAATTGACTGATGATGATATCAATCGACGTGGTTGTCCCCTTTCAAGCCAGCTCATTCATAACCAAAGAGCATAGAGTAGTTATTTCCTACAATCATTTTAGTATATTCGGACATAAACATAATAGTGGATAATAATGATAGTCATTCAGTCAAATACTTTCTCTTTTAACCAGGAGATATACGAGATATATATATATGTACGAGGGCGGCACTGAAAATTTCGGGAATCAAGGAAGTGACACAACATTACTATTTAAAAATGTATTTATTGCTTTTCGAAGTATTCTCCGCGATATTTGACACATTTTTCCATAAGATGGAACCAATCATTGAAGCAACCATTCCATTCGGAAGTTGGGGTCTCCAAAATGGCCGTTTTGTAGGCGTCCACAGCTTCTTTAGGTGATGAAAATCTCTGTCCACGCAATTTATTCTTTATTTTAGGGAAAGTATAGAAATCATTAGGGCTTAGGTCGGGGCTGTACGGCGGATGGTCTAATAATTCTATGTTTTCTTGCTCTAAAAACTCTTTTGTTCTGTGCGCGGTGTGAGAACTCGCATTGTCGTGATGGAGGATAATGCGGCGGTTGCAGTTCTCTCTACGGAGTTCAGAAACGACCTGTGGCAAACAAATGCTAGCATACCATTCTGCATTAACCGTTCTTTGTCCCTCAAGAGGAATAGTCGTAACATGGCCGGTTTTGGAGACAAACGTGGCCACCATTTTTTTTGCAACACTCCGTGAACGAACAATTTTTGTTGGCTTTAACTCATTTTCGAACACCCAAACTCGTGACTGGTTTTTTGTTTCGGGTACGTACGCATATATCCAGGATTCGTCACCTGATACGATGTTGTATACAGCATTTGAGGATCCTGCGTGGAATCTTTCGAGAGTTCTGACGCACCAAGTAACGCGAGCCGCTTTTTGCTCTTCACATAGCAAATGCGGTATCCATCGGGAAAACAACTTTTTTACACCTAATTGTTCATGCAAGATTATTTGTATTTGACTCATGCCAATGTCTAAAGTTGCCTGAATTTCGCGGTATGTCACATGTCGATCTTCCTCAGCACCTTACGCACAGCATCAACGTTTTCTTGGGTGACTGCAGTTTTTGGACGACCTTGACGACGATCATTACTGAGCTTGACACGTCCACGTTGAAATTCAGCAAACCAGCGATAAATTGTGGTTTTGGATGGGGCTTCATCACCAAATGCAGAAATCATCCGGTCAACACACTGTTTTTGTGTTAAACCACTTCGAAAGTCATATTAAATCATCGCTCTTGAATTTTCTCGAGTCAATTCCATTTTCTCAACGACTAAACAAGTTTGACGAAACCTTGTGACAAGACCGTGAATCTTTTTTTAAATAAATAAATGGTATTCGATTTGTAAAACCAAGGAGTTTTCAATTAAAAAGATTTTAATATGACAGGAGCAGTGGAAATATTCCATTCCCGATACTTTTAGTGCAGCCTATGTACAAGCTTTTCTTCATTTTAATTGAATTCTGACCTACGGATATTAAAATTTGCAGGAATAATATGTTAACATTGTGGGACGCCTTCCAGCCAGATTGAACTATTCCAACAGAAAGCAGCAGAGAAAGAAGAATGCACGTTGAAGGCGGCGGATGTTATGTAGCAGCTTGGAGGAGGCCTACGCAATAACGTTAATAGACTGGATCGATCGATTGATGTCATCATTGCACACTGCACACACTCACTACTTATCAAACCGTAAATTTCCCAAGGGTCACATGGGTTGGGGTACAGTCGCTTCGGGTAATCCCAGATAGCACCAAAAGTACATAAACAATTCCTAGGAAGCAGAGAAAAACACCGTAGACACATTTTTTGGTTTTAAGCAATCTCTGATTTTGATCATCTGATACTCGAGTTTGTCCTGCGATCCTATGCGTAGATAACAACCAGCTGAGATCAAATAAAAAAAAAAAAGTAGGATTTTATAGAATAGTACGAAGTACGAAAATAACAAATTCCCACCAAAATATATGTCGCATCCGGCCATCATTGGACAAAGAACAACACAAGCTCTGACAAGGCGTTGTGCAGTCTCGGAGTGAATTCGATGTGTGAGGCTCAAAAGTCATCCTTGGGAAGCCATCGCGACTCCATCTAGCCGAAGAACTGCTCAGTATTTTATTCCGTTCAGTACCATAATTAAATAAACTGTAGACATTTATCAAGGATTTTGCTCTCATCGCCTCATTTGTATGACCACGAATACTTATGTGCAGATTATCCGACTTTTATATATATTAGCGATCTGAAGAAACTGTAGCGGGGAGAAGGATAAGATGGTGCCTAGGTGAACAAAACTGTTGCCTTTTTAGTAGGAATTTCTAATATTCGCAATTTCCCCATTTTGAGTTGGGAAAAAAATTACAGATCATATGTTTTGTCGCTTTACAGTGTGTTAGAGCTTGTTATTATTCCAACAACAATAATTTATATGAATCATTAATAGGCGGTCCACTGACCTGAATACGGGACGGTTGCACTGATATCGATCGGTACGCAGAATTACTGCCGTATGCCGCACATTCATCAATACTGCAGACAAGTCCCGGAGACTGGGCTGGCAATAATTTCTTTTTGGAATGCAGTGCATTTCTATCATCTATCAAATTAATTGTCTACTGAAACATGCATGCTACGGATATGGTAACTGTGTAATGTTCTGGTCACGAAAGAGGCTATCCCTGTCTCTTTACGAGTGTCTGAGGGAATTATATCCATGATAGGATCATAATATAATATATAATTATACTATAGATCGCTCGGCACAAAAAAGGAATCTCGACATCAATGGACAACTTCAAATAACAATAATTCAAAAAGATAAAAAACGTAAAAAAATTGGTTAATTTATTCGTTTGCTGATACGATTTAATGGGCGCAAGATTATTTGCAGGGAGGTGCATCCGCATCTAGGTACTATCTATACATTATACTAATAACTAATAAGATATCATCACCGCATACGTATATAAAGTTAGGCATTATTTAAGGACATTTTTAATTTGTTTCATGTATTGTAATTAGAATGGCCATAGGCGGAATTCGAATTTTCAGTCGCTCCCGGCGCCCATGTTTAAAGTAGTTATAAATTGACAAGAAAGTAGATTGATTTCCAGAAAGCGAGTACGAACGATTCTTTATCTTACATTTCGTGAGTTTCTAAATATTTTGCTGTTTAAATACACCAGATGAAAAAGGAAAAAAGAGAGGTAAGGTAAGTCACCCAGTATATGACTTAAAAGTGGGCAACTTTGCAGAACAGTTGTTATTTTCTGTCTTAATAACAAGTCGAACCTGTATTACGAAATCATTTCATAGCAGTGATGATAGCAACATACCTTCGGGTCGGGTAGCGCCGCCGTCCTTCTATGTAAGACGCCCCAGTTCAACAAAAGAGTCTTCGTTTGCTTAATTACGTCAATATTAAATATAAAAATTAAGGGATATTTAGGGCAACAAACGCGTTAATGTTATCTACCAAGTCATGACAGAATTGATTACGTTCGTAAATAAAACATTCACTATATGATACTGATAAACTCATTTCTTGACCAGGTCACTGCCATAGTTCATTCACAGTATAGCTACTCAATTACCATTCAACGTTCATTCATTTTTTTGGCCGAGTACAATAACACCTTTGCCCATATTTATTCGAACATTGAATTTTTTCTATAGGAGACTAACTTGTGTAAAACATTGATGTAGGTATATATTACTAAAGTATTATTTTGTAGATAAAAGTAAGTTTTATGCTATCGTATATCCTTCTATTATGCTATGTATTCGATTAATTGAATGATTAAAAGTTAATCCAGCTAAATAGGTACCTACTACAACTAAGTCAATAAAGTTATACTTGTTGTAGAAATTATATTTTAACATTTAGTACTTACTTATTTTGTTTACTTATAGAAATATGCCCATATTTCTATGAGTAAACAAAATCCCACGCGGGGATCTGCCCCGCAACTCCGGGGTTATATTATTAAACCTTCTATTTAGGTACATACTAAGAGATACATATAAAAGTAATTAGGTAATAATTGTATAAAATTGCACAGATTGCGTTATTGAGGAGTACAAACAACAAACTTTATGAATTAAATACATAAATACTAACAATGTTATTTCCGATAACCTTATATAATACATACATATTATACGTACCTGGAGGGCGTTGCGAATGATTTCAATATCCACAAGGTCTTTTCATGTTGGTATTTTCTTGTTCCTTATAAAGGAGATATTTGTTTTTAAGACGTAAAATAAAAAAGTTTAATGTATAAATATTTTTATTTCAAATTCTAAAGATATTTATAAAAACCATTTACGAGCGCTTATGAAACGTCAGAATTTTAGTTGCACGGTTACAATTAGTTGATCTTATGGAGAAGAGCCGGCAAGAAACTTCATGGATACTCTTATAAAATACTTGAGATTACAATATTGAAGAAGATATTGGGAACAAAATATAAAAGGTGTTTAAAACTTTATCAATACAGTGATGAAGAATAAATATAGCAGCTATACAGTACAAATAGCACTTCAGATATATTTGGTTACAAGGGAAGACACGTGTGCAGAAAAGAGCTAACGCCAGTCTTTAATCCTATAGTAGGCTTTTTACTCACATACTTCATTTTTATCAGTACCTTATAAACAAGCAGAAAAACTATAATAAAAACATTACAGTCAAAATTTCAGAATTTCCGACAATAGTTAAACAATCATCATTAAATTTGTTATTAACAATAATTTATAGTTTAATTTTAACCATGTTATTTTTTACGGGCATGGTGCAGATGGCGCTATTTCGCAAGTCTTTTGAGACGAAAATGGGGCTTAATTCTGTAGGTTATGCACTTCCATTACTTTTTTATTGCGAAAAAGCCAATGTCAATGTTCCTATAGCCTGACCAATACCGCTGTACCACGCCTTAGGTATGCGAGCAACAAGGCTGGGGGGCAGCTTCTCCGAATCACCCCTTCTTTTCTCCCGCTCTTTTCTTTCCGACTCCCCACCCTTTTCTTTCCCACTCCCCACCTCGATGCGGTACAGCGGTATTGGTCAGGGTATAATTGATCAGTTTGTACCTACATGAAAATATTTTAGATCCGACTATGTCTCAATCTCTGAGGTTAAATTACTTTTTAATATGACATTCATAATTTCTTTCGATGCCTCACATACCCGGCCGTAATTAATTAAGTATCGACAACTTTTTCTTCAATTAACGTAAAGTAAAATGGTTTAATTAAATTCGAGTTCTGTCAGTCGTTAGTACGGTTGCTAGTTGGCAAGTAAGTACGTATCATTACAAGTTCTTTTATTTTATTTATTCATTTTCATGGTTAGTTTTTCTAGTTAGTCACAGTTTTAACGGCTTCTATTTTATTCGTACATAGGGCGTCGAATCTTTAGTGTCATATATTTTACGGACATAAACACTTATTAGTTACGGTTTACGGGGTCTACAAAAGAAGATGCCTATAATATTTGCATTATAAATGATGAAATAATGATGATGACTGTTGCGACGGTGATATTTTTTATTTGTTTAGTTTTAGTCTAAGGACTGATGAAGTTGAGGTTACGAATCCAATAATAAAGAATGCATTAAAATGCTGCCATTCTACGTAAAGAACACATCCAGGCTACAATTTTGTATTATTCGTGGGGTATCAATGTGTAATAAAGATATGTACCTATAACTCAGGTAAGTAACTAAGTACCGCCTACAGTGTGCTCCATGTATGGCATAAAATAAAGCAGAGTTACTTTTACGCCGAAGCGGCGTCACAAGAAGGACGGTCCAATAAAAAAAAATATATAATTGTTTTTAATGTTTATTTTCTTATTTAGTGATCTTGTTTATTAAAAACAAATTGGAAATTCCATTTTCTTTGCTATACCTAATTGAAATGATAAATTAGTTATAAAATTACTTAATATTATGTTTAAATTGTATTGCACTGTTTTATTAAAACGGCGCGTGCTCTTTATTGCTTGCGCCTTTGTAATAAAATGGCAATAATATTTTATTTAAACTTACCTAGCAACTTTATACAACAAAGGTTTAAAGGACATTACAGTCCTCCAAACTTCAGAATTTCAGACAACAATTACACATTCAAAAAATATTATCATTTATTTACTTATAAATTAATGGTTAATTTATTTATAAACTTGTTTCATATTTCATTTCACAATAATATATCAAGATAGAACGGAAAAGTGGACAGGGGACACGTGCCAGCACTAGGTAATATAGTGCTTCCGTGTGCGCAGCACAGCGCACAGCGAGGCTTGGGGGATCTTTTCCGTATTGCCTGGCGTGATTTGAAAGTTTAAACCTTGTGAAAATTCAGTGTTTAAAACCAAAACGCTACATCTTATAACTTGAGGTGAACTCTCCAGGTCCGCCGTCTCCCCACATCCGCAGGGTAGTCATTTGTGTCCATATCTGTTCCACACATCCTAGCCTGCGAATTAAATAATCTTTTCTGAACTAACTCAGCCAAACATGGCTAGACGGCATGTACGATGTTGTGTGTTATGTGTGTACATGTTATTCACTATAATAACGGATGAATAGTTTAGTTTACCTTTAAATGCGACCACACCACGGGGTTTATTTATGTTGTATGGCTATTATAACTCATAGTGGTATTTTTGACCTTTACTTTGATGACTAACTCAATGATAATATCGTTGTGACGGTTATAGGTAATTGTATATCATATTTGTGCGTAGATATTCAATTATGTAGATGTGGAATGAACATTGATCTAATCCAATTTTTTTTCTTTAAACCATAGTGATAGTGCCTAAATCACCACACTTAAATGCGAATAGGTAATCTAATATTAATGAACGGATTGATACTGATTATACCTTAATTCTGATTTATACCTGATACTCTTTTGTGAAGAAAAGAAGATGGCATATTCTATGCACAAATCAGGCAACTAAAAAATAAAATGCTAAATATAAATGACTCTACATAGACTTTTTTCTCGCTTTGTAACTCCAGGTAAATTCAAAAATGGAATTTATTTTAGTCAACGGTTGTATATTATCTGTTGATAAGTTAGTTTTTTATGATTCATTTTTTAAATACATCTATAACATTACTTACATTATAAGTTTCACACAACGACCAGCTAAGAGTATAGTTTTTATGATAGTAATAATTATACCACATTTCAAGATCATAATGGTGGAAAACGTGGCGCCAACTTATAAATAGTTCAATTAAGTGTCGCCATTAGGTGCAGTGAGTAATCAAACTGGGAATAATTGACTTGCTGACGAATACATGCAGTGTGTTTTATCTCTGTCTTTCTTCACCTTTAATAGAAAGATCACAGAGCTGTTAATGTCAGGTGAAACAGAAGAGTGAAAAGTAAAAATGCATCCAGACAATCTTTCGAAGATGAACGTTTACCGATTTATTAGCGTTTTATCTTGCCTTTACGCACTTCAAACGTGAAATAAGTAAAATTTCCGGACTTTCCATAACTGTCGTAAAAACATAAATATCCTATGTAGTAAATAAAAGCAAAAGATTAAGTATTATCTTATATTACGTATATAGCTAAAGTCGTGTAGCTCCGTTTACGAATAGGGCTACTCATCTCATCCCGTGGGTGCCGTAGAAGGCGACTAAAGGAGTTTGGAACACGGCGTGTACGATTAAGCACTTTGGGGGAAACCCAAAGTGGCGGGTAAACCACCAACACTGGTGTACCCGAGGAGGGTTAAGGTCAAGCAGGCGGCCGACTCTAAAACCTTTTGTAGTAACTTGGTGGTCCCTAAGGCAGAAAGTACCAAAATAAAGTCCGAGGTACCTACCGCTTTTAACAGAAGTTTTAGTTCTTAATCATCAGTATGACGAATAAATACAAAGAATGAATCATCAATTCACTGTACCTTGAAAACGTTACTTTTTGCTTATTTTATCATGGTATATTTATGTTGAGTGAACAGTCATCTAAATATGTCCAATTAATCTATTTAACATTATTATTATTTATGGTATTAATGTACCTAATCAATACTCTAAGTGTCTGTTTGTAATGTCAAAATAACAGGTTTTTACTAAATGCTTATGAAAGTATATACGGTACCTACAGCAAAAAAACTTATTATTTTTGTCTTTCTGATTGTTTGTGTTTGTTCCCGATAATCTTAGAAATGGCTGGACCGATTTCTACGGGACTTGTACTGGCAGACAGTTGATGTTATAAGGGATAACTTAGGCTACTTTTATTTTAAATAATTAGGGTTCTGCACAAAAAAAATATTACCCATGATATTCAATACATATCCTCTATGTCAAGTGTCTATGCCGAAATACTATAAATTATTTATAAATAATCAAATTCCCCTTAAATTAAACGGCGTGTGAAATCGCGGGTCCCAGCTAGTGAAAAATATATGTAATATGTTTTCTTTTATATTTGTTTTCTCATGTCGCGGTGGCCCCGGAGGTTTACAGACTCGCTTCTTATTGGAGCTAATGCTTAGCTCTCACACCGGCTTTCATAAGTTCCAGTCCAGCCTTTGTTTGGCTTTGCTCGATTATCACTCCAGACCATACAGTTTAGCGACTCAAACTCTTTTAAACATTTTTTTTTAAACTTTGCCCCACGCTAGGATACTTCTGTGTCGTGGATGCGTTTACAGACATGAATTCAACACAATACACCCCGACCCGGAGCAACTACCTGCAGATCATACAAATATTTGTTCCGTGCAGGAATCGAACCCACGAGCCGGAGCGCAGCAGCCGACTGTATCAGCCATTGCACCAACAGTGCCCCGTCGATAGTAATTACATTGCATTCAAAATTTGGCGTGTACAAAAGATGGTACTTTCCATTGTTTATGTACTTAATCATATACTTTAGTAAATATTAAAATCATGCTTGTTTAGTGTTGACCTTTTAAGAAGTTTGCTTTTTCCTCCAACATGGTCCTCACTTATTTTGAGAACAATGAATTCAAAAATATTGTAACTATTATTATGATTTAAAAAGAGTAACCATGGAGTTGCTTGCTCGGTCTTCTCCATAGGAAATCAACATCTTGGAACGCGACAACTAAAGTTTGACTATTCATAAGTGCCTGCATATGGTTTTACATGGATAACAAATATTTGTATCTTTATCTTTAATCAAAAACACCAACATACTTTCTGTGAAGGAAAACATCGTCAAGAAACCTGGATCTGATAGTCTGATCGCCAACACGAAGTGCGCAAGCATGGTGAGTAATGCAACGAGAGCCTTCTCTTAATGCGACGAGAGCCTTCTCTGCATGAGATGACGCCTATGCTAATCCTGCAGTGGGACAGTTGCAGGTCGATTTTTTTATAATTATTATAGATACCTATCTATTATTTGTCTGTTCTGTTAAGAACGTGTCACCTGTATGGTGTGAAAACTGTGCTGTTGTCGTCGATTGAATGAGAAAAAGAATTAAAAACAATTCAAAGGTTGTTAGTCTTAGTTCAGCAGTGGACGTATACATGGCCGATATGATGATGATGAAGACGACCGTGTGTCATCTTCGGGGAAATTTGTCAGTAAGTACTTACCACGCTTGGCAAGGGGGTTGGAGAGCGCAGAGTGGTTACTGTTCCACAGAAGGGACGCTGCTGCCTATCCCTCTGGTTTAGAGTCCCTTACGGCCGAAATGAATTATCAGTCTAATCCAAAGCCTTGGATTTATGATTAAGGATTTGTCTATTTTTTGTGTTAAAATGTGATCTTAATCCAAAAACGGAAGAAGTTCAAAATCTTAAATATAAAAAATTGGATTAGAATGATTATTAATTTCAGCCGTTAGTCGCTGGAATTTTTTACGACATCCACAGGAGGGAAGGGAGTGTTTCTTAATCCTATGGGGAGGATTTTGTCTGAACAGTAGACGTTTTTGGCTGATATGATGATGATTATGAAAATGTAATGGGGCGTTTAGTTTAAGTTGTTTCGTTAGTTAAACACCTCCGCCTACGACTTCGAAATTGTTGGTACTACTTTTCCAGAGACATCACTAAAAAAGCGCTTTACTTTTCCTTCATCCAGATGTAGGTTTAATGAAAACAACTGAACTCCTATCACATCTCACGGCTGATATGCGCTACAATATAAGAATACTCGCCTTTTAAGGGAACCGGCAGATCTACTACTTATAATGAAAAATTACTACAAACAATAGATTACAAAAAAAAAAAGATGTTTTAAAGAATTCGCAAAAAATCCGGGTAATGTGGCTGCTCCGGACAATTTCTGGCTAAGCCAAAAGATTCCTTCAGGCAGGCTTATAATTTTACAAACAAAGCAACTGCTGCTATCGGCTCTCCTTGCGGGACTCCAACTTTGGCTTAGGGCCTTGCTGAAGGATACAAGGCGTTAAAGCGGTCTGTTAAGGGATACAAAATGTGTTGTCCGGGTGTTTAGAAGGCAGTTTTTTTTAAACTAGATCAATTTGCTCAATCAAACTATAAAGCGTTTACGTCCGATATTATCTAGGTATTTATTATAGTCATATAAGTATCAAACGCACAGTTGGCGCAGTGGTTAATCAATAAAATTTAATTTCTGCGCTACGTGTCGCGGGTTCGATCGCCTCCAAAGATTTTGGAACAAAGGTGATATGCCATGTAGATCAAAATGTATGCGAGCCTAGAAATCCATTTTCCTACTACCATTCTTCATAAAAGCACACTAATGCACACAGTTACCAGTTTTTATCCAATGAATTGAATAAACACAACATTATAATTTGCTTCTCATACTAAAACACACCCACGACTTTGTAGCTAATCATACCGAGCGTACAGACCGCAAACGACAGCCGTACCACGCAACGCGTAAGTTTATTGGGAGTACCATTCGCTATTCTATTCACTGCGTTTGTTATTCACCGATTGGTAATTAAAAGTGGTAGATAAGAAGCACTGTATTTTGTACAAAAAATAATAATGTCGTTCTGCTCCATCAATCCAAATGTAACGTAATAAAGAAAACAATATTTTTTTATTTATTCTTTTTATAGACAAATAAATTCCTTCACTTGCATATTGTATATGATTACTTCCTTGATAAAGTTATTATTTTCGCTTCGGTTTTTGCATATTATTCCCGAACAACACGACACTTTAACAAAGTTTCACTTACGCGATCGAATCTCAACTGATGTTATAAAGCGGCCACCATCCGGATGGCCCAGATTGTGCATGTCGCGGTGGCGCGGTTACGCCCCCGTACCACTTCTCCATATTTCCTATTTCTGTGATCGCCTCGCACGAGTCAAATATTTATATGATCTACAGATAGTTGTTTCGGTCTGGATGTTTATGCATGTGAGATTTAAACTGTACCTACTACCTACAGGAGAAACACTAGTGTGGGACAACTTATTTTAATACTATTTAATAACTATATAATAACTATTTCTACTTTCGCCGCTTCCATATCGTTGTAGAATGATCGTTAACAAACAACAATCGGTCCAATACATATAATATATATAGATACAATACATTTGTTTCGTGTGGGAATCGAACCCGCGACTTATAGTGCAGAAATACAACCACTGAGCTACTCCGCCAACCTTGCCTTCACCAGCTTTCTGATTAACCTTTCTCACTTTTATATACTTACCGATTCATTTGATATTCTCGTTATACTAAAACCGGTTTCGATGTGAAAAGTTGAGTTGTTCAATTTTCATTTTACACCGGATTCAATCATTCGTCACGTTGCGAACGTTAATTACACCCTTTAGGAAAATATTTTTAACATTTTTATTGGATGAAAGCAAAGATACACGCCACACAATGGATGTCTGATTTATACATTACGAAGATTGGTAACCCAATTTCTATAAAGTGCGCTGGATGCGCTTCCCTGTGCCAAAGCATTGACATGTTTTTATTTTGAATTTTATCGGGTTTACTGTAAAGTGCTGACTAATTTAGCTTTTTCATACAACCCAGCTGTATCCAGTGACGAGAGGAGCAGGTCTTTCGCCTTTGCCAGGCGGTGAGCGTCAAGCTTGCCCATAACAATTGTAATGTTACCCAGGGCTAGTTCTATAGTATCATATACCTTTTATTGTCGTGTGGACCTCTTTCGCCTTGGGAGAGGCGGAGGGCCATCATATTAGGACCTGGAGCCCCCTTAGTTGCCGAAGATGACCGCTCCAGTGGTTTAAGCCGGTAGGAGGCCGGCATGCCCCCTCGCCCTTCCCAGGGCGGAGGAAGTACATGAGGCATTTCCACCGTATCAATAAAAAATAAAAAACAAAAGGGCCTTTTTTGCTCTGCAGTGGGCGTCCTTAGTTTGGTATGATGATGATGATGAGAATGATGTATGCATTGCTTTTGAAGCTTTGTTTAACAATATAAATATATGTTATATGTGATATGTATCTGCCTGCCATGGAAGCCACAAGAACGGTAAATCACGGCCAATTAACTCATTAATTACGGATTTAATTGAACGAATCAAATTAAAGAAATTTATTAGGTCTCGATAAAAAGTAAAAAGTGATTAATATAAGCCAATTAATAACTCCCGCGGTTTAACAGGATCTTTTTATCGCTCTGAATCTTAACTACGTTTCATTTCAGCAACCATCGTGTAGTTAAACATTGGAAAAGTAATTATGTTAAACGTAGCGTAGAATAGATTACTAAATTAAATACTTTGATTGACACATTGTATGACTACGTAAATAATACAACATAAATGCATCGTAGCGCTGACTTCTGTATTTTGCTAGTACCTAATAAGTAGCCATTTTTACGCAACTTCATAACGCGTGTACTAAAACTTGCAATATTATTCCTAATTCGCTATAATCATGGTTCATTCTTTTTACCTCTTTGAATTACAAGATCAACGTGTTCCGACATGGTAACTTATGAACCTTATGACAGCTCGCCTTGATTCAGCCAGGCCTGTCCTTCGTAATATACTATACTATATATCTTTAATATATATAAATTACGTGTCACGTTGTGTCCGCTATGGACTCCTAAACTACTGAACCGATTTTAATAAAATTTTACACACTGTGTGCAGTTTTATCCAACTTAAAAGATAGGATAGTTTATATCTCAACTTATAATCGCAATATTATTTTATTGCGAATTATTTGTTTATTATCTGACAAAGAGTCATAATTATCTGTAATATTTAGTTCGATAACATTCTAACAGATGGCGGTATACGGTAATTAGTTGACTGAATTGATTGGACCCGGTAGGTATCACTGCTCGGGTTTGCATGTACGAAGCCGGGGCAGGCAGCTAGTATATATATATATATATATAGTATACTTTGGTTTCGTTAGGGTACGACATGTACTTATTTTGTCGATACAGAGGATAGAATAAGCTACGACTGATTATAAAAAATAGGTATGCACTGACTTCCAAATTGACGTATAACTAAAGCATACATCATAATACTCAATGTACTTACACCCGTAATATTAATAAACCAACATGCTCTTCAAGAGTCACTGTTAACTTATAAATGTCATCTTTAATGTTATACGAGTATATATTTTACATGTTTCAGATTTCGCGCCAGTGCAGTACACTGTTGGCGCTGATTTTATTTTTTCCCTCCTGAAAAATATTGTTTTTGACACTGCTATTTACGCCCTATGGAACTATCCCCGACGATATGTAAATAAAATGCCAATATTTTCGAGCAATCGCTTCGTAGGATAATCAAGCGACCACGACGCTGTTCTTTAAAACTTCATATTTTTTTTATCAGTTATCAAGTCAAACACAGATGATTATTCTGATCATGCGACTGTGTTTATCTTGTTATATTAAGTCGATAAGAAAATTCGCAGTTATTGATAAAATTGTTTAAATTACGTTTTGTAGATTCGTAAAGATACAGGCACTGCATTTTTAGATTGATGGGGATTTATTTTGACTAAGCTGAAAATCCAGATTAAATAATGAAATCAATTAATATAATAATATCGTTTATTGTGATATAATCAACCAGTTACCTAGTACTAGTAACTAGTTTAATAGTGTAAATTAACAAATGAACATCCCCGGCGGTCATAATGTTTTATTCTTTAGTTATCTTAATCTGCCGTAGGCCACATATTTTTTCTAAACGTAACAAACGTTCTGCATTTTAATTTTATCTACAGCTGTCAACACTGGCTTTAAGTCGTCGTCTCAATAAGCTCAGCAAGAGTTTTGACTGTTATGATTATAATATCAAGCGTGGTGGTTTCAATTTGTGTTAACACAGTTTCGCACAGTTATAGATGTGTCATAGTGCGCGTGCGTGAGCGTATACAAAATAGAAAATAAAATATTTTTAATAATTGAGATAACCGAATTGAATTGAGTAGTCGACCGTACCATCCAGCTGTTCTAGTCCGTATTACTCTAGAAGATATCTCATCTTTGCACTCTATACCTCGCTCTGAGTACTTATATGACAAAGGCGACTATGATGTTTATAAATGAGGAAATGCCTGCTATAGTCTGGAATCGTTAACTTGCGTCCCGTTCAATGGAAGAATCCGGACGCTTTTTAATTGTTTAGTGTTAGAGCTACATCTTCTTCATCTTACTTTCACTCAACCTTTCCCAACCATTTAAACACATCCTGTAAAAAATCTTCTGCATGCTTCACGTTGCGCAATTAACTCTCGGATATCAGCCGATTCACAGTAAATACTGACGACACTATAAAATATATTATAAAATTGGACTCTTTGAAAGGTTTCGGTCCTGACAATATATCCGTGAAATTTGTCAAACTATACATCTCTTCCATCGTAGAACCTATATCGGTTCTATTTGAAAGGGCCTACCATCATGTACCACTCTGGAAGTCAGCACTAGTCACACCTATCCATAAAAAATAGATCAAAAGTTATCAATTATAGATCTACGAACTACTAAGCTTTGCACCATTACAACCAGTATATTCTGCGATAAATAATCCTTTTACCCCATTCCAATATGGCTTTTAGAGGTGTCGGATCTTGTCCTCCTAAAATACTTTATTTCAGACGCAATTGATAAAGGAGTGCACTTGAATGTCATCTACACGGATTAAAGTAATACGTTAGATTGAGTTGACCACTGTACACTGTTATCCAAGTTACAAACGATAGGCATATGTGAAAACCGACTCAGATGATTTAAATTGTATATAACTCTATTTCTATCTGGGTCCATGTCCCTAGTGAGGTAACTCATGGACCCTTGCTAGGTCCTCTACTTTTTAAAATATATGTGAATGACATAAACTTGGCCCTTTATTCTTCGAAACTACGGTGTTTTGCTTACTAAATTAAGATATTTAATATTTTGTCAACAGATAGTATAAAAGCTTTCCAGAACCCAGTACGATTAGAAATTTACAGCAAATTGAACAAACTCTACATTAACCATTTAGAAAATACTCAGTAATAACTTAAAGTTATTTATATTTATATATTATTTTCTAATACTACTCGCAAGCAGAATATTTTGCACACTACCTATAGGTACTTTGAATGATCAGTTTTCCTAAGGTTACTTGTATTCATGACTTGGGAATATATCATGATTCCAAGTTTATGATTAATACTCATATTGACTCCACTCTGGCTAAAGCTTCAAAGTCCGGTTTAATCATGAGACGTTAAAACTACAGCGAAATTAAAACTCTTATAATCGTATACTCCTTTGACAGGTGGCATCTGGATTAAGAATAGAATCGTTTATTCAGTAATAAGTTCATAATATACATTTTTACACGTCATAATGCAAATGTTTCACATATCTGGAATCCAATCTACAACACATACATAGATCGAATTGAAGGCTTACAAAGACGCTTTTTAGGCAGTTTTCATCTGAAGGAGCTATACTAATCTGAGAAATATCTGCGTAAAAGATTTCATCTATTGCCTCTTGTAAATTTCGACTGTCTACACTTATTAAAAATACTATCTGGCGAAATTGATTGTTCCAGACTGTTAGGTACAATTAAATTCAATGTTCCAAATACATGTAGATGTTTCCCTTCAATTACCTAAAGCATCAACGAACTTCCGCCAAAACTTCTTTGTAGTGCGAGCGAGTAAAAACGTCAACAATACATGCAAAAATTATATCCTGGATCCATTTACAACCAGCATTACAGCAGGAAAGCGGTGCTTGACCATTGATTTTTTCTCGTAAAAACTGTAACACTCATTTATAAAATTGTCATTCTATCAATGCTTCATAATTTAAATTATTGTTAGACCTTTATAACAAACCCCTTTTGTAATTTATTATTAAGAGTAGTTCATAATCATGAACGTATCATTTAAATGTTTATAGGGGAGACTGAGGATAATTTATCCTTTCACAATATTTTCAAGACTGCTTAAAGCATTGGATAAAACTTTTTGAAATAGTGACATATTCATAGGGGAGAGTTAGTCACTCCGGATCCATCCGTCGATCCCGGTGTCCCGCAGTTCAAGATTTTATTATTTTCTCAGAATCCAATGTTTAAAAGAGGTGCTCGAAAGAGAATACCTCTAGACACATAAGTCTACTGTGGAAGAAATTTTGAGCGGCAAAGGTATTAATGGAACTACAACAGCTCACAGAATAGCAGCCATGACTCCGAAAAGGTATCTTTAAAAAACAATAAATGCTAAAGAGAATAAACAAATTGAATATGCTCCAAACTATAGTCACAGGTGTTAAGACCTCCAAACATGGAGGAAAATACGTTAGTGAAATAGTTTTGGATAACACGGAATTAAACGAGCTATTTTTATTAAAAAATTTAAAGTTTTTATGAATGTTGTATGTATTGTCCAGGCTAAATATGGAATATTGACGAAACAGGCATAACAACTATAGTCATAAGCCGAAAAAAATTGTTGCATGTTGGAGCTTAAGCAGGTATCTAAAGTAACATCACAGGAGCGTGGGCAACTGGTTAAAGGACCTACACTGCTGAACAAAGGCCTCCCCAATAGATTTCCTCAACGAGCGGTAACATGCGGCCCTTTCATCCAACGACTCCCAGCGACCTTCACCAGGTCGTCTGTCCCTCGCTGAGGTTGATACTTCATTAAACCTTTATTTCCAATGAAATTTCAATTTCTTTTAATATAACACATTTGACTTAGGATAATAAATTAAGTTTTCATGGGCCAAAAACAAAAGGGGGGATATCAAGTGTCCCCAGTCTCCCCTATTATTTTTTATTATTTATTATTCTTGTGTTATCTATGCAACTGGTATATGTGAAAATCTATAACTGTCTTTCTGTTTCCATAAATTATTATTGTTACATCTGTATGTTTAGCTGTAGATTTTCCAGTAAGTAATAAATAAATAATCACTTTAAGGATCATGTCACATGTGAATTAGCAGCTATTCAAAATTAGTGCAAGGTGTAAGTTGTTGTATTAAATTGTAATATCCACCTAATACATCACACCACAATAAATATTATCATAAAAACATCATTGTTGCCATGTGACAGTTTCTCAAATCATGATAATAGATTTACTATCAGTAGTATATCTAACCAGTAAACACGAACAAAGAGATGACCAGTTAGCAGTTAGTCACCGTTTGAGCGCAAAAAATGACAACAACCTCAAATAATCCAGTGTTAAAATTACCCAGCTGTGTCTTCAGCGAACTGTAACCACGAAATCTTCTCATAGTTCACTACTCGTGAATTAAGTCTACAGCTAAAAAGCGTTGCGAAAACCAACTAACGTAAAAAAGAATTCCTATTAATATAACTTCTTACGATTTTCTTTTGTTGCCGCCATATTGAAACGGGAGTTGGCGCCAAGTAGTTGCTTTTGTTAGGTTATTTTTATTACCAAATCAGCAACGACATGCTTTGGGGTAATGAGTAATGAGTCAAATGAAGAAGGTAAAGTTATATGCGTGAGTTAATTTTGTAGCACATTAACTTTGAAAAATAATGTTCGAGTATGGTTGGGGATTTATGAAGCTATGGGCATTTTTATGGTATTTATGAAATACTCGTATGATGGTTACGTTACAGCCATTTAGGTATGTTTCTTTTGCTTTATCGGGTCGGTAAATATTCAATATGTAACGTAATGAAATACTTCTAATGAAAGGGATATTCTGAGTGATGCTGATTTTTGGTTATACGTGATGTTATGGAGTTGTGTGTGTGTGGTGCCTGCTCAGAATGTCACCACCCCATCTCTTCCCATGGGTGTCGTAAAAGTCGACTAAGGGATTAGCCGGAGGATGGGCAGCAGCGTCCTTCGAGTACATTAACAACTCAACTGCGATCGCCAACCCGCCTGCCAAGCGTGGTGATTATGGCAAAACCCCCCAATGAGCCCACAACACATCCATATCGGTGGTTATGGTGATCTTTCGGGGAGGCATGTGTCCAGCAGTGGACTTCATTCGGCCGAAATGATGATGATATGGAGTTTACCCGTTTTACACAGCTCCAGTCTACGCCTCCACTAAATAAAGCTCCGTGCAAATATAGATAATAAAATAGAACTAATATATTTAAGGGATTAACACGAACTGTGGTATGCCTGACAGAAGTCAGCAGTGCCTTCCTTATATTATATTTATAGAAAATAAAATACAAAAATATTAAAATAATAAACGTTAGTAAAAACAAAAACCTATAATATACGCGAAGTAATACGTTTAAAGTGTTTTATTTTAATGAGTAATAATTGCGAAAACTAAGACATTACTATAGAAAGATGTTAAATAATTGATATAAGTTGGTAAAACATTTTTTTTTACCAACTTAGTTGGTAACTCATCAGAGTACCTTTCGTAATTTCGAACAGCCCAGAACACCCTATAGGTTTTATGTGTTCGCAAAGTTGGTAAGTAATCGATGATTTCAAGATTTAGAAAAGGTCATTTTCCTAAATTTGAAAAATTCATTAACTCGGCGATTCCATTTCGATTTCATTACAGCTTGAAACCTGTCCGACAATATCACTTGGTACTACTACTAGTGGTATTATAATATCTGTGGTACTACGGACACCGCTTTGAACGGAAACAATGAGTTTCCATTATTTGGTCATGGTCTGCCTGTATGGTTAAGTACCTATTTACTTGACCAACGCATTGATGTATATATGTTACTGTCGTACTACGTTACTGTACATGTCTTAACAATATATTTTAAAATACAATATGGAATTTCTTGGCTCATAGCAGACTAAGCACAAAATACGATATATTTCTGGTAAGTATTATATATATTACGTTTCAGTCATGAAACCCAAGCGGTTATCAAACTCAAAAGTGGCATAATCAAGTAATGTACTACATCCAACGTCCGAATAAGAACAATAGAGGTACCTCTACCAAAGTACCTAAAGGGAGCAGGCGCAGGAATGCAACGCGCCTGCGCCGCGTCCATAATGAAAATGAGTGCGGTACCCGTCACGCGTCTAACCGTTAACTAAGAACAAACAATCATTTCCTATCACGCCAGCCAAAAAACAGCCTTATTTCAACTTCAAAAGGAAAAATAAAATGCTTTACTATCTTTGTCAAATACATATATATATATACACGGCAGAGAATTGCAGATCTATCGAATGATCTTTTACACGACCGATGTGAAAAATTAAGTAGGTACAATTATCTACATAGTTTTATAAGAAACAATATCCTATAGTGGGAAATGTATGGTTTTTATTTAATGTCGAATGTCATTTTCACACAGGTACTCCGTATTGTATAAAATTTAAACAGGGCGCGGATAGTAAATTTTACAACTGTAATAGAAAGAAATTCTGCAATACGTTAGTCATAATCCCACAATGGGCACAACAATTATTTGCAAGGCACCAGAAACCCACCCACATAGATAATAAATTATTTATTAATATTTTCATATTGTCCTCTGTAAGCTGAGTTCATATAATCAACGGACAATACTTTTCCCGTTATTTTAATACTTTCTTAATAAAGGTACGTACATATATTCCGATCTTAATAACAAAGAAATAAAATAGAACAAAGTTATTATAAAACACGTAGGTAATACATAAAAGAGAGCACACATTTTGTGAGCACAAAACTAGAATTTAACCTAATGCATTGTATGTATCTCACTTGCTGTATGTTTTATTCAGGAGGTCTAGTCAATAAGTGGTTGAGGACCGGTTCAACATGGTCATATAACAGCAGCTGCTTCATGAACATTGTGATTAATAGCAAGTCGAGATGTTCAGCAAACTAGCTCCGTTTATTTACAAGTTGCCATATCAACAATCAAATATTCATTTAAACCCTAAGAAATAAAATTAAGAGTTCCAAATCTAAACTTCATCAATACCACGAAGGTTTTTGTTTAGGCTGCCGTATAGGGTGTTTTGTGTAAAAACTGCTTCTGGATTTTCCAAATAGCTGATGTGTTACAAGCTGTTCTGTAGTTATTCTTGAAATCATCACAACCGTAATAAATACTCACTGAGAAATAATTCAAATCGTGTCATTAAGGCAATATCTAAATATAATTTATTTATGGACACTTAATATGAATCATAATTCATAAGCGGTCAAATATGGATAGTCTCGCGGCTATTTGACTTGTCATCGGCCATTCATATTTCTATCGGCATAAAATACTTTAGCAATTAAATGTCGTGAAAACACGGATTCAAATGAATTGTTGAATACCAGGGTAAACTGAAGCCATACAGGTTTGAAGAACGTGTCATTATGGCCGAATGAAGTCCACTGCTGGACACAGGCCTCCCCCAAAGATCGCCACAACAACGGGTATGGATGTGTTGTGGGCTCATTGGGGGGGTTTTGCCATAAATGTACTCGAAGGACGCTGCTGCCCATCCACCGGCTAATCCCTTAGTCGACTTTTACGACACCCACGGGAGGAGATGGGGTGGTGGTATTCTAAGCCGGCACCACACGGCATCGTAGAAGTACGTAGAATAGAAAGAACGTAGGTAAACGCTGCTTAAACAATCGTATATTTATCAAAACCAATTGTAAATAGTTACTTGTACTGCAAAAGGCGTCGGGTTAGGTAAAGCTCTATTCTGTTAGCCGTAAGTTACGAAAGAGTAAACAAACATTGTACTTTAGCATTATACAATATACTAATAACTCTTTCCTGCCAGCCACTGGACGTTGACCAACTAATTTACTGTCCACATAGATTTGCATCTCAAAACTGTATGCGGTTGCAAGCTACAATAAATATGCTATAAATTCTACAGACAGTTTAAGTATAGGAGCTTATGGTTTAAAGGTTTATAGGAATCTTTGATAACTAGGAATGGGTTATAACAAGTTTGTGTGCGACGATCAAGACTGACAGGCTATCGGGAATATACACAGATTTTATACTGGTGGCAAGTTTTTTGCAATAGTCCGGCTATGTAGGTACCGCAGCATCCCCGGGAAGACAGCGGTGCGCATGTGGTCACGTACCGCTGTGTGCGCAGCTCAGCGCATAGTGAGGCCTCGGGGGAATCTTTTACAATTCCCTCGAGAGATGCCTGGGGGGGTGGCCTCTTTACAGTCGCCTTCCCTCCACTAGAGGGGATGACCACTTTACAGTCATCCCCTCCGAGACGTGCCTAAAGGCGTGGCACCAATGGGTGGCTCTAGATGGAGATCTTTCGAGTTCCTGGAGCCTCCCTTCGGTGCCGATGATGATCACTCCGGTGGTTTTAGCCGGTAGGAGTCCGGCATGCCCCTTCGCCTTTTCCCGGGGCGAAGGAAGTACATGAGGTATTTCCACCGGATCAATAAAAAAAAAAAAAAAAAAAAAAAAGGTACCGCAGCAATATTCAGTGCCAACGCAATACAATAGTATTTAAACTTTAGGCATTACTGTGAACAGTGTGAACCAGTTAACCAGAAGGTTTGAAGGGCACTGTAGTTTGTGAAATTACTGGCCATAAATAAGAGACTAAATAAGCAATGTCGAGAGGTGAAGATCGCTCTGTGGTATGTCGCAGTCCATGCAGGCCTAGTTCTGGGTAGCATTCATCATTTCGGCCGAATTAAGTCCACTGCTGGACACAGGCCTCCCCCAAAGATCACCACAACCACCGATATGGACGTGTTGTAGGCTCATAGGGGGGGTTTTGCCATAATCGCCACGCTTGGCCGGCGGGTTGGCGATCGCAGTTGAGTTGTTAATGTACTCGAAGGACGCTGCTGCCCATCCTCAGGCTAATCCCTTAGTCGACTTTTACGACACCCATGGGAGGAGATGGGGTGGTGGCATTCTGAGCCGGCACCACACGGCAATCTGGGTAGCATTACAAATTTACAGTTGTTATGGGCGGGCACGATGCATTCTATCAGGCGAATAACTTGGTACTCTCCTCACAGGGCTTTATATAAAAAAATACAGCAAGAAAAGCGATGAAACCGATTTTAAAGGTGAAGACCCAAATTAGTATTTGGGTCTTCACCTTTAAAATCCAACCCAACGTATTTCTCGGAAATTCAAAAAACGCTTCATACATTCTTTATTCTTCATGCGGGCTGCCTAAATGTTGCTATGGTAATCTTTAGATGCTTATCAACGTAAAATGTTGATGCAAACATTTCATCTAGCAGTTACACCACAACGATGCGTAAAAAACCAGTTTACAATTAAAATACCGGCCGTTCTTATCCAACTCGCCTTTTCGCAGTGTTCTAGTGCATAACGAGATTAAAAAAGAAATGGTAATGTTCATTGTATGCAAACTTGAACAATCCCGAAATTTATTCAATCTGATTGAGTCCCATTCGGGAGTTACTCAATGTGTCAAAGACCGTGACATGTAAAAAAGATGGAGAAGTGACATGGACTTATGAATAAACAGTAAAGATGAAAGAGGGTGATTGTAGAATCGGTATTAATTTGCTAAAATCACACCTAGCATAAGTTTAATTGAACGATATTTAGTTGACAGAGAAACAAAAAGTTGAATCTCGAATACCTTTTTTTTTTTTTTATTGGTGCCCAGTGGAAATTCTTCATGAACTTCCTTCGC
The DNA here is from genome assembly GCA_947459985.1 of Diloba caeruleocephala. Lineage (NCBI taxonomy): Eukaryota > Metazoa > Arthropoda > Insecta > Lepidoptera > Noctuidae > Diloba > Diloba caeruleocephala. The sequence goes on from OX381610.1 coordinate 24,687,703, forward strand.
CCCGGGGAAGGGCGAAGGGGTATGCCGGACTCCTACCGGCTAAAACCACTGGGGCGGTCATCTTCGGCACCTAAGGGAAACTCCAGGTCCTCGTATGATCACACTAGAGCCGCCCGCTGGTGCCACGCCTATAGGCACATCTCGGAGAGGGTGACTGTAAAGTGGTCACCCTCCCGGGGGGATTGTAAAGGATCCCCTAAAGCGTCCCACGGCAGCGCGTTACCACGTGCGTGCTACCGTCTTCTCTTGGGTCGCTTGGTATGAGCACGCAGATTCCCCAATCTACGCACCCGCGAACCCAGAGGTCCCCCGCCTTATAGCTACGGCAGGGGGTTTCAGGCGTATGGGAATTAGGCGCCAGAGCGGTTGTTACCCCGGCGCCGTCTCCTCTTTCTTCGAGCGAGATCGGCCCTCTCCCGATCCCGCCCTGCGGCCTCCTTCTGGAGCATGACGCTCTCACAGAAGGAGACCACTGCATTCCAATTTTCGTGCTCTGCCAACATAGCCGACACTACTGCTGGCAGAGAGAGATCTTGCCCGATCCGATCGACCAGGATCCGCCGCTTGGCGTTTCATGCAGGGCACGCCTCGAGCGTGTGCTGTGCGGTGTCCTGGTCGCTATCACAATGGTGGCATTGTGCCGTGGCCTCACGTCCTATCCTGTGCAAGTACGCACCGAAACTACCGTGCCCGGTGAGCACCTGCGTCAGGCGGTAGGTGACGCGCTCGCTCCTTCTAAGCCAGGCTCCAAAGAGCGGCAGGACGGCCTCCACGACGCGCTTGGTCGCGACCTGCATTCGCAGGCGGCGGCGCCACTTTCCAAGTGCGCGCTGCCGAGCTAGCCGCCGCAGCCTGTCCAACGCCCCTGGAGGCGCGCCTTCGCCGCTCTGGCGGAGGGTGCGTGTCTGATCGTAGACCCACGCATCCATCTCCGCCAGGATGTCGAAAGGCGGAAAACGCGCCAGGAGAGTTGCCGCCTAGTAGGACACTGTTCGGTATCCTCATGGAATCTCGAATACCTACTTTAATTTTGCTGTATCAATGTACATATACTCGTACTTCATTTATTACATTCGACAAATAAATAAACGACAAAAGTATTTCTTTACGAGATCGAATCAGAAATGAGGAGATCCGTAGAAGAACTAAATTTGCCGACATAGCTGATAGGATCAGTAAACTGAAGTGGCAATGAGCGGGGCATATTGCTCGTAGAACTGATGGCCGTTGGGGTAAAACGGTTCGAGTGGAGACCGCGCACCAGCAAGGGCATCGTGGAACGACCTCCAACTAGGTGGACAGACGACCTGGTGAAGGTCCCTGGGAGTGGTTGGATACGGGTGGCATGTAACCGCTCGTTGTGGAAATTTATGGATGAAGCATTTGTTCGGCAGTGGACGTCCTTTGGCTGACATGATGATGATGAAGACAAATAACGATCACCTGACCAAGTCTATCTTTTTATTTATTGCAGTACAGTTTTATATACTATTATTAGTTAGTTGGTTCCTGCGACCACGAACCCTGCAAAGTGTTCGAAACGTCAGGAAAAACAAAAAACCTAAAATATACGCGATAGAATCCGTTTAAAAGTGTTTTATTATAATGTGTAATACTCGCGAAAACCTAAGACATTATTACTATTATTAGATTACATATATTCATAATCAGCCCATTACTGTCCCACTGCTGGGCTCGGGACTTTTCTCACGATGAGAAAGTTTAGGCCTTACCCACCACGCTGGCCTAGTGTGGGTTGGCAAACTACACACATCATTGAGAACATTTTGGAGCCCTCTCAAGTGTGCAGGTTTCCTCATAATGTTGTATTCCTTCACCGTTAACGCAAGTGATAATCAAATTCGGATCCGCACATGAATCCGAAAAGTCAGAGGTGCGGGCCGGGATCGAACTCAAACCCTCATTCATTACGTATATAATGTATTTATTATAAGCAGTGATTATTTAATCTAGAAAGCGAAGAATTCTCTTCTTATTAGATAACGTGTTGACCCGGGACCCCGACATTAAGCAATTTAACCCATTAAGAGGAGTATTCGGTTGGTTGATGCAATCGACCGTCGTACTGATTGATTGACACAGGCTAGATAGAATTAGGACTCATTTTGTTGATACAAACAGTTTATCTACCGTCTATCGATATCAACGACTTCGTATAGAACGCAGTCTATTATTAAGTGACTTAGTAATATTAATGTCCATCTTATTCTGAATTCCATCTGGTTTCCGCAAAATAATAGAATATAGACCCCTCCGCATACGGGTGTCGTAAAAAGCGGCTAAGGGGTGACATCAAGAGGATGGGCATGGGCAGTAGTATCCTCCCGTGTAGTAATAAAAAACTACTGCGATCACTGATACGTTTGACAAGTTTGGTGATTATGGCAATATCTCCTATGACCGCTCATTGTAGTGATCATTGGGAGGCCCGTGTTCGGCAGCGGACGTTTACGGGATGGAATTGAAACTATAGTTAGTTGTCTTTTCTTCCTGTGTACTCAATTATCCATATTGAACTGGTACAATAACATAAATGACGACTCAGAAACGTTAAGACGAAGAGTTTTAGCTTCGTTCGCAGAAAAATGTTGAATCAATTTCACATGATCATATTATACATGTTTAAGTGGACCAATATATGTTGTACAAACACACAAACGGTTCACATCCAGCTCAGAGGTGCACGCATGCAATAACGCGGTAATCACGATTCAGTCCCATCTGTGCACGTGTTCCTAGAACTGGTTTGTCGAGACGAGTAACGTTCGACTTCGATGCCTCCACTAAATATCATGTTAGGTATAAGGTAGGGAGAATACTTTTTTAAATGAGTCCCTTTGAAATCTGCGTCATACTCTTTGTATGTATATTCAAAAACAGATTTCTGCATAATATCTATGTAATGTAAAGCAGGATAGTTATAGGGTAGCGTGCTCAGTACGACTAAATAATAGCGTGTATACTTGCCGTGTGGTGCCGGCTCAGAATAGCACCATCTCCTCCCGTGGGTGTCGTAAAAGTCGACTAAGGGATTAGCCGGAGAATGGGAAGCAGCGTCCTTCGAGTACATTAACAACTCAACTGCGACCGCCAACCCGTCTGCCAAGCGTGGCGATTATGGCAAAACCCTCCAATGAGCCTACAACACACCCATATCGGTCGTTGTGATCTTTGTGGGAGGCCTGTGTCCAGCAGTGGACTTCAATCGGCCGAAATGATGAATGAAATTGCCCCACTCTAGGATTTCTTGTGTCGTGGGTGCGTTTACAGACACGAATTCCACCCAGACCCGGACCAACTACCAGCAGATCATAGACATATTTGTTTCGTGCGGGAATCGAACGCGTGACCTGGGGCTCAGAAGCCGACTGTATCAGCCACTGCATCAACCGTGTCGTCAAACCTACGTAAACCTTAATACCAAACAACTTCAATGTCTTGTCTTTGTCAATGCAAACAAGTTATTTAGAAAGCATTTACACGATATTCGTTATTTACCTACTAGAGATGTTAACGCATTTACACCTCCATTCGATGTTTGCGATTTTCACATTCTGTGCCTTTTTCTATATTAACTACACCCTATTCAACTGGGTTTGAGACAAAGAATGCGGTGGTACTTAATCTTTTTTCTTTCTTAGGGCAAAGAAATAAGTTGTTCCTTCCAGCTCGTTACCAAACCACCCAGCAAAAACCTGCTAACTAATCCCTTTCTACAAAACCAGATAGGGAGCTTAACTTGTTCTTGCCTAAATACAAAGTATACAATGTGGGTGCCGGTATGAATAGTATACATTGGATTAGAGATAACGGTACTGAGGCATGCCCGCATCGGAGCGGTTACGCAATAGACTATGCTGTACAGTGATAGACTTGGTCGATCAACCGGGAAGGTCGTGAGAAATTTTGATTCATTATTCACTGCTGGAGTGCACATCGGTACTTGGTTCATGAAAGCTGTGTTACGAGGACGATAGAGTATTAATACGATTATTGGATAGCGTATGGGATGTATGTCTTTGTATTGACTGAGTATTATAAAAGATACGATCATATTTTTTCCTATCATCATCATATCAGCCACAGGACGTCCACTGCTGAACAAGGGCCTCCCCCTTAGATTTCCACAACGAGCAGTCAAATGCCGCTCTCATCCAACGACTCCCAGCGACCTTCACCAGGTCGTCTGTCCACCTCGTTGGAGGTCGTCCGACGCTGCGTTTTCCGGTGCGCGGTCTCCATTCGAGAACCTTGTGCCCCAACGGCCATCAGTTCCACGAGCAATAAAAAAAAAAACTATAATAATGTATAACAAAAAATCTATATTTATAAAGTAATTTAAATTCGTAACAACATTGTTTAAATAATTGTTATACAAAACACCGGTTTTCACAACGCTTTACAACAAACAAGAATGTCGGATAGCGTAATGGCGCTAAATGAATTCTTATAACGTGTAAAGAGCAAAGGTATTTAAATTTTATTCATTTGCTAGTTGGCTTCGTTCATTTACCTGCAGCCTATTTGTGGTCAACCATTTTTTTTCTCGTGGGTATAGGCACTATAATTTAAAGAGTCTGACACGAATATGCTTTGTTTGGTTGAGTATTACAGTAATAATAATATACGATGCGTCATAATAAATTCGAAAGGTGCAATTTAACGATATGGCGCTGCGAATGTTATGAATTTTATTACAGAACACTAGTCGGTCCTCACGTACATATCTCCATTAATTTTCTAGATACTGGAATATCCAAGAAGTGGACATCTGAAACCTTGTGTGTGTCGTTCGATCGATTTGTATTTTAGTGTGTATCCATACGCCGTGTGAACAAAATTAAACTGTTCACAGAAGCGAGTCGCACTTTCACTCAGTAGAAAAGAAATGCTTAGTAATTATAACTGAGATACGTGAAAGTAGGTAATTTAGTTTGTGTTTCTTGTCACGATAAGATTTGCGAGTTATTTGTCTACCCGACACTATCGATAAATTTATTGCGAATACCCTCTATGATTATTATGATTAAGCACACCTCCTGGCATCACCTGCGCTTTTATTTGTTGTGGGTAGAGCCGCAAGGCTTTAAAATGACTTCTAGGAATTTTTAATCACGAGCCAGTAAGGATGATTTTCGGAACAGTTCAACCTAAACAAACATAAATAAATACGAACGAGTGCCAGGCGGAACATTAAATGTGAATAAACATGATTATGTAGCTATATCACGTATCTAATCAATTATTGTTAAAGTTACATAATGAAAGATTTTTAATTATAATACATACAAATATAAACATATGGTGTTTTTTAAATCGTGCCTAAAAGCATTGACGTATTCGGAAAACTTTCTCTATTTGATCAACGTTTGCCATTAATATTTTTTTCTAACACGATAACAGCGATAAATTTACTCTTAGCTTATTATGCAACGCCAAAACTAACTAAAAAGCGTTTTATCTCGATTACAACACAATTCTTGGCCATTAAGACATTAATTACAGCGTATGCGTGAAAATGAACGTAACATAAACTTCATTATCGCATTCCGTTCCATTATTCGGAATTTCAAAACGATGAGCGTGTCTTTCAACATGCTCAATTATTTTGTACTAAGGTAATATCTTAGGTTTTGGCGATTAATACTCATTATAATAAAACACATTTATACTGAATCGCATTGTGTATATTATGGATTGTTGTTGTTCCTAACGTATCGAACGCTTTCTTTCGCGTTTGCAGTTGTAAGATGACATGATCTTATACTTCAAAATTTTGTTTTAGATGAATTGTTAGATACCATAGGTACAGGTATTATTATGTGCTTAAATACATAACATTTATTAGCTTGCGATCGCTTCAGGGATTAAATCAGATAAATGGCTAGCAGCTGTATCTATTTGCGCTAATAACACCGTATAGTAATCATTAATCCGCAATCACCGGTGATGATGGAAAATGCCCTCTGGCATGACCAGGATATTGTAGTGTAGTCGCAAGTAAAAGCAATATGTAACTACTGTAATATGGATGAAACTCTTTGGTGTGAGACCTAGCTTGTCAGATCGTTGATTAGATCTTGAGAAGTGAACAAGAAAATAGAATAAACTTACTTATTCTAACTACGGAGTTTGTTGTACGTTCCCGAATACATTAATCTCACCGTCTAGCACGCTTTCCGTACTATAGTACACAAGTAGCGAAATTCAATAGATTTTATTTTGATATGTTGATGGAAATTACATATTTTTTGTGTACCAAGTATTCGTATCTGTTTGCCCATACAAGATGATCAATATTTCGAAATTTCAATGATTGCTACTTTTGATTGCTAATTTTCTTTTTAATGCTCTCGAGCATAGATAGATAGATATGTAAACATGAAGCATACATATTTATGCTCGTGACTGTACCTTTATACATCAAGTACTCGTAGTATCATACTACTCTGTCAAGAAAGTAACGGGAAAAGATCAATAGTACAAATGTTTGTTATTCATCCAAATTTATTTTATCACCTTCAAAGTATGCTCCTTCAGAAACGATACACTTACGCCAACGAATAATCCAATCATCAAACCATTTTTTAAACGCTGTTTCCGGAATTGAGGTCAGTTCTCGCCGCGAATTCTCCTTTATGTCTTCTACCGATTGAAAACGGGTGCCACGAAGTGGTAATTTGAGTTTAGGAAAAAGAAAGAAGTCGGCTGGAGCCATATCTGGTGAATATGGTGGTTGCTCGATGGTATTTGTTGAGTGTTTGGTCAAAAACTCGTTCACAATGATGGCCGTGTGTGAAGGCGCATTATCGTGGTGCAAAATCCAAGAATTTTCTTTCCACAAATCTGGCCTTTTTCTTCGAATTTGTTCTCTTAAATGCCGCATAACGCTCAAATAATATTCTTTATTTACCGTTTGACCTACCGGCAAGAATTCCGAGTGCACAACACCGCGATAGTCAAAGAAAACAGTCAACATGACTTTGACCTTTGATCGACTTTGGCGTGGTTTTTTCGGTTTCGGTTCAGTTGGAAGGCTCCGAAGCTTGTTGACTAGTTTGCATGTCAAACTCGTAAACCCACGTCTCGTCACCAGTAACAATGCGTTTCATGAATGTTGGGTCGGAATTGACTCGTTCTAGCATGTCTTCAGCGACTCTCATGCGATTGAGTTTTTGAAGAAAATTCAGATATTTTGGGACTAGCCGAGCGGTAACATGTTTCATACCCAAATGATTAGGTAAAATGGTACGGATCGACTCGTGAGATACAGAAAGTTCGGCGGCTATCTCTCTCAAATTTGAATGAGGATTTTCAGTCACTATTTCCTTCACTTTTGCGATGTTAACTTCAGTTGCAAACGTTGATGGCCTACCAGAGCGAGGCAAATCTTCCATCACATCTCGACCGCTTTTGAACGCTTTGTACCCCTCATAAGCACGTGTTTTTCACCGTAAGCCTTCTGTAACATTTTCAGTGACTCCGAACACGAAATTCCATTGGCGATACAAAATTTAAGACAAACTCTTTGTTCGGTATTTTTGTCCATAATGAAATTCGCTATACACACTAGATATGATATAACTAAAAACAGCACTGTATTTAATATAAATAACAGATGCAACTCAAACTCTGCGCCAAAATGGAAAACAGTTGTGCCAATCTAACAACAACAATAAAATTAAAAATTTGAATTTGGAACCATAAACAAATCATCCATTCCCGATACTTTTTTGACTGAATGTAAATGTTTGAAAACTTTTACTCTGAAGTTTATTTTTGTCATTGGTAATTTATGTTTATTTTAGAGCTACTAAATCGGATTTTACTATGAATTGAAACTAACATATTGGACATGAATACATTTATTAGGTGTTACCGATTTATAATGATGTCGAGATCAGCATTTCACCCGAACTAATTCGACGATTTAGCAAAATAATCATCGTTATTCGAAAACATAGATATCGAGAAGGCGCTTTTTTGTAATATGGCTATCAAACATTCACGAAGATATGCTTAACAATACGTTGCTTTTAACAGTACTTAGCATTCTCTAATGAGGCTTCATACATTCATTCCTACTTCTTACATCATAGAAGATTTCTAGCTGGACGTTAGATAGCCGTCTGACGGCACGGTTGGTGCAGTGGCTGATACAGTCGGCTGCTGTGCACTGGGTCTTGGGTTCGATTCCCGCACGGAACAAATATTTGTATTATCTGCAGGTAGTTGTTCCGGGTCTGGGGGTATTGTGTGTGGAATTGTGTGTTTGTAAACGCACCCACGACACAGGAGAAATCCAAGTGTGGAGCAAAGTTTAAAAAAAAAAAAAGCCAATCGGTCCGTCGTCAATTGTTGTTTAATTTATGCAATTTCAACTAAATGTTTTAAACCAAAAATATTATTTCGCACACTAGAAGTCTCACATTTGAATTTGACGAGTTGAGTAGAATTATCTAAGGACTGGACCATAGCCCGCGAGTTGAAATTTATTATAATAAAATTATGATCAAAGGCTGCAAGTTAAGGATTCACGATTTAGTATGTGTACGTAATTACAGGAAATTAACAACAAATACACGTACATTATGTAGTATATAACGAACATTCTGTGATTCGCTGCAATATTTCTACGAGAGACTTCTAGTGTGCGATGTGTTGTTCACTACATGCAATAAATTCTGAGGCATTACCATTATCTCAAAGCCAGGCGGCAGACAGCAAGGACAGGCGACAGGATATCTATAATTACTTATGACACACTTCACTTTACAGTATTAACTTACAAAAGTACCAAGTAAACAGCAGAATTTTAAGAGGAAGATTCACTAAATAATTAAGAACACTCCACAACCGTAGTGCACTCGGAAAACGATTGGCTGTTTGCGTTGCGGGTCGAAGTTACGGTCGCACACACACATCATGCCGTAAACGTCCACTGCTGAACATGAGCGATAACCATTGAGCCACACAATGAGCGGTCACAGAGGGCATAAAGAAATCACCACGCTTGGCAAGCGGATTGATGATCGCAGTATGTTGTTAGATCAAATTTGTGTTTGTCTTATACAACAGTAATTTGTACTCTGGTTGTTTGAGTATGTCAGATTTATCTGTAAACTGTACCCAAAACCCTAGTCCGGCAACCCGCATTAGATCAGCGTGGTGGCCTAAGGTCTAACCTTTCCCATCGTGAGAAGACCCGTATCCAGTAATGAGCTGATTATGTTATGTACGTACACAAAACGAGCCAGAAAAGTGTCTTTTATAAAAAATACTTTTCAGCTTTTTGGGTTTTATTTTCTAAAATAAAGTTGTAAGTACAAACCTACACTATACTCGTTCTATTATGAGCCCTTCGAATCGGTACAGCAATTAACATTCCAGGTCTACATTACTTTGAAATCAGAGTTACTTTTTTCAACATCAAATGTGCCGCCCATAATGGGTTACGAAGGGTCCACCTACAAAAAATTAAGGTATGAAGGTACGTCCCGAAAGCACCGGGTGCCTTTTCTAAAAGGTAATCGCTCGAAAGTTTTTTTTTTATTTTTTTCTTAGAATGTGAAGGCGCAGTGTTGAGCGAGGCAGCTGCTAAGTACAGCTGACTTGTGGATGTCTTTTCTTTATATGTTTGATGTCACTTGGACTTAGACGCAAGTTTATTGCATTTATCAATACTTTAATCAATTGTGAATTTTAGTGAACTAAAGTAGAGTCGACTATCATGTTCATGTACTACGAAAAATAAGTGAAGTTTGTTGTCTGGTAAGTAGGAAATAACTGGGGATAAGAGACTCCGTAAACAACTAATGTCTCGAGGTGACAAGCGCAGTGTGGTGCCACACAGGACTAGTTCTGGGTAGCATTACAATTGTTATGGGCAGGCGTGACGCTTACAACCAGAGCGGATGACATGCTCGTCTCGTCACCAGGTTGCATAAACAAATATGTTTTTTAAAGTGTCAAATATTTCAAGCGTTTTGCTTAGATTAATGATTGACCTCCGTAGGACCGCAGCGGGCACCAAAGCTTTACACAATGACTGAAAGTTGACCGAACTGAGATTAAATATTATGATTTGACAAAATATTGGTATTCTGCTCCTCTTGATCAGTCCCCTCCCCTCTCTCCTCGCCTCAGCACGATCTCAATCTATTCTCAATTCAATGTCAATTTTGACGTTTATTTAGTGCCAATTTTAGTATCTGGGTCAGTTCGAAATGTTAGCAGAACACAGTTTTGACTTCGATCAATCACAGTGTAAGTTTACGTTTGACGCTATTTGTAAGTTTAGGAGAATACCATTTGTGACATTTACGAAATTAAGACTAGATCGGTACTATTATCTGTACATTTTTAATTACGGGAATTGGCCCTCTGTTATTATCTACGGCGTTTTGCTTCAAAAGTGTTTTATATGAATGATGCTTTCCTGCTCCATCCAGTAAGTAATGCATGAAAATTTGTAAGGGAAATGTACACTAATTTCTCTGTCAATGCGACGTTACGTATACGTTCTTATCTGCAAACAATATGCTTATTTCCTTCCGCGAAGACGATATGAAGTGGTTTTCCTTTATTTAACCTTCACGTTAATATTATTCTGTTAATGAATACATATAGGTAATAAAATTCTAAATAAAGAATTGTAATAAGTAACAAACTACCCACCTATCACACAAACGGCAATAACAAACTGGAAAAGTAAGTAGGTACAACGCTCAAATACAAAATTGAAATACCAAGCTCTTGAGCTATATAGTATTACTACATATTCAGTATAGGTATTAAAAAAAGTATATGGTTAAGTACATTTTTATTTCTAAAATCAGACCCGTTTAATCATATGATGTTTAATATACAAAAACGAAAAGCTTGGCGCCTAACCATAACAATTTAGATAAATAGATACACTTTTTGAGTACATCTATTCAATTTTAGCTAACATTGACAATACTTTCTTGTTTCCTTGACCCAGTTTGAATGCACTGCATTGTTCCGCTGCCTCGAGCAATAATATAACGGATTAGTCCGACAAAAGATGAACTCACTGTGTACTATAGTTGTTCATGGTTAGGCTGTTGTATACAATTACTGGTAGATACCTACATAATTATCTCTGACTGAGGAATAAAGTGGACGATGCTTGGCGGGGTTGATGATAGTAGTCATGATAGGAACTACGTATTAATTGCTTTGACCTTTTAAAATAGGTTACCAGCAAATTAAATCAGCATTTTTTAAAATTTATAATGTCCTGTGCACTATGACAAAATAATACCTATAATGGGTACTTATATTTCCACGTAAATACTAGGTGCCGCCGACTTAATCACCTTGAAGCTTCAAGGGGGTGCATGAGTCCACCATTCTCTACCCGGATCAGCAAAACATATTATAGTACCTTAGGTTTCACCAAAACACCTATTTATTAAACATAGGATCGGTCCAAAACAGCTTGCGGTCAATGGCCTCGTGCCACATGTGCCTATTGTGATCGGGTGGTAGGTACCAAAGATGGAGTTGTTTGGTACCTACCACCCGGTCATAATAGCGCCAGCCTCGCGTTTGGTCATAGTACGCGACGGATGCATACACGGTGCATAATGTAAGCTGCAAGAGTATTTGTTGGATACAAATTTTATGCGTGTTTTTTATTGGTATGACTTTGAATTTCTTAAATATATTATTAGGATCAGAAATGTATTTGAGTGTTGAAAGTGACTACGTCCGAAATTAATAATCAATCTCATCCAACATATTTGGATTTGAGATTGAGGATTTATCTGTTTTTACATCGCAAATGTTAATACAAAAACAGATCTAGTTCAAAATCTTAAATCTAAAGATTTTGGATTATATATTAAATTCAGCCGTAAATCAGCACCTAGTATAAAATATAAAGTGAACTCGACATGTTATGAAATAAACATAAGTTTATATCGAGTGATATGTCCACACAACACCACGTGTTGTGTCCAGTGGGAAAAAAGTAGGTACCTATGACACATTTTAATAATATTACAAACGTAAATGCGGAAAACTGGAAGTCTTTTGTGTCCGTTATTAAAATATTTCAAGAGACAACTTGAACCTACGCGTGATGACTCAAAACCTGACTAATCAGATATCGAAACCCTATCTATGAAACAAGTGTTTGTGGATGACGTTTGGTAAGAATTCGTACGCACTATAAATGAGTAAACACTTAGTAATATTTTAAAATGTAGGAATGCACTTAACGGCCTCAGAAAACTGCGAGTATCACATTTCCTCCTAGAGATAGGTAGTAGTTCTATCATGATTGTAATATGATATAAATGCTTATTTTCTTTTTATTTAAATAAAAACGTTGCCCCACACTAGGATTTCTCCTGTGTCGTGGATGCGTTTACAGACATAAATACCACACACAATACACCCAGACCCGGAACAACTACCTGCAGATCATACAAATATTTGTTCTGTGCGGGAATCGAACCCGCGACCCGGAGCGCAGCAGCCGACTGTGTCAGCCACTGCACCAACCGTGCCGTCATAATAATATTAGTATCTGTTTACAGTTAACTAACATGTTTGCTTATTTAAAGGAATAAGTATTCAATACTAAACAGATCCATTCTCAGAAGATGCTGAATGTTCTTTTTTTTTTTTTTTTTTGTTGGGCTTCTCGCTTACGTTTCTGGGAAATGTGGTTGCTTAACCGGTCATTTGCTGGCGAAGCCAAAAGAGGCCTCCAGCCAGGCTTAAATTAAATATTAAAAACTAAGCAACTTTCGCTAAGGGCGCCCCCTGCGGGACACGGACCTCGGCTTAGGGCGTTGCTGGGGATATCAAGCTATTGTTTTGGGGACAGCTGGATTGGTATTATTTAAATTAAAAGCTACAGGCTCGGCACGGGCCGGCGCGAGCAAGAGACGGGAGGTAGAAGTGCTAACTTGAACGGGAAGGTGACGCGGCGATAGGCCTCCGCGACGTCGGTGAGGCGGGATGTTGAATGATGAATAAATGCTTGGATATTCAATATTTGTCAGTCTTACAGTAAACATTTAGTCAAAAATTCGTTCGTTGTAACTCAATCAATACACAAGTCTTCGAGATGGATTCTGGGAGTCACATGCGCGAACGAATAATGTATCTTTGATTGCATTGTAGTTCGGAGACGACCACCGTACGATTTCATGTGTGGGTCCCGGCAAACAATAGACCACTCCTTTCCATTCATCATCATTTCAGCCGATAAACGTCCACTGCTGGACAGAAGCCTCCCCCAAAGATTTCCACAACGGCCGGTATTGTTTCGTGTTGTGTACCCATTGCCATAATCGTCACCATTGGTAGACGGGTTGGCGATCGCAGTATATTATAAATGTATTCGAAGGACGCTGCTGCCCATCCATGAAGCAAATACAAAGTATTTTACTACTTTGTATTTGCTTCATGTGCCCATCCTCCGGCTAATCCCTTAATCGTCCTTTACGACACCCACGGACTGAGATGGTATGGTGGTATTCTTAGCCGGCACCACACGGCAACTTTCCATCCATGGGTGTCATAAAAGGCAACTAAGGTTTGATATCAAAAAGATGGGCAGCAGCATCCTCCCGTGTGATAATAACATACTGCGATCACCAATCCGCCTGCCTAGCGTGGATGTTTATCTGTTATCGGCCGAAATTAATAATCAATCTAATCCAAAATCTTTGGATTTGGTATTGAGGGTTGATTTGTTTTTGTGTTAAGTGTGGTCTCAACACAAAAACAGATAAGTTCAAAATTTTAATTTAAAGTTTTTTTTTAAGCGTTGCCCTACACTAGCTTTTCTCCTGTGTCGTGGGTGCGTTTATAGACATGAATTCCACATACAATAACACCAAGACCCGGAACAACTACCTGCAGATCATGTAGGAGCGAAGCTGTAATGAACTCGTATATCCGACCTCACAAAGATTGATCTCTTGAAAAGATTGCAATCTCAATCTTTGGATAAACCTATTAGCACACTTCTAACACAAACTTTTTTTTCGGTTCGTTTTTCAACCTTAAATCTAAAGATTTTGGATTAGATCCATTATTAATTTAGACCACGAACCCTGCTAAGTGTACGAAACGTCAGAATAAAAAATAAAAAAACTATAATATGTGCGTTGTAATCCGTTTAAAAGTGTTTTATTATAATGTGTAATAATCGCGAAAACCTAAGACATTATGGTGAGTACCTATTCTAGCATGATAAACACACAATTTTCTAAATCAAAGATCTAAATCTTTCATTTAATTAAACACAGACTTCCCGTTCATTACAATAATTAAATATCTAAATAGCACACTCAAAACATTAATGCTATCATTGTAACTGGATTAATGGTCCAAGTGTTTTAACCGGCAACCGAGTTGATGTTAATTTGTGACCCGATTTGATTACAACACAACTCTCCCTGTAAGTTTATCGGAAGAATATAGGTCGATCTGTCGCAATGTATCTACGAATAAAGATTGTGAAAAGTTTCAATATTTATTACTGCATTTTGTTATAATGTATCGCTTGTGTAATGTACCTCCTCGCCGTGAATAAAAATATACCTACGATGTAAAACAATGCAAACCTTGCGTACTATAGCCTGACCAATACCGCTGTACCGCGCCTTAGTTAGCGAGGTGGGCCGAGCAGCCGCTCCGTTTTGTCCTATAGTTCGTGCTCTTTCCTTCCGACTCCTCACCTCCCCGCGCATACCTAAGGCGCGGTATAGTGGTATTGGTCAGGCTATTATTCTTTTTTTAAATAATAAATACAATCCGGTGACGAGGCGAGCAATCCTGGTACAGTGGTATTCATAATGCGTAAGCAGCGTGTTTACTTACGCTATCACACACACAAACACAGATGTTGTTTTAGTTAGGCATTTTTATTACACCACAGATCGTCATAATTAATAATTAAGGTTCACAATGAAACAACAGAGCTATAACGGACCGTTAAAAAATGTTGTTATATTAACGTTTTAAATTTCCCCTTGTCGTGGTTACAGTTAACATAAACTTCACACGCCTAAACACTCAGACCCGAAACAACTATCTGTAGATCATACAAATATATGGTCCGCGCGAAGATCGAACCCGCGGCACGTAGCGCAGTAAGCCAGTCGCTTAGTCACTGTGCCAACCGTGTCGTCAATTTTGTATTACGTCTGCCAATTATCCCTAATAGGGTTATACGGATTCCCTATCGGTGTCATTATTCTTAAATATCGAAATTGAATGTATTATGACCGGTTATTGTAACCCTCTAAGCCCCAAATTCAATAATGTAATTTGCTGAACGGTCTGGGAAGATAGATAAAACGTTTAACGATGATGAGGCAGTGAACTAGGTACTTGTAAACTAGGCCCCAGGTGGTAGCCTAGCTTAAGGTGATTAATTAATCGGGACACAATTCCGGTCCCAGAACTGTAACAATTAACTATCCGACTTTCTTAATTATAAAATTCATTATTGGCCCAGCTCTATAGACCACGGACTAATTAGTAGCACTTGGCTACTTGACATCGTTTTATTAAACTACAACGTCTAAATTTCAATTAAGCACTCCACCTTGCCACCTTGGTATTAGATTATTCTACGTTGACACAAAAACAAACCAATCAGCAATATTTTTGCACATACTCTTACGAAATTGATTCTTGCATATACACCAGCACAAAATATGATAGGAAATATATTAACATTAGCTTAGACTATTTTTCCCATTCACCTACATATTTTCAAAACGTAGCGACGTGTCGTAACGTGCAAGATTATTCTATTTTGTAACGTGTAAAACGAATTGCGCGCGCACGTACGAATAAAGGCCGCTCATAAAGAATATTACGATAGTACGGAGCTGGGCATGGGTTTGCAAAATACTTCGTTATTTAAAAAAAAGGGTGTATATACTAACTACACGCGATGTAGAGATATATGTTAGAGTTATTTTGGGTCAAAATAATTTTAACATCAAAAATAATATTTTGCGTGAATGGTAACCATTGAACCAATGTTCTACACAGCCTTCAAACCGTTGCTTTCCAAAATGATATGAATAGGTGTTTGAATATGGTTTAGAAATCTATATTTTTATATGATTAATTATAATTCTCTGCAATAAATTTTTCATATTTTATGGTATTTAAAGTGTACATATTCCTAAGGTGCCTATCCGTTACGGTATAATTTGTTCCAGTGACCGTAACTTAGCATTTTAACGATTTTAGCAGCTTCTTTCATGCTGAGTAGTTACCTACTCTTTGTTACTGTTCCTATTTCCAAAGTAACTATTCTATTTAATTTCGATGTATAATTAACTTTAAAGATTACTTATATAGCATCTATTTATCAAAACAAATTAGCTTTTTTTTGTTGGTCTTCTCGCATATATTTCTGGGAAATGTGGTTGCTTAACTGGTCTTTTTCTGGCGAAGCCAAAAGAGGCCTCTAGCCAGGCTCAAGTTTAATATTAAAAACTAAGCAACTTTCGCTAAGGGCGCCCCCTGCGGGCCACGGACCTCGGCTTAGGGCGTTGCTGGGGATAACAAGCTATTGTTTTGGGGACAGCTGGATCGGTATTATTTAAATCGTATTAGGGGACATTTAAAGCTACAGGCTCGGCACGGGCCGGCGCGAGCAAGAGACGGGAGGGAGAAGAGCTAACTTGAACGGGAAGGTGACGCGGCGATAGGCCTCCGCGACGTCGGTGAGACAATTAGCTTGTAGTACTTTTTGTTTTATACAAACCAGTGATGAGACGAACAAGTCAGTCGCCTGGTGGTAAGGGTCACACCCACCATAACAAATGTAATGCTACCCAGGACTAGTCCCACACTGCCACACTGCGCTCATCACCTCGAAACATCCGTTATTCCGTTTGTTATGCCCAGTAATTTCATTAGCTAGCTACTTAAGATACGAACTCAACGATGAAGCGAAATTCATCTTATGCAGCCTAAGTTGAAGTCGTCGAAGTCAACCCCATTATGTTTAAGCTTAGCCATACTTAGCTATGCCACTTTCAATGTCCCGCGTCCACAGTTCTTTCAACTCAAGATTATTCGCATGTTAATGTGGAAGCCAGCGAAAGTACATTGTCTTGACACTTTCACATTAACATGCAGACATAATACCTTCGAACGGTTTCCTGGAAACTATCACGATAAGCTATATAACTGCGTTTAGCATAGGCAATATTTTTATGAACGTATTGTTTGTACGCGGAAGATCTTCGCCGTTTCTTCATGCCGTGTCACGCTATGGTTAGAGCATGCTAATAATCTGTTTGGAAACAATGGTGAAGGGTATGTGTTAACTTGTATTTTGTGGTAAAATATTTGACAAGCTGTTACATTACGACTCGTTCCTCTCAGCACATAACCCGTAGGAAAACTTAACTTGAGGAGAACCTAACATACGTTAAACTTTCATCTTTCATCACGCGCCGTTTTGGCAGTTACTCTTCTTTCGGCGCGTTGATGACTGATGAGAGCTTAGATGAGAGTAATACTAGGAAGTAGGAGCTGCGCGCGCATACTGAGATGAAAATTCTACAGTATGAAGTTAGCCGCCAAAGTCGTTAGACGAGAGTAAATCGGGAGTGGCGCGCGCATACTGTCATGAAAATCCGTCAGTTGATCAGTTCATAAAGTGGCCGTCATAGATAATTATGTATATATTTTTTCCGGACTAAAAATTAATTTTAAGAAAATACTATATTAATTGTATTTAATATCTATTTTCGATCTTTTTAACCTTTTTTTTCTATGTACGTAAATTATAATAAAATATTTTTAGTTACCCAAAGAAATACAACTTCTAACGCGTGTACACAAAACGTTTTTTGTTTTATGAACAATTTACTTAGTCAATGACACATAAAATGTTTTTGTATTTATTTTGTTCAATTTACAACAGCGGCAGCGGGTCAATGCATTTATGACATAGGTACCTACTCTATTACGCTTGCAAACTCAGTTCGCGTTAAGTCATTAGCATCAGATAATCATCATGCCATTACCGAACTTACGACAGTGTTACCACATGTAATTAAGTTATATACGTTTTTTGTAACGGTAGGTAAGCTATTCGTCAGCCGAATTCACACACACAAAGGCTTTCATAAACTCATCACACCCCCTTTCCCGTGGAGATTTGATTGAAGATAAACTTACTTTGACTTTATTGAGAAATGAACACAGTAAAATCATGGGCCATAGTTTATCTCTAGATGTTAGAATGTTATTGAGATTTCACGCTTCCGCCACCATTAGATCTATCTCAATTAGATGCAATTATTCATAACAATGATTGTTACGTACAGAGTTATCAATGATAATAGGGTCACGTTATTATAATATTACTTTTAACTATGTTTACAATGAACTCTACATTCAATTCTTAAATATTATTAATTCAGCCATTATATATATTTTATTTAATAGGGAAGGTAGTTTAAATAAAACTTATAAAAACACGCTTTTATTGAAATATGAACTAAAAACCAATAACATTGTTTTAAAATCTAAAATTCTAATTAAAGATCGTGCTCGACATCGGATGTCGTAAAAAAATAATTAGCTGACATAAAGGTATAGTAAGTAATTTTGAGAACATAAGTAGGTACCTAGAGAGCTCCCAAGCTTTTACTTTACTTACATAAAAAATATTTTGTAGTTATGAGTAAACAAGCTTACTTGTTTCTTAGTTTTTTAAACTATATATAATTTTATTTTTTTGTTTGAAAACAGAAATGAACCTCATCATTTCGGCCGAATGAAGTCCACTGCTGGACACAGGCCTCCCCCAAAGATCACCACAACCACCGATATGGATGTGTTGTGGGCTCATTGGGGGGTTTTGCCATAATCGCCACGCTTGGCAGGCGGGTTGGCGATCGCAGTTGAGTTGTTAATGTACTCGAAGGACGCTGCTGCCCATCCTCCGGCTAATCCCTTAGTCGACTTTTACGACACCCATGGGAAGAGATGGGGAACCTATCAATAAATAAATAAGGAACTTAAAGGTTCAAATTCGCCAAAAAGAATTCTATTGAATGAACATACAAAGAAGCACTAGGCTGTCATCATCATCATATCGGCCATTTACGTGGACGTATCCACTGCTGAACAAAGGCCTCCCCCATAGATTTTCACAACTGTGTCATCATTTTGAGGGGTATTTGCCAATACTCACCACGCTTGGCATGCGGGTTGGTAAGCGCAGTATGGCTACCTCACAGAAGGGACGCTGCTGCCCATCCCTCTGGTTTAGATTCCCGTAGTCGCCTTTTATGACATCCACGGGAGGAGATGGAGTGGTGTTATATTCTTAATCCGGACAATGCACGGAAACACTAGACTGTATTAATCACTAATTAATGCCAATTATAAAAAAAAAAAATTGTCGGTCTGTTGTATGACGATCGGACTACGTTTATGCTGTGGCTGTACTTATGTAAATAAACATTGAGAAACACGAAACACGCGTCTACTGTATAATAACCTGTTATAAGACTAATTTTCTACATGAGCTCATTATATATTTATTTATACTTTTATGCACAATGATGGTACACAAGGCATATGGCATTCTCTACTAGATTCTTTTTAACCCAAAGGTTAGGGTTAAAAAGAAATGCATCGAAAAGAGGTACAAAAAAGGTTATATTACTAAAGTTTAATAATAAGATATACATACATAAAAATCTACACACGCGGTATGCAATGGTTTAAAATATACTACATACAATACCTATTACCTATTTATCATTTTAGCCATGCCCGTAATCGCCAATTGGGATTTCAGCGAATTAAAAAAGCGACAGCACTAGGTGATACATGTAGTTATAATATTGTATATATACGAGTATATTGTATTGTCAGCGATCCATTGATACGTCTGCAAAATTTCAAGTCAAATATATCTAAAAGTGCGTGAAACTGAATTGCAAGATTCAACTACACTCATACAGTTAAACTAATAAAAGCGTCTTAAAAACAGCCATTAAGAAGAAAATGTTCAAGACTACGCACTTTCACTGCGGCTTTTAAACACAATGCCGTTATTTTTTTTTTATTTTTTTTTTGTTGGGCTTCTCGCATACATTTCTGGGACATGTGGTTGCTTAACCGGTCATTTGCTGGCGAAGCCAAAAGAGGCCTCCAGCCAGGCTTAAATTAAATATTAAAAACTAAGCAACTTTCGCTAAGGGCGCCCCCTGCGGGACACGGACCTCGGCTTAGGGCGTTGCTGGGGATAACAAGCTATTGTTTTGGGGACAGCTGGATCGGTATTATTTAAGTTGTTTTAAGGGACATTTAAAGCTACAGGCTCGGCACGGGCCGGCGCGAGCAAGAGACGGGAGGGAGAAGTGCTAACTTGAACGGGAAGGTGACGCGGCGATAGGCCTCCGCGACGTCGGTGAGGCGGGCATCCTCGGCGGCGAGGGCGGTACAACGGTCGGTTGTTTAGTGAACGAGACAACGCGAGTCTCTTCATGTGATCTAACGTGATTTCATCGTCTGGATCGACCAGAACGTGCCTCGGGCGACGTACTCTACTGATACGGGAGGGTTCGTAGTCGGCGGCTGATACCACAAGGGGATTTGGGTGGGACAGGGCAGAATCGAGATAGCGTTTAGACGCTTGTTTCATAAATTGCCTGATGGTCGGCAAGTTAAGGTCGAAATGGAGTTGGTCGTTTCGCATGTACAGAGGCGCTCCGGTGGCCTTGCGCATGAACCGGGTTTGGAGGGTTTCAAATCTACGGAGTGGGTATGATTCGGCGTGTGCGAACACTGGGCTGGCATAGGTCATGATGGGTCGAATGCATGTGGTGTAAATTCTCACCTTATTTCTAAGGGATAATTTACTACGAGCGTTCAGAATATAGTGAAGGCGACCAAGCACAAAGGCAGCGCGGGCACGCACCATCTTTGTGTGGGGAATGAAGGTCAGTTTTTTGTCTAGGGTGACTCCAAGATACTTGGCGTGCGGTTCCCAAGGAACCGATTGGCCCAGCATCGAGATCTCCCTGAAGCGTGGGTGGTCGTCGCCTAATTTGCAAAATAGGACGGCTTTACTTTTGATAGGGTTAACTTCGATCCGCCATTTCCTAAACCATTTCCCGTAGGCGTTGGCTGTGGCTTGGAGGATCTTAGTTATATTATCGGGACTGCGACCAGAGTAGAAAATGGCCGTGTCATCGGCGAAGAGTGCTAATTGGGTCGTATTAGCAGGTCTTTTGGGGAGGTCACTGGTGTACAGTGTGAACAATAGTGGGGCTAGCACGGATCCTTGTGGGACTCCGGCTCTAATGGGGTGGGGGGAAGAGAGAGCGCCCGTGATTCGATATCGGAAACTGCGATTTGACAAGAAGTCTCGTATGATGAGAACGAGACGGTCAGGCACTCCGAGTTGATACAACTTATATAATAAGCCATTGTGCCAGACTTTGTCAAATGCTTTCGCAACATCGAAAAAGAGGACTGCCGTCATCATGCCGCGTGAGAATCCGAACGTGATGTGTTCAACTAGTCGGTGGACTTGTTGTACAGACGAGTGTTTGGTTCTAAAACCAAACTGTTCGTCGGGAATGAGTTTCTTGGAATCGGCAAAATCCTTTAATCGGGAATAGATAATCCGCTCATAAATCTTCGCAAGAGAATTGAGAAGGCTTATGGGGCGATAGCTGGAAGGCTCGCACTTGGGCTTACCCAATGCCGTTAGAGGAAATTTTGTCTTTTATGTGTTTTCTGACGGAGCAACTTCTTTGTCGGGCACTTATGCACAATGGACGGTTTAATAGATTTAAAACATTTTAATTTCGTTTCGTGAGCAGACAAATTACGTCGCCGCTGGAACCGCCCGTAATTACTTTTAAAGAAATTATTTTAGTAACACCTTGTTATTAATTAATTACTGCCATAAGTAATCTGGTGAAAGGTGTATATTTCCTTGAGATTTTAGTCAAACTTTATCATCTATCTGAAACAGAGACTTTGATATTAGATCAGTCTACAGTCGATGATGTTATAGAAATGAATATAATGAAAGTCAGGTAAAAGATTATTACTTGTCGCTTTAAATTTTAGTGCTCCTGATGACTTAGATTTGCTTTCGCTCTATTTCATAAATACATTCAGTATGTATAGTATATTTATGCTTTTTATGTATTTAGTACAGTATATGTATAGTCCTATTTATTTATATGTGTATATAGTTACACCTCAGACTGCCTCATAAGTTTTCTATTTCTTCTTTTCCATCCAAAGGTTGCCTGGAAGAGATTGCAGACAGCGATAAGGCCGCTTATTGTACTCTTTGTCTTACTACTCGTAAAATGTACGTTTTAGTGTACAATAAAGAATATATAAAAGAAAAACTTATAAATCTTATCTGAATAAAAATCAAGCGGAGAATCCGAAATGTTAGACAGCGGCAGCGGAATCCGTTATCAATAATTAATTTATGAAGAACGTAAGTATATCTTATGGAAATCGCTATACAAATGTAGCACGAGCCAATTAAATACGAGTATAATAATAATTTATCCAAATTATGGATGCGACGTTTCCATTGCTTATTCGCAGTATAATCAGTCAACGACTTGGCGACAAATACACGCTGCCAACTTTTCCTCAATTATTATGTGTATGTGCTACATGAGTGGAGCCTAAATTAAAGCTGGTGTTACAATAAATGGCCACGCAAATCTGTACTTAGGTTGCCTTACGGCCGAATTCTGAAACGCCTGTTAATATTAAGTCCCGCTTTATCCTATTTCAGCCGCCCAGTTTCCTACCGAAACAGGTTTCTAGAATAGTTAAAGCGATACTTAATATTAACTGGCGTTTCAATATTCGGCCGTTAGTGCTTAATTGATGACTTCCCTAAATTAATTGTCGAAGTGAAACAGGAAAAGAATTAAAAAATTCACACTTCCGCCCAAAACACTTAACTAAATACGGAAAAGATCTCCTTTCGCCATTTCTTCTCCATAGGAAACCTTCCAAACTCTGTAGGAGTCTCGACTATTTGTAAGTGTCTATGAATGATTTTTTATTTAGTTTTAATTAAAGTTGTGCTTTTTTTACTTTCGGCAGTGAACAAAAGGAACAGCGCTGTGAGAGATATTGGCAAAAAATGATCCTATTTAATGTTTATCTGATAGGTATATGAATATATGACCAGACTTTTTTTATTGGTGTCCAGTGGAAATTCTACATGAACAATAAAATATTGTTTTATTGATTTTGTATTTCATATATTTGTGTATTAAGAATATAATAATTATATTTGCTAGGGCTGCACGTTGCACGTATAGATGCTGTATACTTACGTACAGCATCTATAGAATGATTTAGTTAAACGCGATATATTTCCATGAGCTAATTCAATTCAATGGAGGCTATTCGCGTAAACTTCAGAAAATATTAAGAGTATTATATAATTATTTTTTATATTTTTTAATTTAATTTATAAAATAAGCCAGCAATGTTATTCTCCATCTATCTTTTTGATTAATGAACGTCGATCCGTTGTTCTACTCTGTATTCAGATCCCAAAGGCGGTGTAACATTAATTGGTCTCGGTATAAATGCGACTACATATTAAATAGGGTCAGCAACCCTACGCTACGTGCAGGCATGGAGAGAATCCTGTACTTTTTTTAAACTTTTGGGTAATAATATTCTATTGTCATACTAGGTTCGCGCGTGATTTGAATTTATATTAGATATCTATTAGGCATAATGCAAGGTTGTCAGGTACAAAAAAATGGCGTTATTGTCCATAGAGTAACATGTCACAATAGTATGTAATATGTTGATGCAAAATCAATGCAGCCATAAAGGGAACTAAATTTTAGTATGGAAATGTTACTATCATACAGGATGGGTATCTAATCACCTGCAAGGCTATATTTGAGGGGTTGGAACACCTAGTAATTACTGATACTGTGATTTGTGTATTATATCAGTACTTAACTGGTTTGAGTACAACATGCCCTTACCCCAGCCCGCACAACCTTTCTGGCCTAAATGAGTCAGTGACATACCAGTTATGGTTGCTGTGTGGAGTCCGGATTAAGAATATAGCATCACTCCTTCATCTCCCGTGGATATCGTAAAGTGCGACTAAGGGACTCTAAACCAAAGGGATGGGCAGCAGCGTCCCTTCTGTGAAACAGCAGCCATTCTGCGCTCACCGACCTGCCTACCACTCTTCTTGAGCACTGGCAAACTCCCCTCAATATTAAGAGACACGGAATGTAAACAAATTATTCCATATATCCAAAACAATAAATATTTCGGATAAATGTAACTATTTCCATTAGCATTTTTTACTGGTAACTAGTTATCGCCCTATTGGATTTCAATTGATTCCATCCTCAACCTGTATGGTACAACATAATATGCAAATTATTCTAGACATGTGTTGTACTAACAATGGATACAGGTGTCAGGCAGCGCCAATGGAAACATTTGTTTAGACAAGATACGCAATATGAATGGACGCATTGGTTCCTTTAGGAATACTTAAGGTTTATTGCGACGACTAGCAATACTTTAGGAATATAAACGTAATCATTTTACCATTATAAAGATATAATATTCTAGCAAGTACTAGGAACCTGTATAAATGTTATCGAATCAGCAATTATTTGAAATTTTTTAAAACAACGATAATAGAATTTAGAATAGGAATAAAAAATATAACCTGAAAATAAAAGTTACTTTACTAAAGTTAATTTAATTTTTGTTTTGAGGGGCATAGACAAGTATTGCTGCAGTCACGGTGGACTGGTTGTCATACATTGAAGAATTCCCTTCTTTATCTCAGAAGGTCTTCACCAAATTTAACCAAAGGACCACCTCGGGAGCAAGCTCTTCTAAACAAACAAGGAATCATCCAAATCGGTGCATATAAATATGTAGGAGTTATGGACGAACATACATTTTTAAAAACGTGTAATTCGCGACGATCATACAACCTCGTCCTTTTTTGAGTCGATTGAATATACGAATGTCTGTCTATTCCATATCCGTGTACACATCATCATACCTATCCTCATAAACAGTTTTGATCAAGGAATTTTCCTTGAGTTAGATAATGTCATCTCCATGAATGCTTGGCAGGCAAACAGGTGTTCGCTTGACTTTCCGGGTTTCTCGTAGTTCTGGTTGTTTATAACGTAATATTGTAAAAGTCAACCATTCAATACCAACATTTATAAGAGGGGTCTACATTGAAGATTTTAATCGTGTAATGCTGATAAAAGGGTGTTAAATAAATGTTCCGTTGATTATTCATTATCTAGACATTCAAGGATGCATTTCCAGTTCAAAGAAGTGTTATGTCTCACTAGATATGTTATCAGTTTTAAGCCGTGACGGGTAGGGCTTCAAGTACACTGCGACAAGACGCAGCGCGAAGTGAATTACTACATCGACATGTTTTTGTGACTGCCGTAGTGTTGTTTTAGACTTTAATTAAATATGTAGAGTCCTATGTATATGTTTGATTTATTACGGCACGGATGGTGCAGTGGCTGATACAGTCCGCTGCTGCGCACCAGGTCGTGGGTTCGATTCCCGCACGGAACAAATATTTGTACGATCTGCAGGTAGTAGTAGTAACTGTACCCACGACAAGAGAGAAATAGAAGTGGGGGGCACCGTTGAAAAATAAAGAATTGACCTGAATTCATGTTGGTCATAATATAGTCAATGCACAAACATGGATGAGGCCAGAAACAGCTAAATAACGAAGGACGTGACGAACACCAGAATACAAAACTCGTATACTAACTACTGTGGGTCTAGCAAGAATATTTTGACGTATAGTATCGTAACCGTAAGTCAATTTTGAATTGAAAATACTGGTTCCGCACAGAATTTTTATTTTAAATTGAATACTTTATACAAATCTGTATATATAATACAAATTGTGTTTGTCGCATAAATTAAAACAAAAATGCTATAGGATAGTTGTATTTTCGATTCCAAATTCACTTACATTAGCGTTACGTTTACGACACTATACGTCAAAATATTCGTGCTAGGCCCTCTGAATGGGTATGGGTTAAAGATAGATCATTTACATATCCCGAGAAACTTCATGTTTTGACCATATCTTATCACGATTTGCACTATCTCAAGCAACATTAGTAAGTATACGCTTCAAATCAGTGAAATACTAAAAACCTTGATGTTTGTTATGTCAGAGATAAAAGTTAATTTAACAAGCGAAAAACGAACTTATCACGGTATACAAAACGCAAGTGTCACCTCACCGGTGTAAGTAACCCCAAAGTAAATATAAATACAGATGTTTCTGTGTGCAGAGATAACACATCACGAGTAACATTGGTCGAATAGTTAACTAAAGGACTAGAATCCGGAGCCGTTAAAATATTACAAAAAAAAAGTTAACTAAATAACTAATGGCTAAATACTGAAACGACTAATTAAATCCCGTTGAATTACGAATTTGAGACTTTATACCGAAAACGGGCGTCTCAACAAGTTAAGCGGGATTTAAATATTAAGTGGCGTTTTAGTATTCGGCCGTTAGTATATTGGAAACAACATTTTAGGAACAATGATAAATACATCAAAGAACTCAGTTCCTAAAATGTAGCATGACTCACATTCAAAATAATCTTACCGGTTTCCGTAGAAAATAAAACTATACAGTTCGAGAAGACAGATTACAGAATTCATTCCTGAAATAGCTTCACGAAGAAGTTATTAATAATTATTCTCCACAAGGTCGAACCTACTGGTAGAAGTGTTGAATGAACCATCAATTGTTTATATTTTTCTGGTGTTAAAAGATAATTACAGCTTGTAATGTTGTAATGTTTTGATCTTATTTCCGTTGCTCGTATTTACAGTAATTAAGATACTTACTGTTATTTTATTGCTGTAGTTACTAATTATGTACATATATATAGCACGCATGATTTGCTTCAAAACCTTAAACATGGTAATACCTGTGCCCCTTTGTTAGAACTAAATTTGTTTTAGTCTACACACTACACAGTGTCTCATTATCATCTTCATCATATCAACCAAAAAACGTCTACAACTAACAAAGCCTCCCCCATGAGCCGACCAGTAACATGCCATGTGTCGTCATCTTGGAGGGAGTTTGCCAGTCTGACTCATCACGCTTGGCAATCGGGTTGGTGAGTCGGGTGGGTGGTCAGAATAGCTACTGTTTCACAGGAGGGACGCTGCTGCCCATCTCTCTGGTTTAGAGCCATTTAGTCGCCTTTTACGCCATCCACGGAGAGATAGAGTGGTGCTACATTCTTAATACGGACACCACACGGCTAACTACGGAGTGCACAATGGCTATGTTTGCATACAGGTGAGAGGAACTTGTTTATTACGTCTTGTTAATATAACAAGCATTGGGTGCATCTTAAAATAACGCGATATATTCTGTAGTCTTACCTCACCATTATTGTTTAAACAAGCTAGAGTTCGCAGAAAACTATCTAGTATCTTCCTTTTATGATAATGTATTTTCGATCATTCATCAATCGTTGCCGTTGATTTGCCAGGTTTAAAACGAACACGATTGAACCACAATTCAAACTACGATTATTTACCCATACGCATTCGGGCTAAAATCATATCTGTGCCGCAATGCAGGCTTACGTGATGCAGAATAATAGTCTGGAAAATGTTCCAGATGTACAGTAGGATAATTTACTACTTACATACATCTGGGAAATGAACTAATTCTAACACAACGATATCATGCTTAATGTTTATAGTTAGGTACATGCAGTCACAGCTCAGATATACGTATTGTCTTGTAAGTTTTACAGCTACTGTTTAGTCACAAAGCTGTTAAACTTTTTTTACCATTGAAAAATGGAATCCACAATGTTTTGCTAGCCTGTATTTCGGATTTCTCCATGCATACACATACCGATAGTTGATGGAAGTGGAACTAGACACAGTCATTACTTTCTCAAGGTCCATAAAATAACAATGATACAATTTAAATTATGTAATAAGAAAAAATGATTCTGAATGCCAGTTATAAATTGAAATGTGAAAGCGTAACAAGAATTTTTAAATAAGAAACCGACCACTGTGTTTAGTGTTATTGCTACGTGTGTTTTAATTTTAAACAAGTTTCTTTTGTTGATAAGCCAACAGAAAATGTCTGGACGAGTCATTGACTCCTGCTATGTATTTATATTTCATACATTAATGTATGAATATTTGGTAAGAGTTTTATAGTGTTTTTACGATACTTAATATAATGCAGCGTCACTTGCATGTTTGTAAAATGTTATATAACCTTCCCCAAGCTGTTTTTGCGTTTTCAGAGTATCAGTTGTTACTATAGAGTTCCATACTGGCACAATCGCAGGGTACCTACAAGAACTCTTCGAGGTGGCAGCAAAGGTATAGAGGGCTAGGATCAGCACAAAAGATCCACAAGGGTCGAGGTGCGATCGGCGAAAGCTGAGCCCGACATATAGCCGACAATAGATTAGGTTGCTACTGAGTTTGCATTTCTAGTCATGCATCTTTAAATGATACGCAAACGCAAAAGTAACGTCAACTGCCTACTTAAAAACTACTAGGACCTTGAAGCTCAAGCGAGTGTGTGTGTAGTTAACGCTTCTAAGGCAGCGACTGCGTTTTTATCTTCATCAAACGCAGTAACGCGTGAACAGTCTACTTTCAAAAAGTATATGGCCCGTATTAAATACAGGTCGAGAATCAAAACTCAAGTAGAACATGAGTCGAGTGAGAAATTGCGGCTAATCAAATATGAGCCCTACGTAATAGGTCCAGCATTTTTATTCAGTAAATAAACTATAATCAAGATCTCTTTACCCGATTTACTTACCAACATTCTAACCATAGAGGTTGCACTGAAGAAAAAACCTAGAAGACTGATAGAAAACCGATAGCGAAGACCTCTAAAGGTACTGGAATAATCTGAGAGAATAACTTGCACGGAAGTTTCCTTTGTAATGTACATAAGCGATGTTTAGTTTCTGTAGCCTACTCATTTTTGAACTTCCGTGTTTACTTTTTACCTCGTGGAAACTGCTAACTCTTTAGGTATTTGGTGCACTATATTTTTAATCATTATAATTAACACATGCCTTCTAGGTGTTCCTTTTCTGTTACAATGCGTTTTACGGCGGCGTTATGTACGGCAAGATCACATTTAAAATTCCTGATGAGTTAAACAGAGCATGGAAGGAAAAAACATTGGCTCAGTTATGTTAAGTGCTTACTCGGTTATGTACCGCAGCCACATACACGCAGAAAACGAGCAATCACTCACCTTACATCCATTGCTTTTATTTTAAATATTTTGTTTTAAATATGTCAACGTGCGTAGCTATTCTTCGTAAGGTTGTTGTGGTACAGCCATAAATCCCACGTGCTATATACTCGGTCTTTAGTGGTAATCGAAATTGATAAACGATGTGAAAAATGTTTAAGGAATTTAGGCAATCAGAAGAGCCAGGCAGGTGCAGTAAGCTCACTGTGTTTTGCTTTTATCAGTTTCCTAGCTGTTGACATTAGGTACCAACCTGTTGATTATTCACGTGATATAAGTATGCGCTATTTTATTCAAAAGTAAAACAAGCTCGACGCTAATTCTTATTTGTTCAAGCATTTAATGATTAGGTAAATTTTTATCTGGTAGAAATTATTTGTGGCGCCAGTAATAACAAAACACATTAAGTACCTACTTAAGTACTTATATCATGAAATGCAGCGAACGATACGATCGTTCGCCAGACGATAATTTTATGGGTAATCCTAATCACTCATTATCTCAACAAATCAGGGTCATTTGCGATAAGTCACGCAAGTGTACGGCCTAAGGAGCTCTCGGGTCTCTTTGTCTTTATTTTTATCTCATACTTATTGTTTATTTCCAAAAGAATTCCTGCTATTTACATAACCTGAAGTAATTTACCTATAACTAATCTTACCATTGAATGTGTCGTACGCTGTAGGCTGATATTCTTCTCGGAACGTGTCTTGCGCGTACGCAGCTATCAACGAGCTCTTCCCCACAGCTCCATCACCCACCAACACACACTTTATCTTCTCCTTCTTTCCACCTTTCACCTTCCTCCTATCTTTTATCTGAAACATTCGATTCAAAGTCCGTCTGCTCTTCTTGTCCCTGACCGCCCACTCGTTCACTTTATCACAGCAATTCAAGTCTTCAGACATATCATCTCCTATCACAGTGCGACCGTTGTCTTCGGCCACTTCGGAATAATCGTAGTCATCGTCATCCCGCGACGATATCGGGAACTGGCTCGGACTGTGCACACCGAACACGAACGGCCCGTCTCTCTCGGGCACACGGGCAGCGAACCCGTTCGCCGGAGTCGGGGGCTTCGCATAATGCACTACCGGAGCACGGTACTGACTCGAAAGGTACTCGTCAGACGCCTGCGGATCAAACCTAAACACCAGTTCTGCTTCCCTCCGATCCAAACTGAGCTCAGGAGGCGTTACTTTATCTTGAAAGTATCCAACTTTCTCGCGTGCCCTTGTCTCCTGCAGTCGCCTTTCGAGTTCGACGTTCGACGGTTTCCAATAATCTGGTCGGTATTCGTAAGAATAATCTGTGGGCAGGTTCCTTGGCGCGGGCAAAGGCCGTTGTAGGCCGGTATCGCGGGGAGGCGCGCGTGGTGGTACCATTAGAGGCTTTTGCGGTTCCGCCAACAACGGCCGGCGCGACGACTGGTTCGCGTTTCTGTTAAACATGATCCCCTCTAAACTGGGAGACATTTGCACTGTCACAAGTAGTTGCCGACAAACGGATTATCGAGGAGTGCGTTCGCGCACATTACTTGCACGATGTAATCGAAATATATCGCGGTTTGTGGAGCGCGCGGGCGCGAATTACGGCGTGCCGTCACAGCGGAGAACAAAACGCGACTGTCTCGTCTCGGGCCTTCGCCTCGCGGACGGCGCGGCGACCGGTAGCGGCGCCCCCCGTGACGGAGAAATGACCTGTTGCTTCTGTTACCTGATCAGGTACACCGTACAAGCGACCGTTTCGCGAGCAAAGCGCAGCTGCTGCCCATGAACAAAGCCGTCATATGGCGTCGCCAGCCGCCTCACGTAGCCCCACTAGGAAATTCATTCACGATATCCAACGATGAATGAACCACAACGTGTTTTGTTTACCAAAATGTTTAATGTTTACCTATTAGGTATAAGTACCCTACCGATTTAAATTTGTATCTATTGTATTATATAGATATGGATTGAATGTTGGAAAAGGCATGTTTTATCAAAGTATTGTTTAGGGTACATTATTATACCTTTAATAAATCTGCTGTGGGTTATTATTAGGGTTGGCAGTTTTGGTACCAAACTGCCTATATATACCAATATGCCCATATTCTAAATTATTAATGGCGCACTTATTGTGGTCTATTTGTTGTAGGTAGGTGTAATTTATTATTAGCCGGTTACGAATAGCACCAACCCATCTCATCCCGTGGCTATCGTAAAAGGCGACTATAAGACTAGCCGCAGGATGGGCAGCATCATCCTTCGAGTACATTAACAATCGCTAACCCGCCTGCCAAACGTGGCGATTATGGCAAAACCTCCCAATCAGCACACAGCATACCCATAACGGTCAGTGTCGCGATCTTTGGGGTGGGTTGGTCCAGCAGTGGACTTTATTCGGCTGAAATTATTCGGTGTAATTTATTATAACCAATCATACAGATACAGATAGAGTATCTACGCTAAAATACTTTGTTTACAAATAATTTTAATATATTTTTTGTTTGGCAAACTCCTCCTTTCTCTCTTTTACTTTTCCCGGTGTAAATGAGTCCGGTAGACCGTCTACCGTTTCGGTAGAATAAAAAGTTTTTTTTTAGAATAGGATGCTTATATTTTCAAAATAATGACTATGCATGGTACCTTTTATGCTGTATGTTTACCGGTGGTAGGTTTGGAGACCGCGCACCAGAAAACGCAGCGTGGTACAACCTTCAACGAGGTGGACAGATGACCTGGTGAAGTTCGCTGGGTGTCGTTGGATGAGAGCGGCATGTGAGCGCTCGTTGTGTAAATCTTAGGGGGAGGCCTTTGTTCAGCAGTGGACGTCCTTTGGCTGATATGATGATGATGAAGCAGTAGTGTTAAAACTTTAGACATTAGTGTGCTCCGGTTAGAAGGGTACTGTAAATAGTGAAATTACTGGGCATAAGAGACCAAATAATTTAGTATCCCGAGGGGACGAGCGCAGTGCGGAGCCACGCAGGACTAGTCATGGGCAATTGGTAAGGACAGGCATGGTGCTTATCACCGGGCGAATGACTTGCTCGTCTCGTCACCATGTTATATAAACATAAAGAGTAACCATGGAGTTTCTTGCCCGTTCTTCTCCATAGGAAACCTACATCTTGGAACGCGGCACCTAGAGTCTGACTATTCATGAGTGCCTGTAATTGGTTTTATATGAATAAAAATATTTTTATCTTTTATCTTTATCTTTACATATAAAAAGGTAGAGCCTACTTTATTTCTGGTATCACAAACTGCAAGTAAACTTTATTTAGTGTAAAACGAGAGCAAGTTTATTTTATATCATATCGGCTATACGTCCACTGCTGAACAAAGGCCTTTCCCATAGATTTCAAAACTGTGACATAATTTCGGGGGGTATTGGCCTCACCACGCTTGGCAGGCGGGTTGGTGAGCGCAGTATGGCTACCGGTTCACAAAAGGGACGCTGCTGCTCATCCCTCTCGTTATATTTCCTCAGTCGCCTTTTACGACATCCACGGGAGGAGATGGAGTGGTGGACACCACACAGAAAAAGTTTATTTACTGTTACTATAAAAAACAAGTTGGCGTAATAGATTAGAAATAAAAAAGGTACTTGACATAAAAATATAAAACAGTACAAGCAGCAAATACACATCTACAGATAGGTACCTATATTGTGGTTTGTGGCTTTATGTTCTTAACAAAGTATTTATAAATGGCAATAACATACATTACAAATTCCATGCTACTCTGGAATTAAAGAAAATGCAAAGTGAGGCTTATATGTATGCACGGTATCCAATATTCAGCGTTGTGGATCACTACCTATATATCTAAGAGCCGACACGTGCTGAAAAGTTGAAGATGGCCACCATAGGCCGCATGATTTTAGTTGGTAGCAGTCCTACGTAATCGTTCTTCCTTCCCAAGCCGAGCGGTGTCCAAGAAAGTTTTCTAAACGCAGAAAAATCGTTGTTATTGGCAAATAGTGTAAGATAAACATCCTATATTGTTACTAGAATATTTATTACCAAAACAAGTGGGCTACAGTAAACTGCAAGTCTGCACTCATTGAAGCCGCGTCTTTGTGCAGTGTTCGATCTAACTATACGCTTTCACCTCATGGAAAAGTGGCAAGGATTTGCATGTACAGGATCTACGCTCAAGTCAAATGGCTTACTAGGTATTGCGATCAGATCAGAATGCAATACTGGAAATAGGTACTTATTCTGTGCATGATAAGTATGATGACAGATGCCATGTTTGCAAAGAATAGCTTTAAAACTTAATAATATTAGAGCTTCCAGATCCTTCCAGCCAGTAGGGAGACTTACTGCTCAATATTGAGACATGACGATAGATATGTTAAAGTGTAAAGCTATTGCTGTAAGAAAATTCGCTTTCATATTCCAATTAGATAGAGCTGTCAACCATAATTAGGTGTGCAGACATCAACCTCTAGAGAGACTTCATATTATGAGAACCCAACCCACGACTTCCAATGCTGGACAAAGACTCACTATTTTTGTAGGACTCTCTCGGAACAAACGGGATCGGCGGGATGATTACATAAGTCGCAGACGCTTTGCGACAGGCGTAGATCGCTGAACTGATCCCAACACAGATTATAATAAGTTACTTCGTGTAATATGCCAAGAATTCAATAAATCGTGCCCCATAAAGAATATTAAACTAAACAATAAATGTAATTTTAATGAATGGGCTACTAAAGGCATTAGAAAAAGTAGAGATGTGCTTTACAGTTTGTATTCTGAAAAACATTTTACGTCGGATGAATCTTTTAATGCTTATGTTAGAAATTACTCGAAAATATTTAAAAGGGTATGCGCGTTTGCTAAATCAAAATTAATCAGTAGCACAATAAGTAAATCTGATAATAAAATAAAAGCAGTATGGAAGGTTATAAATAATGAAACTGGGCAAATAAATCGACGGGATCCCGAATTATCTTTAAAAATCAAAGATAAAACCATATCGGGCAAAGTAGAAGTAGCCAACGCATTTAAAAAAAATTTCAACAATATCCCGATCGAAGTAACTAGTTCACTTGATTCGTCCCCTACATTAGCAGAGTCATTGCTTAAACAATATTTTACTAAATACATTCCAACTTTTAAATTCCGACATGTCAATATATTTACAGTTATTAAATCTTTTAAGAGTTTAAATATGAAAAGTACTGAAGACTTATGGGGTATATCCGTTAAAGTGGTAGGGTCTATCATCGATAACATCGCCCCATTTCTTACAAAACTTTTCAATGATTGTATCGATAGTGGAACATTCCCTGATTTAATGAAACATAGTAAAGTCATCCCAATTTTTAAATCAGGATGTAAGCATAATCCCTCTAACTATAGACCTGTTTCTGTGCTTCCAACATTGAGTAAAGTTTTTGAAAAAGTTATGCTTGATCAGATGATGGTTCATTTTAATAAAAACGAGATTTTGCATGATCGACAGTTTGGCTTCACGAAGGGTCGATCGACTACGGACGCGGGCGCGAAACTAATCACTCATATACTAGAAGCCTGGGAGGGCTCACAGGATGCCCTTGGTATCTTCTGTGATCTTTCCAAGGCTTTTGATTGCGTTGATCACAATACGCTCGTTTGTAAATTGGGTCACTACGGAATTCGTGGACCAGCTCTCGACCTTGTATTATCATACCTTTCCAAACGACAGCTAAAAGTGGGTATAAATGGTATAACATCATCAGGGTCTCTAATAAAAATGGGCGTGCCACAGGGCTCCATTTTGGGCCCCGTCCTGTTTTTAGCCTATATTAATGATCTGCCATATATGATGTCAGCATTATGTAATACAATTTTATTTGCTGATGACACTTCGCTTATTTTTAACATAAACAGGAAAGACAATGAAGTTGTTCATGTCAATGAGAGTTTAATCTCTCTGTCTAAATGGTTTACTGCAAATAATCTCTTATTAAATGCAAATAAAACAAAATGTTTAAAATTTTCGTTGCCAAATGTACCTCAAGTCGGATTGGAAATAATTTTCGAAGGCAACAATCTTGAGATTGTACATGAAACCGTATTTCTAGGTATAACCATTGATTATAAACTACAATGGGGTGCTCATATAAAGGCTTTATCAAGTAAGTTAAGTTCTGCTGCATTTTCAGTTAGGAAAATTAGGCATCTAACTGACGTAGCTACGGCCAGACTTGTATATTTTGCGTATTTCCACAGTATAATGTCATATGGCATTATGCTGTGGGGAGCAGCAGCTGGTGTAGATTCAATATTTATATTACAGAAGAGAGCCATCCGCGCAATATATAATATGAGCCCTCGCGAATCACTTAGAGAGCTCTTTAAACATATCAATGTACTAACAATGCCTTCTCTTTACATTTTTGAAAATATTATGTTTGTCCGTAAAAACTTGCTAATGTTTAAAGTAAAAAGTGACATTCATTGTATAAATACCAGAAATAGACATAAAATAGTAGTACCTAAATTTAGATTGTCCAAAACCAACAAATCGTTCTTAGGTAACTGCGTTCGGTTTTATAATAAGATACCAAAAGAAATTACTGATCTGACAGTCGGGAAGTTTAAATCGCACGTCAAATCAATTCTTATAAAAAAAGCATATTATAGGATTAAAGACTATGTTGACGATAGGGACATATGGCGTTAGCCCTTTTCTGCACATGTGGCTTCCCTGGAAACCTAATATATCTGAAGTGATATTTGCATTGTATAGCTGCCATATTTATCTTTTATATATAGATGACTAATTTAAATACTTTGTAACGAACAGATTTGTAAAAGACGTAAAAACAATGACAAAAAAGACCTAACCCTGAGTTTCTTTCAGCATTTCTTCTCAGAGGTTGTCATGTAGCGAAATGCCCTCCGTTGTTTCAATATGACGTGTAAAAGTGTCTGTTAGGACCTATTTACTGAATAAATGATTCTATTCTATTCTATTCTATTCTATCGCGCAGACACCGTTCTTAAACGTCATTTTGGTATTACGTATTTGCCGATAGCGATTAAGCAGGCGAACGCTGACGCACACTGTTGGACGATCAATGAACTAAAAATTGCATCCTCGGCTTTCAATTTCAGGCTCTTTTCCACTGGGAATCCTCAGATGCGCGATACCTGCTGTCGCTGTTTTTAGCTAATACGGTTGCCGATCGCGTAACCATTGAGATGATAAATCTTGTAAAATAAACTCGATTGTATACACTGACATTTTACATAGACATCTTAGATTGTATTTTTTTCAGATTCTTCATGATGTTCCATGTAATGAAAAGATAACAAATACCTACCTACGCGAAGTCTGAATTTTGTTCCTACAGCTGCGCAGTATCTGTACTACTTAAATCAATAAAATTGTTTTCAACATAAACGGTTAAAATATCGAGCCAAGGTTTCAGTGGGTATTATACTTGGATTAGCAAGTGATATTTAAGCGAAGGTTAAAGCACTTTGGCAAAGTTCAAACTTATAGAAGAATGTAAGGCTGGCCACACACGGGTAGTTCGCCACAGCCACAACTGATAGCGTTATGCTGTGGATAGATTTTTTCATGTTTAGTAAGGAATCGCCGCATACCTACATAAAGGGCGGTCAGTGGCAGAGCTAACTTTGGCCACGGCGAGCCAATATTTTTTCTTTTTGCTGTCCATTGGAAATTCTAAATGAACTTCCATCGCTCCGGGGAAGAGCGAAGGGGTATGCCGGACTCCTACCGGCTAAAACCACTGGAGCAGTCATCTTCGGCACTGAAGGGGGGCGCCAGGTCCTCGTAAAGTCGTAAGATCACACTAGAGCCGCCCATTGGTTCCACGCCTTTAGGCGCTTAAAACTATTTATTATCTATGGTATGTACAAAGCACGTGTGCTGCTGACTGACGATGACGTACCGTTGACAGATGACAGCTGCAAATAAGTCCCTGACGCGTTCCATTCATTATTAAATAAATATACATTACTTACCATTAAACTGAGATAACACATAGCAGTATTACTGTAGAAAAACAGAGAAAATAAAGACACATCAAGTTGAACATTGACAATATATTCCGAAATTCCGAATGAAATACAAATAGACAATTGGTTGGTGAGGTTAGGTTTGGTATCGCGTATTTCTCTAACGATATAAAACGCTTTAAAGAATATAGTGTTAGTTTTAATCTAATAAGTGAAGCTGTATATTTTACACAATGGCAAAGTTTAAATTGAGTAAGTAAAATCTGACCACATTTTGTATTAACACGAGACTAAACCAATACTTAAGTTTTTACTTTTATTATTCTTATAGCTCATTGCCTTGGCCAGTTGCACTCACTGGTCGGTAGACGATCGGTGAGGTTAAACAACGCCCAGCGCGGTCAGTCTATGGGTGACCGCATTGTGGTATTTGAACCGAGCGTCTCCGTGTTTCGGAGGGCAAGTAAAAACGTCGGCCTCGTTTGTTGTCATGAGATTACAGTCGGTTAGCCAAGTCTGGGGCCGTTAGACGGCTTGAATAACAGACAGAAGGTCTGCCAATAACCAGATGAAAACGCACTAACTATAAGAAAGACACATATCATTTGATGATTCATAATGTTTAGGTTGTATTCAATTTATCTCTGAAATGACAGTGATTGCTTAACATATATAATTTTACCAAGAAAATGAGTAATAGCAATGCAGGAAAACAAAACTGTTCATAATGCACAATGTTCAACATAAGTTGAACTTGATTAATAATTAATAACCAAATGCAAAAAACCTAAATAGTTTTATTATATCATTCCTAACTGCAATACCGGGTATTGAACTTCCAATATCTTGAAACTTTAAAACAATTTCCAAACTTACATTATGTCCTAAAATCACAAGTGAAATAACAGTGTTTTTTTATATTCTTTCAGAAAAACCATCAAAGAGGCAGCCGGCTCGCCTCCGTTATAAAATAGAAAAGAAAGTAAAAGATCATAACAGAAAGCTAAAGAAAGAAGCAAAAAAAAACCCAAAATCCAAGAAAACTAAGCCCATCCAGATCCCAAATGGTTGTCCATTTAAAGACGACATACTGAAGGAGGTAGAAGCTGTGAAGAAACATAAGGAGGAAGAACGACAAAAAAAGAAAGATTTAGCTAAACTTGAGAAACAAAAGAAAAAGGAAGAAAAGAAACATGGAAACGTTAGTATGGGAACATTGGTAAGTGAATATGTGTAATATTATAAATTATAGTGTCCTGACTGCATTTTGGCTAAGATTACAGCTGTTCCCAGATAACTTCTTGACATCTAGAGTTTACAGCACTGTCCTCCTTATGAAGAGTGTAGTAACTAAATTGTCACCGCCAAGAGAATGCATTCCTTACATCTGTTAATTGGTCTAATGTTGTGTAGTGATATTAAATTTCAATTACAATATGATTTTAATCATAGTAATGTCAACACACAATAAACTCAAATAGTTCAGTGCTAAATTAAATCTTTAATATAACAGAACTAAACCAAACAAGTCTCTTGGCGGCTGCACTTTAGTTACTGCACTCTTCGTAAGGAGAGCAGAGTAGTGGACATCCTTCGGCTGATATGATGATGATGATAATGGTCAAGACCACTTTCAACAATCAAAAACCATTCCACATACCTTGCCTGGTGATACAAAACATAAAAGACCACCAGTACATGTCTATGGCGGCAGCACATTGTTACATTGTAATAAAAAATTAAGTGCAAACCTTAACTTCTCAGGGCTTAGATGATTGTACTTCACAGAATAGTGTTTTCATAGGTATTTGCATCTATAATCAATCTTCTTAATAGACATTTTCCCATTGTGTTACAGGTAGAGAATGCTCAAGCTAGAGGTAAAGTTCATGACGCTTTCAAAGGTGATGAAACATCAGATGATGTGGAATTTGGCAAGGACAGGAGACAAGAAAACTCACTCAAGACTTACTATAGAGAGTTTAAAAAAGTGATATCAGAAGCTGAAGTCATCTTAGAAGTGGTTGATGCTAGAGATCCATTAGGTAAGGAGTAAATTATTTACTGTCTCAACTGTTCTTGTACTTTATATTCCCATTGTAAATGTGATAGGTAGTCTGGGGTCTCCCAGGATCTTATCTCTTAGTTGCAAGATTCCAATACCCTTTGGTAAAAGAGGAAGTGGCTTATTCTTTGCCAGGAAACAACCACATTGTTGATTTATAGGTCACTACGCTGTCAAATTATCTGTGTGGTGTCCGGATTAAGAATATAGCACCACTCCATCTCCTCCCGTGGAGGTCGTAAAAGCTGACTAAGGGACTCTAAACCAGAGGGATGGGCAGCAGCGTCCTTTCTATGGAACAGTAGCCATTCTGCGCTCACCAACCCGCCTGCCAAGCGTGGTGAGTACTGGCAAATTCCCCCCAATATGATGACACAGTTGTGGAAATCTATGGGGGAGGCCTTTATTCAGTAGTGGACTTGTATGGCAGATATGATAGGCTGTCAAATTGTCAATAACGTTTGTACATTTAATTGTTCTATTAATCTACCAGTCTGAACAATAATTAATTATTATTCTACCTTCTCGTAATGAATAAAGATTAAACTACTTCTTTGAAGGCACCCGGTGTTCTCAAGTAGAGGAAGCAGTCCGCGAGTCTGGGAAGCGGATAGTTTTAGTCCTCAATAAAGCCGACCTTGTTCCTCGCACTAATCTCGAGGCATGGCTCAAGTACTTGCGCCGGACAGCCCCCGCTGTACCCTTTAAAGCATCTACACAAGATCAGCAGCATAACCTTGGAACGAGGAAGATGAAACATGTTGTTAAAGAAAAGCAGATGAAAGGTTAGAATTTCTTTATTAGAATACCAATCATACTATGAACTCAAATATTAAGAACCATATCAAGATTAGCATTGAATTTTAGGTGGAGCTGAGTAGAATAGAATAAATAATTTGGCAATTAGGTCATAACTGACACTTTTACCTGTCATATTCAAACAACGGAGGGCATTTCGCTGCATCCATGAAATACCGAAAAAACACGGGACTTGCCTTTTTTTCGTTATTTTCTTTAATGGCTGTTACAAATCTAATCTTCGGTATTCAAAATATTATAGTAACGGATAACTGTACATTGATAAAAATATATATATGTACAATACGAAAAGTACTAAATACACTTGGCTTCCAGGGAAGTAGCATATGCATAAAAGAACGAATGCCAATTTATTATGTCCCTGTCATCAACATAGTCATTTTATGAGAATTTAACCTCTGGCAAACTACCAATAGAATCAACAACCATTCACCAACTACAATTAAAAAGTCGCCACTAAATCTTTAATGCATTTATCTTTATGAATACATTTCCAGGATCAGCATGCGTCGGTGCAGAACTTGTAATGAGTCTGCTAGGCAACTACTGTCGTAACAAGGGAATCAAGACGTCCATCACAGTTGGTGTTGTTGGCTTGCCCAACGTTGGCAAGAGCTCTATCATCAACAGCTTGAACAGGTCCAAAGCTTGCAATGTTGGAAGCACTCCGGGTGTCACTAAGTAAGTCACGGTTTACCATCAGCTTATCACAAATCACTGCTTGCCAAAGGCAGCCTACAGTGCCTAAAATAAGCATGCTGGGCAAAGAATTTCATAACCGCAAAGTCGGCTAGCCAGCGTGGCGGTGAGGTTGACTCTAAGGTAAGTAAGTTGAGGTCTAAATTTCAGTACATTCAATTAGTGTGCTATTACTACTTATAAATATTGTTTAGAATCATGGTATAAGTGTATTCGGTGGATCTTATGACTCACATCCAGCATGCATCTAACAGTTTATAACAAGAACTACATCAAATGACAAGATAAATCTTTTAGCAATCTGAATTTTGCTTATATCACAGTCTCCATATTATATAAGCATAAATGTCTACTGCTGAATATGAGCCTCCCTGCGCTTTATAGTGAACCATCATTGCCTATCAATCAATCAATCAATTGTCACCCCATATGGTAAACCCCCTTAGCAGTCTGGTTGACCTGGCCCGAGCAAAGTATTTTACTACATTTTATTTCCTACTAGTAGTGCCCCGCGGTTTCAGCCGCCGTTTAATTTAAAACAAGTCGAAAATAAATAAATATATATATTGGATAGCAGGGTATTTTTTTGCGCGTATCGCTTTTTCTAAAATAAAATTAGTCTTAGTTACTTCTTATAACACCAGCTATCTGCCAGTGAAATCCTGTCAAAATCGATCCAGCCGTTTCGGAGATTAGCTGGAACAGACAGATAGACAACATTTTTTAAAGTTGTTTATTTGTTATAAGTACCATATATACTTTCATATGCATTTAGTAAAAAGCTGTTATTTTGACATTACAAACAGACACTTCAATTTTATTTATTTGTATAGATGTATAGATTATTAGTTTGCTAGTTTTTTGTTGAAGAGTTATTCATTTGTAACCGATTGATTCATGCGTCAAGGCGCCCGCTACACTAGACATTAACCTTTAGTCCATTTACGTCACCGATTGATGGAAGGGGTAGCCGACTCTTGCCGAGAACTACACGGATCTAGCCATATCCAATCAATATTTTTATGTATTATCTCTCTTTTCAGACAAATGCAGACCGTACAACTAGACTCCAAGATTAAAATTCTGGACAGTCCAGGCATTGTGTTCCACTCCGGTCCTGAGAGCGACTCGTCCGTAGCTCTGAAGAATGCGGTGCGCGTGGGCAGCCTCAAGGACCCCGTGACGCCCGCAGCCGCCATATTGCAAAGAGCTAATAAACAGACGCTCACAGAACTCTACTGTGTACCAGAATTTAATACCCCACAGGTAAGTCATATGATCCCTTTTTATGTATGTTGGCTATGTTTTCAGAATGTCTATTCTATAGCCATGATTGATACTTTCGAAGCCTTTCCTCAAGTAAGTTTTGAGTGGCTTGCAGAATAACTAAATGTAAATAATCATCCATCATCAAAGGTGGATTAATCAAGGTTATTCAGAGATATTCTGTGTAGTGTCCAGATTGAGAATATCCACTCTATCTCCTCTCGTGGATGTCGTAAAAGATGCTAAGGGACTCTAACCCATCCCTCGTTAGTAAATATGTAACTATCTGCCAAAAAATTGTAGTATAAGTCTTAAATGTAAAAGAGTCTTATTTAACTAGTTTCTTGATTAAAGTAACTATGATTGTATATATAATTACTAAACCGTGTGGTGTCCTGATTAAGAATATAGCAGCACTCTCATCTCCTCCCGTAGATGTTGTAAAAGGCGACTAAGGGACTTTAAATTAGATGGGATGGGCAGCAGCGTCCCTTCTGTGGAACAGTAGCCATACCGCGCTCACCAACCCGTCTGCCAAGCTTGGTGAGTACTGGCAAATTTCCCCCAAAATGATCGACACAATTGTGGAAACCTATAGGGGAGGTTTTTGTTCAGCAGTGGACTTCTTATGTGATATATATGAATATAAGAAATACGGCATTTTAATATGACATAAGTTCCGTGTTAGTACATCTTTTCACAATAATTTAGTTAGTTAATTTATACATAAAAAACATAATATGCATGTTTACAGGCATTCTGTTTATCTACCGAGATGTATGGCCTATAGTATAGATAACTCTATCTGTGTATAGTTACCAAGTACATTATATTGTTTGTCCCACTCAATCTATCATCATCATCATCATCATCATTTCAGCCTAAAAACGTCCACTGCTGGATAGAAGCTTCCCTCAAAGATTGCCACAACGAATGGTATGGTTTTGTGTGGTTTGCTCATTGGGCGGTTTTGCAATAATCGCCACGCTTGGCAGACGGGTTGGCGATCGCAGTTGAGTTATAAATGTACTTTAAAGTTGCTGCTGCCCATCCTACGGCTAATCCCATAGTCGCCTTTTACGACATCCACGGGATGAGGTGGGGTGGTGGTATACTAAACCCAGTCAATACTGTCTGTGAATACCAAAGTCTTTTTCAGGAATTCTTCGCGCACCTTGCGTCTCGTATGGGCAGGTTCAAGAAGGGCGGGGTGCCCGATCAGGAGGCCGCTGCCAGGATACTGCTCAACGATTGGAACACTGGCAAGGTTAGTTACTGATTACAAAAACATAATTGTTTATGTTATTTAGTGATATAAGTTTTTAAACTGACATGGTCACTAACACTATTATTGGAACTAAAAACGGGATATTTACCATGTTTTTTATTACTTTTGAGTTCCCGATATTTCGGCGCTGTTGCAAGCGCCATGTTCACGGATAAACTAAAGTTTTTGCGGGTGGATGTTTATGAGCAGACAAAACGATCTACCCTCTTCCTTAAACGTTTTGTGCGCTGGGTGCCGCTACCACTATCACTTAAGTCACTCACAACTCGACTTTGTTCCCGACATACGAAACTCACTGTGTCCAGGGATTCGATTGTGTAAAGACCGAAAGAGTGCCGTAAAAAGTTCGCGAGTGGACACATTTATTTAGTGATATTGCTACATGTATGTTGCG
Source organism: Diloba caeruleocephala (assembly GCA_947459985.1). Taxonomy (NCBI): domain Eukaryota; kingdom Metazoa; phylum Arthropoda; class Insecta; order Lepidoptera; family Noctuidae; genus Diloba; species Diloba caeruleocephala. The sequence goes on from OX381610.1 coordinate 24,731,592, forward strand.
TGAGAGTTGGTAGTTGCACTGTCTTTTTGTGAGGGTTGTAAGAGAAAATGTAAGTATGCGAGTTGTACCGGCAACTCCGTTTACATTATAGGAACTCTCAGTGTACAGTACATAAACGAAAACCTATTATAACTGAAGACATCAGCAGATAAGGGCACTATGTCACATTTTCTTAAAATCGGAATTTTTATTATACAAAATGTAAGTGACAAGGTACTTGGAAAAAAGTGACACTTATGTAACTAATAAAAATAGGAATGCCACTAATCTCAGAAACAATAGAAAGTGTCATAAAAATATCAGATAAAGCACCCCACGCTTTTCTACAATTTTTATTCTTTTGTTAATCATTCTTTTCTTATTTTAAACTTATTAAAAATTATTTTCTACTTTTTAGTTCGGTTTTTTAAACTATTATTTTTATTTTAAAAGATGTGTAATTTTTTTTGTATTAAGTTTTTAGTATAGAACTAGTTAAGAAGCCTTCTAAACTCACACTGTATAGTAAATATTATCTGTATAATTATTTGGATAGAAATTTGAAATGTGTCGCAACACTATTTTATGCTGGCATAAGTGCCGCTTGTATAAAACTAATATAAGAGCTCATGTCATATGGTTGGCCCTTTTTATATTTTAAACGTAGATCCTACGGAATAAATTACAAAACAAAAACAGTGTCGGCATTGACGGTAATTCAATTTATTTTCCTATTTAACTTTCATTTTTAAGAATGTTGCCCCACTCTGTCATTTCACCTGTGTCGTGGGTATAGTTTACATCTCACATGTATACACAACCAGACCTGGAACAACTATCCATACAATATAGTAAATAGTAGGCCATACACATATTTGTTCCGTGCGGGAATCGAACCCACGACCCGTAACCCGTAGCGCAGAAAGCCATTTGCTTAGCCGCTGCGCCGACCGTTATAACAACATCTAAATAAACATCGTAAAAAATAGATATCACATCTTGTTTTAATATAAACGCGATCCCTATAACACATTCAGTACGTTATAAGTACTGCGTGTGTACGGCGCATAGCGAGGCGTGGGGGGATCCTTTACAGTCCTTCCCGAGAAATGGCTTGGGGGGGCGACCGTTTTACAGTTTATTTATTTATTTATACTTTTATGCACAATGATGGTACACAAGGCGGACTTAATGCCATATGGCATTCTCTACCAGTCAACCTTTGGGTTAAAAAAGAAATGCATTGAAAAATGGTACAAAAAAAGATATAATACAAAAATTTAATAATAAGATACACATACATAAAAATCTATATACTATAGATACGGTAAAATGTATAGGTTTAAAATATACTACATACAATACTAATATTTATTATTTTAACCATGTCCATAATTGTCATTTAGGATTCCAGCGAATTCAAATAGTATTCCCGAACTTTGCGTTTGAAAGAGAATTTACTCGGTGCTTTCTACAGTTACCTTCCTTATGCTAGAGGGGGGAGACCGTTTTACAGTCAGCCCCTCCGAGATGTGCCTAAAGGCGTGGCATCATGGGCGGCTATCTTACGAGGATCTGGAGCCCCCCTTCGGTGCCGAAGATGACCGTTCCAGTGGATTTAGCCGGTAGGAATCCGGCATGCCCCTTCGCCCTTCCCCGGGGCGGAGGAAGTTCATGAAGAATTTCCACTGGAAGAAAAAAAAAAAAAAAACAAATACAAATTCCTAATAAGTAATAGTGATAGTCCCCTTGAAAGAAAGTTCACAATTATTGTTGGACGCTATACATTTTTATTTTGCGGCCGACACTTAATTATCACTTACTGTTGTGTGGTGCCGGCTACGAATAGCACCAACCCATCTCATCCCTTGGGAGTCGTAAAAGACGACTATGGGATTAGCCGGAGGATGGGCAGCAGCGTCCGTCGAGTACATTAACAACTCAACTGCGATCGCCAACCCGTCTGCCAAGCGTGGCGATTATGGCAAAACCCGCCGATATGGATGTGTTTTGAGCTCATTGGGGGGTTTTGCCATAATCGCCACGCTTGGCAGGCGAGTTGGCGATCGCAGTTGAGTTGTTAATGTACTCGAAGGACGCTGCTGCCCATCCTCCGACTAATCCCTTAGTCGACTTTTACGACACCCATGGGAGGAGATGGGGTGGTGGCATTCTGAGCCGGCACCACACGGCAAGTGGACTTTATTAGGCCGAAATGATGATGATGACCTAATTATCTTTACGTCACAGGTGAGATACTTCACATTGCCTCCTGAAACGCCAGACTCCGAAATCCACGTGGACGCGAAGATTGTGTCGTCGATAGCTGCGGAGTTCGACATCAACTCGTTCGAAGCTATGGAGACCGAAGCGATAAACGAACTCGCCTCACACGATACCGGCGTGGAGGGGATAACGGTAAAGTGGATCTTATATTAATACTAGCTGAGACCCGCGGTTTCACCCGCGTTTAATTTAAACTAAATTAATAAACACTTGACTGGATTTCAAGGGTTTAATTTTTTTTGGGCGGAACCCTAATTATTTTTCTAAAATAAAAGTAGCCTAAGTTATTCCTTATAACATCAGCTATCTGCCAGTGAAAGTCCCGTCAAAATCGGTCCAGCCGTTTCGGAGATTACCCGGAACAAACAGACAGACAGACAGACAAAAAACGTAAAAATTGTTTTTTTGTTATATGTACCGGATATACTTTCATATGCATTTAGTAAAAAGCTGGTATTTTGACATTACAAACAGACACTTCAATTTTATTTATTTGTATAGATAAATAAGAGATATTATGTATAAAACAGTGATTTTTTTTAAAGTAACTTTATTTACACTTATCTATTCATAACATGCAGTAAGTGTTGTATATAGTAAAAGCTTCAAAATATGTATACGGCGAGCGAAAGTCACAAGCGAATTTAAGAGTTAGCGATAGTGGTAGGATCGTACGGTACCGTGGCGCAGGCTAAGAACAGCACCACCCTATCTCATCCCTTGGGTGTTTTAAAAGGCGATGATGGGATTAGCCGATTAAAGGCGATGATTAAATTTTACTGGTAGTAGGTCTTTTATTGCAAGCGGTCGGGTAGGTAGATACCACCTCAGTGCCAGATATTCTGCCGCCAGTAATGTTTAACCTTTAGACATTACTATGCTCCGCTTTGAAGGGCACTGTAGGTAGTGAAATTACTGGGCATAAATAACTAATGTCTCGAGGTGACGAGTGCAGTATGGTGACACGCAGGACTCGTCCGGGGTAGCATTACAATTGTTATGGGCAGGCGAATGACGTGCTGGTCTCGTCACCAAGTTGTTTTAAAAATAGCCGGAGGATGGGCAGCAGTGTCGTTCGAGTACATTAACAATTCGACTGCGATCGCCAAATCCGCCTGCCAAGCGTGGCGATAGTTCGCATATTTTGTTATAGCCTGACCACTATCGCTGTACCGCGCCTTAGGTATGCGAGCAGCGAGGCGGGGGGGCCGACCAGCCACTCCGTTTTGTCATTTTGTTCCTTTCCTTCCCACTCCACCCTTTGAACTTGGGACTCAATCTAGGATTGAGTTTTTAGCTTCCATCTGTATTTTCATACTAATCTCAAAAACGACACACAAACAGACTGTCTTATCCTCGCTCAAAATTATTATTTACTTTTATGTATAGGTAATAGTGTTTGCCTTTTATTTACAGAGATCACAGACACCTAGTGGGTCGGATAATAAAAATTCTGTTATAGTATATCCCTTTCCAACGTTCCGCATTCCAACGAAGTAGTTCACAGAACTGAACAGAACAAAAACACAAGGCCTCATCATGTTCTTTTTTATATACAAGTAAATGTCTACCAGTTTTATATCGCCCGTGCTACTTTGCAACTAAAACGAAAGTATAATTCACAGATTTCAAGTACAGGACCAGTGAAAGCAGCTTTATTAGATGACATGCAAGTCGACGAAGAAGACTCTAGTTTACTCCCAAAATCTGTGAGCATACGAGCCAAGCTGGACAAAGGAAACAAAACTAAAGAAAAAGCTAAAACAGACCCAGAAATGCTTATAGAGGGCAACACCAAACTAAATAAATTAAGAAAACAGCAATTTAAAAAGGATAAGAAGAAGAAGGCTCGAAATGAAAAGCAAGCAGTGAACCTGGCTGATGTCTTAGAAAATGTTACTATCACTTCTTTTAAGAAGAAAGATGACTACGACTTTAAGGAACACTTTGCACTGTAACAACACATGGTTAATTATTGTTGTAAATTGTTCAATTAAGTTACTAGTACACGTGGTACTACAGTATTTGTGAAACCGTTTTTCAAGGATAATTAAACGAAAAACAAACATTCAATAATTAATATAATTTTCGTTACATTAAAGGCTGTATTGCCTTGACGGTATTTACTCAAGTATTTGCCTCGGTTATCTGAAAACTTGTTGAATAATTAAAGAAGTAAACGTGTTTATTCGTGTTTTACTGTACATTTGGTGTGTTTCTGTGTGCTACTTACTGATAATAATGCAATTAAGTATGATACCTACTAGGGCTGCCATACGACATGTCCCTGTTTGAAGCGTTATGTCCCTGTGTCAAGGTCAGTAAGCCATTTGTCCCGGTTTGTGATTACAATTAGAGTAGGCATGAGGATCGCGAGCGCGCCTATTGGGGAATCTGCGAACTCCTACCGAGCGATCCCCGGGAAGACAGCGGTATGCATATCGTCACGTGCCGCCGTGTGCGCAGCACAGCGCATAGCTAGGCTTGGGGGGAATCCTTTACAATCCCCCCGAGAGGTGCCTGCGGGGGTGGCCTCTTTACAGCGCCTTCCCTCCGCTAGAACGGTTGACCGCTTTACAGTCAACCCCTCCGAAATGTGCCTAAAGGCGTGGGCACCAATGGGTGGCTCTAGATGGCGATTATTCGAGTTCCTGTAGCCTCCCTTCGGTGCCGAAGATGACCACTCTGGTGGTTTTAGCCGGCAAGTGTCCGGCATGTACCTTCGCCTTTGCCCAGGGCAGTGGCAGCACATGATGTATTTGCAAAGGATAAAAAAAATGTAAACGTAGGCATGCACGATTAAACGCCAGCCGGGATCGAGATGTGCGAATTATAAAATGACGCATGAAATTCTATTATTTTGTTGAAGGTAAAAAGGAGTTATGTTGATGTTTCGATACATAGAATCTTTGAATTTTATTTCTGTTTTAATCTGCCAAAATTTGTATTATTAGTTCCTAACCTAAGTCCTAAATGTAAGAGTCTTATTTAACTAGTTACTTGATTAAAGTAAAGTATAATAGGTATTACTAAACCGTGTGGTGTCCTGATTAAGAATATAGCACCACTCCATCTCCTCCCGTGGATGTCTTAAATGGTGACTAAGGGACTTTTAAATCAGAGGGATGGTCAGCAGCGTCCCTTCTGCGGAACAGTAGCCATTCTGCGCTCACCAGCCCGCCTGCCAAGTGTGGTGAGTACTGGAACATTCCCCCCAAAATTACACAGCATGTAACCGGTCGTCTTATGGCTTTTGTGGACGTATTTTGGCTGATATGGTGATTATGAATACGTATTAAACGAGTTTGGATCATCCATGGTAGGTATACCCTATTTCTATTACAAATGTAACATTTTATTGTAACATCTAATGTCAGCCCTATACTAGTATAGAAAGAAACAGGAAATGCATACAGAGCGTAAACTTTTATTGTCTCTTCTATTAAACCATTATCTGGTGATATGGATTTGCATTAGCAGTTGAATTTCGAATATTCTTAATTATGACGGATATCTAAAAAAAACTATGACGATGACGAATCGCCCTGCCCAGAGGACCAATCACTTTTGAGTACTTTTGTTATTGGGGCCAACTCTCGTATTTATTTACACTGACAATAAGTTGACCAGACTGAGATTAAATTAAGAAATGACAAGAAAATTGTATTCTACTCCCCTTAAAGTTCAGGCGGTGTCCAGTTTAATTTCATCCTAGTGTCATTTTAATGTTAATTTTGACGTTTATTTAATGACAATTTATTACCTGTGTCAGTTAAAAATGTTAGCAGAATACTGTTTTGGCTTCGATCTAGGTTAGATCCATTTTCTATCTTATCACTGTATAAAGGTCACGTTTGACGTTGTTTGTTAGTTTAGGAGAATACCATTTGTGACATTGACACTAGATCGGAACTATATTGTGAACTATCTGCGACCCGCGGTTTCACCCTCGTTTAATTTAAAAGAAATTTAGAGTACTTCGACATAGACACTTGACATAGAATATATATATTGGATTTCAAGGGTTTCAGGGATCAGCTATCTGCCAGTGAAAGTCCCGTCAAAATCGGTCCAGCCGTTTCGGAGATTACAGGATCAAACAGACCGACAAACAAAAAATTTAAAATTTGCTTTTTTGTTGTAGGTACCGTATATACTTTCATATGCATTTAGTAAAAAGCTGTTTGACATTACAAATAGACACTTCAATTTTATTTATTTGTAGAGATATTTTTAAATTACGAGAATTGACCTTCAGGTAAAGCTAGTGTATTCTACAAACAAGTTTCTAGGTGTGCAGATCGATTCTCAGAGCAATTAAAAAGTGTACCAAAATGAGATTATTTACTGATATTGTCAATCCTTTGTGGTCATGAGTTCCGTTCACAGATCGGGCAGTAGAATTGGGCAAATTCCCGGTAGTAGTCCTACGCTCTCTCATTATAATTCTTACATGGAAATTATATTTAGGTGCCCACTAGTTTACGCTTGCCTGATGTGTTCCAGCAGGATTAAGTCCTCAAGTTATTAATTCCTTTGTTCAGCAGTGAACGTCCTTTGGCTGATGTGAAGATGATGACGAAGATGATTAATTCCTTCGTAGAATTCATCGTTTCGGCCAAATGAAGTCCACTGCTAGACACAGGCCTCCTCCAAAGATCACCACAACAACCGATATGGGTGTGTTGTGGGCTCATTAGGGGGTTTTGCCATAATCGCCACGCTTGGCAGACCGGTTGGCGATCGCAGTTTAGCTGTTAATGTACTCGAAGGACGCTGCTGCCCATTCTTCGGCTAATCCCTTAGTCGACTTTTACGACACCCACCGGATGAAATGGGGTGGTGGTATTCTGAGCCGGCCTATATTCTGAGAATTAGTGTCCTGAAATAAGGAGATGCGTTCTCAATACTTTATTTGCATAACATTTAAAAGACGGCCTTGTGGGGGTAACTTCGGCCGCAACGACGGTGCACGGAGCATGCTACCTGTGCATGCTAGTCACAACGCAAACGTATATCTTAAAAGAACCTGCAAGAGCATGATAGTTCTTTTGGCTACAAATGGAATACCAATTATTTGTGCTACGAATGAATTACTAACTTCTGGTGGTCCTGCTGGGTACGCACACTACAGTCGTGGCGCTGATGTTATATGAAAATTCTGTATATCCGAGTGCGAAAACTAAAAAACTAGGATTTCTCATATGTCGTGGGTACAGTTTACGGACAAATCTCACATGCACAAACACCCAGACCCGAAACAACTATCTGTAGATCACAAATATTTGTTCTGAGCTGGGATTGAAACCTCCATGCGTAGCGTAGAAAGCTAATCGGTTAGGCACTGCACCAACCGTGCCGACCAATTACCGGTTCATCATATCAGCCAAAGCACGTCCAACCTGTTGGACTTTCCGATTATATGCGTCATGTCGAAAGGTATGCAGCAACCCAAAGGGGCCTAGTTTCGTCATCGGCGATCTAGCTGAACGATATTTTTTTTGTAATGTCGTAACAGAAACGTACAAAATCAGCCCATTACTGTCCCACTACTGGGCACGGGCCTTTTCTCACGGTATGAAAGGTTAGGCCTTAGTCCACCAAGCTGGCGTAGTGCGGGTTGGCAGACTACACACAACATTGAGAACATTATTGGAGCCCTCTCAGATGTGCAGGTTTCCTCACGATGTTTTCCTTCACCGTTAACGCAAGTGATAATCAAATTCTGATCCACACATGCACCCGAAAAGTCAGAGGTGCGGGCAGGGATAGAACTCAGACCCTCCAGTATGGAAAGCAAGCGTTCAACCACTAGGCTATCACTGCTTACAGTTGCAGAAACATATACGGCAAAATTACTGAAACAACTGTATCCGTTGAAGATGGTTGGCTATGAGTGTTATGACTATGACCTTTACCGATTCCCGCATATCTCAGATATCAACGTCAATCGTGTCAACGTCGGCTGCTGCCCCCACAACAGGTTGCCATAGGACATGATGTGGAAATATGCGAAATGCTCTGGCCTCGTCAGTGAGCACTCTTATCTTTTTTAACGAAATGCACCAGAACTTAACCTGCTTATCAAAGGTGAGATAAGAGCCTCCCACTGTAACGTCGATGCAATAGGTAGGTACCTATTTATATGCAGAATTGTTTTTAATACTTATGTTAAATCAAGTTTGCTGCCTACTTACTACATTTATGCTCGAACTTTCAAAACATATAGGCATAATACTTACTTCTTTGACTATACAATTATAAAAGCTATACGATTTGAACACGTCAACCGCACGCTATGAATGTAAAATGTAGGCACACTGAAATTTTAACTTCATTCGTGATAGCAAAACTAATAATACACGAATCAGATACCTAGTTATTAAGTACATATTTAAATTATTGGTACTAACAGGGTTTTGTTGCACAGCCCAAAAGATCCACAATGGTCGAGGTGCGTTCGGCGACAGCTGAGCCCGACAACAACACGGTCTTGTTACTAACTAAAAGATAACATAAAAGGTAAATTATAACATTTAGTACCTACCTACTACGCTAAATGCTGGGTCAGTAAGTAATTATGCGCTCTCTACGCTGCACTGGGTAGCCTGGTAGGTAGCTGCCTACATACTAAAAACGGAGACAGAAGATACGAATGCGTATCCTCGGCTAATTCTATGCTCTTCGAAATATATAATGATAATAATATCAGTCTGTAACTGTCCCACTGTAGGGCAAATGAAAAGAGGCCTTTTCATACAGATAAGCAATGATCAGTGAATATCGATCCCCACGTTTGCTCACAGCATGTTGGCGATATGGCGATAGCATTCACTGTCATATACCCTCTCTCGGCATAAAAATAATAATTGAACTTTAATAGCTAGCTTGGTAGTTGTTATTTAAGCTACGCTGCGGTTCAAACATTCACAATGACAATATTAATATAGATATTAGACTATCGGGATGTGGAACAAGGCGGAAAAATTAAATTAATGTTATATTAGTCTTGAGAGGGCTCCAAAATGTTCTCAATGGTGTGTGTAGTCAGCCACAACGCACTAGGCCAGCGTGGTGGACTAGGGCCTAACCTGTCCCAACGCGAGCCCCATGTCTAGCAGTGGGACAGTAATGAGCTGATTATGTATATTAGTGTGGTGGTGGCCCGGTGATTAATCTGCGCGTCCACTGGCTCGGCATCGAAGTGTATGGAGCGTCCGCATCGGAGCGTAGGTAATTTCGCCTTGTAAAAATGCCGAAGTCCAGTGAGGCTTTGCCGATCTAGTGAACGCAGTTCCATAATAATCAATACCCAATCTAAGAAAATCCATGTGCCCTAATGCTGAGCCAGTGGATGCGCAGCTTTACAGACTCGCTTAAGCACTGGCTTGCGGGTTCTAAACCTGGCATTTACCAGTGTGACTTTTAGTTCTCTGGTTATAGTGTATTATCTATGCTTTTAGTGTCATATCAGTGTTAGTGTCTAGTTACTGTCTAAAGAACAAATACCGACACAGTAGGTTGAGGTGCGGCTAAGGTTACCATGCAAGGGAGGATGCCTATCTAGGATGTACAAAATGCCTGATTTTTTAGAAAAATGCCTGTCCATTGTAATATGAATGACGCGATTTTATAGTCAGATTCATCCGCGCGGGCGGGCTTACGTGATACTACATGATAAAATGCCTGTCTCAGCTTACCGCCCGTCGCATGCCTGTCTAAACCGTAAGATGCCTGTCAAATGCGGCAAATGCCTGTGAGATGGTAACCCTAGGTACGGCTGTAATGGCACTTGGTCCCAAAGCCTAATGCTCTCAAAATGATTACATATATTTATTACACATTGGTGGCGTGTGTTAACATTCACGTAATTTGTAAATTTCTATATCTAAGATTCACGGATTCATCTCGGTGTACGTAAACCCGGTTCCCATCCTACCGGTACACAAATAATCGTATATGATTTACTACTTATACGACTTTTCAGCAATATATGAGTTAATAAATCTTTACTAATCTTTCGGGTACAAAGAAGACGTCATCTAAGTTAATCTACGCAGTATGTACCTATATTGGCCAGTTCTTCTTTGTATACAGTAAATTCTGCTTACCATCCGGAATGACGATCCGCACAAGGTATAAATGTCGCTCATTGTGTTGCCAGGTAAACAATACTCCATAATATACGTGGGTAAGTAATTACTGGTTGAAATTACAATAGATTACGGAAAATGTCCATCCTGATTATAATACTTTAGATGTGTCCAAAATGTTTGTGCTAATTAGCATTCTAAGAAAATAACAGTTGTATCCTTGTTTGTTAATCCTGAACATATTTAATTTTCCCAATTAGTACTCAAGACTTATGGGGTTCGCCAAAATGAGCGCAGGGGGGCCTAAAAAGGCAGCTTTAGGTGAATCATAATACGATTCACATTAGAAATCACAAAATCAAAAAGTCCAGGGGGCCTAAAATATCGCTTTATATTTTTTGGTCAACCATATTATAATCTCAATAAGATTCACATTAGAAATCGCCAAATGGTCACTTAATCATAACTGACCATAAACGTGAACATTTTGTGATTTCTGATGTGAATCGTATTATGATTCACCTAAATCGGCCTTTTTTGGCCCCCTGGGGGTGCGGGGAGTATGCGAACGAATCCTGCGGACCCGGAGCATAGGTAGCGAAACAACTCCGAATTTGTAGGTACCCGGTAAAAGTCTATTTCCCTTCGTCTTCAAATAACAACCAATTTATTTGATAAGTATTTGGAAAAGCCAAGTTTCAATCAAGCCAAGCCAATCGTGGTGTAATGTTTATGGCAATGATTATGAGCTACCATTGCAGTGGTTATTGTGAGGACCATGTTCATTTCAATGCATTTCATACTTCGCATATTGCCAAATTCCTCCTTAAATGACGATGCTATTGTAGAAATCTATGGGGAGGCATTAGTTCAGCAGTGGACGCGTCCTTTGGCTGATATGATGATGATATTATTGTCAATAAAAGCCCGTAAGCTGAAATGAACATGGTCCTCACAATAACCACTGCAATGGTAGCTCATAATCATTGCCATAAACACCACGATTGGTAAAGGAGCCATTAAATGATTTCCCATTACATAATTTATTGCGACTGAATTATCTATCGAATTTACCCTGAGGGAAATGTAAGGAAATATTAACTATTTATCTGTGGTGCTGGTTATGAATAGCACTAACTCATCTCATCCTTTGGTTGTCGTAAAAGCTTAAAGGTGACTATAGGATTAACCGGAGGATGGGCAGCAGCGTCCTTCGAGTACATTAACAACTCAACTACGATCGCCAACCCGCCCGCCAAACATGGCGATTATGACAAAATCCCACAATGAGCATAGAACACAGCCGGACATGTCTTTGTGGTGATCTTTGGGGAGGCTTGTGTCCTGCAGTTGACTTTATTTGGCTAAATCGACGAACGAACACTTTTTATCCAATCGAAGCAATATAAATCGTTTAATTTTTATGAAATGTTTGATCGATATAATATTAATGGGAATTTTTGAACAAGCATAGGTATTGCATTTCAGAGATTAGATAAGCCGTGTTGGATAACATTACGATACTGTGATATATAGGTACCACACTTCACGATAACAAAGAAATTGAACAAAAACCGTTTTTCTGTACAATTCATTATGACATTATGAAATTACTTAAAAGTTGTGTTGTTTCGTTACAACGAATAACTCATACGAATTAGTGAGTATTCGGCCGGGCGCCTGGCCGAATAGACAAATATACGGCCCAACTATGCGATTTTATTTGACGCGTATGAGAGGTTTTATTTTTAGACTGGTCTCATTTATAGCTCTTCTTATGTCTTACACATGCCTCTGTACGAGTAGGAAATTATCCTTAAAAAAGTTGGCATCACATGGTGTACTGGTAAATCATCATTTAATCACATCAGGCTAAGTAACTTAAACTTTCTTTTGCAAAATACCATTTGTGGCTGCGCCTACTTAACTTTGATCATGATGGTCAATTTAATAGCTAAAATTACAATTGATTTAATTATCTCTAGTTAGACTTAATTTACATAAATTCGACGTAATTAGGGTCATTAAAATAAAATATCAGACAAAAACAATGACATTTACAAAAAACATCTTCGGACAAAAATCAGTTTGATTTAGTTTCACTGCCAGCATTCGTTTTTAAGTAAGTAAGTAAGGGCAAGTAATTAGCATGGTGGTAAGCGTCATGCTTGCCCATAACAATTGTAATGTTACCCAGGACTAGTCTCTGCCTCTGTCACATTAAGGTATTAAGTCTCTTATTTCCAGTAATTTCACTAGCCTTCTAACCGGAAACACCGTAAAGTCTAAAGTTTAAATACTTTTGCTTAGCGCTGAATATCTGGCACTGTGGTGATACACACGGCTACGTATCAAGCTATACATTTCCAGTATCGGCTGATCTCCCTGCCGGGGGAGCGGTCTAGCCTGCCGGGGGAGCGGTCTAGCCTGCCATGGGAGCGGTCTAGCCTGCCGGGGGAGCGGTCTAACCTGCCGGGGGAGTGGTCAAGCCTGCCGGGGGAGCGGTCTAATGCAGAAAAGCGTGCAACTCACCCCGGGCGGAGAGGTAAGAAGAAGGACACCGTGGGGTTTTAGCCGGTTTGATCCCGGCATGCCCCTCCGCCCTTCCCAAGGCGGAGGAAGTCCAAGAGGATTTCCCAACGTTAAAAAAAAATAAAAAATTATCGGCTGATCTCGCACTGTACTATAGGCTTTGCGACAAATGTGAGATCAGTTTATACTAGAAATGTAGCTTGTTATGAGGACGTGTGTACCTATTTAGCCGGCCTCTTGAAATAAGAGACCTGTTGCCAGTAAATTTGTATCACCAGTTGGATTTATATTTTGTCGTAAAAAATTTGATTACATTACGATATATCATTCTTTAAAATAGGTAATAAATATTCTGAGTAGACTAAATTAAGACTAAACGTGGGTGTCGTAAAGGACGACTATAGGATTAGCTGGAGGATGGGCAGCAGCGTCCTTCGATCAACTTCGCCAATCCGTCTGCCAAGCATCGCGATTACGGAAAAACTCTCCAAAGGCACACAACACATCCATAGGTCATTGTTGCGATCTTTGGAGGAGGCCTATGTTCAGTACAGGGACTTTGTTCGACTAAAATGAGACTAAATTAAAGAAGTATTCGGTATTCGGCTGAGTAGTGAGAACCTGGCGTAATAGGCCGAATAACAAATAACTAGCTAATTGCCGAATATTCGTTGCAACCACAGAAATAGGAAAGGAGCCAATATCTTTGGTTGCAACTATACAAAATGCAAAATTATAATAAAATAAGTAGGTGTCATCCTTACAACAACTAGAACATAGTAAACATCAGGTAGGTATTACGAGTATTATGTTAAGTAAAATTGACCCAGATTTCATATAAGTACCTAGTTACTTCATTTAATTTAGGTACCTATTACATAGTACATTGTCGGTAGATTGATCATAGTATCTAACTACCGATAATGTAAAAACTATAATTACCATATTCTGAATAGTTAAACGATTACAATTAGGTGCGTCATAGTAATTGTTTACCAGGTATGTTATATTGCGCGCCGATTGGGGAGTCTGCGTGCTCACACCGAGCGACCCCCGGAAAGACGGTGGCGCGCACACGCCGTCACGTGCTGCCGTGTGCGTAGCACAGCGCACAGCGAGGCTTGGGGGGATCCTTGACAATCCTCCCCGAGAAGTGCCTGGGGAGCGGCTTTTTTACAGCCACCTGCCCTCCGCTGGAGGGGGTGACCGTTTTACAGTCCCTAAAGGCGTGGCACCAATGGGCGGCTGAGATCGGCTGTGATCTTACGAGGACCTGGAGCCCCCCTTCAGTGTCGAAGATGACCGCTCCAGTGGTTTTATTCGCCCTTCCCTGGGGTGAAGGAAATTCATGTAGAATTTCCACTGGAAACCAATAAAAAATAACAAAAATGTATGTTATATTATGATGATGGATGATCCAAATCACATCACATCAGCCCGTAAACAGCCACTGCTGCACATAGACCTCCCAATCATCACTGCAATGAGCGGTCATATGGAATATTGCCATAATCACCACGATTGGCAGGCAGATTGGGATCGTACAGTCGTACCTAGTACCTATGTTGTTATTATATCTCCTTTAACGACATCCATGGGTGGAGGGAAAGTGGAGAGCGATTATTCTTTGTCGGCAACCACATTTTTAACATAATGATATGCCCTATGTCAACTGTCCTTTGTGTCAAAACTACGGAGCAGTGGATCCCTGTTACGGCAACGAGGTATCTAAGGAGATGACAAGCTACCTAGTTGGTCTACAGGAACTCAAAACCATGGCAGGTAAGTAATCAAATTATTATAAATGAACAATATGTGGAGTAAAATGTAATAAAGGTAAAATAAATCCTAATTATCTGCTATGATCGATCTTTGACATGAACCTTCGATCTTGCCGTTAACCTATATTCCAATGGTGAAAATTTTCAAGGCTTCATTCTAATCGCATCAACCGATTAAATGTAATGATTCCTTTATATAATTAGCATCGTACTAATTTTCGGAAAGCAGAAAGTATTACAAAACTGAATGCCCTTGAAACCTTTATTTAGTATTTACCACTATATGTATACTCTGAAGGGGTATTTAAATTATGTACCTACATATCTGCAATACTTTTGAATAAATTAAATGAACTAATGTGAAAAGTCCACGACAATAATATCCACGTAACAGCAGAGACTCTTCTCTCTTTCCGACTAATGATTTTCTCTATTTCTATCACACTCTGATGCCATGTGCAGTAGTGATTGGCGGCTACGTTAACATTAGTATCAATACAATTATGAATGAACTTTATCGATTAAACAAGAATGATAAAAATTATGTTCAGTAAACCTTCATCACACTTTAAACAATAAATTTGAATCTCTTTCTGCTTTATTACTATTTAAACTCTATTTGAAACATTATACGAGACAAATAATGTTAATCATCTCGAAGGTATAACTGGAATTCATATTTTCCCGCCGACTAAATCATTACTTTGTGAAGTGTGTTCGCATCCTATTCGATAAACGCCTCACCAATAGCAGCTTACCATCTGTCTGTCGTAATTTGCGTCAAACGTCATTTGCTCATATTCACCATTTCTTTCACACTCGCAGACATTTTCCGGGTCAATATTATCTCCTACTCCTTTCCACGTTTTGCAACATATTTAAGATTGAACGCTATCTCTTTCACGCTACACATATTTTAGTTGAACAGAGCGGGATAACGAATTCCTGAAGCTCTCTAACCGGTCGAAGTAATAATAGAGAATTCGCCAAATTTTGAAGTTATTCGTGGCCAGTCCTTTGAGCATAGAGGTGCTTGTGTGAATCAAATATGAGGTCTTTAGTGCTTGCTGTTGTCAGTTTACTGGCGATTTCGTCAATAAATTGTGAAGTGTTCTTCGAGGAAAAATTCCCTGATGGTAAGTTTATGGTCGTTTTATTCAATAACCTTAATTTCGATCCGTGCCGGCTTGCCGCGTTGCGATATCGATTGTCTCGAAGACTATGGGCAGCCGGTTTATTTTGGGGTGGAATGTGTTACAATAGTATGTTTTACGTTTCAGACTCTTGGGAGTCCAACTGGATTTACAGTGAACACCCTGGCAAAGAATTCGGCAAGTTCAAGCTTACTGCTGGAAAGTTCTACAACGAACCTGAGGAAGATAAAGGTAGGTGGCGACCGGTCCCCTTCAAATGTCGTTAACAGTATAACATTCACATTATTACATTAGCGATATATAATTTTTGATTCGTTCAAGTTAAATGTGTCACCTATGTAAATTTCGTAAATCGCCCAGTTCAAGCGTGCAAAGCAAGGGGCACTGAACTCATTTGCACGCAGAAAATTAACAATAGCCCTGGCGTCTTAAAAACAACACCTAGGTCTACAGTTCGGTTGTCTTGTATTTGTCAGGTCTGCAAACATCTGAAGACGCGCGGTTTTACGCTGTGTCGCGGAAGTTTAAACCGTTCAGCAATGAGGGCAAACCTCTGGTGGTGCAGTTCTCCGTGAAACATGAGCAGGATATAGACTGCGGAGGTGGATACCTCAAGGTATTTGACTGCAAGCTGGAGCAGAAGGACATGCATGGAGAGACACCCTATGAAATTATGTTTGGCCCTGACATCTGCGGTCCTGGTACCAAGAAGGTAAGAATACTTTTTCTATTTTATAAAACAAAAAAAGTAAACATTGTTTTAAAATTAAACCATCATTGTAGTAAGCAGAACTGATTACTGGTATGCACTGTTTAATAATTAACATGTCTAGGAATTTTCAACAAGTTTTTATCCAAATGATTCCCATTATCTAATGGTTCCTCTTCCTATTATGGTTGAGGCTTCCTCGTCTAGGCTAACTAAGGCTTGATGGATATCTTGTACTTGACATATTTACTGAAACACTTTTGAAACATTTGTTTAGTGCAGGGATCAAACCTGCAACACATAGCACAGAAAGTTGCTTGTCTAGCCAGTGCACCAACTGTTCCATCAAAGTTGTGTTTATTGAAGATATTGTGTTTGGTCATTACACAGGTATTGAAATACCTTGTATGCAATCAATGAATGGCCTACAAAACTTTAATAACTGGTCACAAACGCATGATCATTAAAGTTGTGTAATAAGCCTGATTATGATGACATTATAACACAATTACCTACTTTTAGGTAATAAAATATTATTGAAAACACTATTGTATAAAATAGCATGTAACATGCAAAGATCATAACAATGGGTACAAAGTATGTTCTGCAGGTAAACCTTGTTTACTATCATCAGGTGATACTATTAAATATCCTATAATTTATCTGTTTTTCTAAGTTTTCTAGCCTTAATTAAGGCAGCAACTTGGCAGATTTTTTAATCATAATTTATCTGAGACTGCAGGTGCCACTAATTTCTTCAAATCTCACATTTCAAATGGCTTTCAACTCTGGTTTCCAACAGATTCTGTACAGGAGTTTTAAATTACACTAACTATGTGCATTGCTACGGTAAAGCAGAAAAAGTATGTGCTCATAAAAACTTGCATCCTACAGAGATTTCTTAATACGTAAAATCAGTTTAACACTAGAGTTTAATTCTTTTGTGAGCAATCTTACATATTGTTATAGAGGATTTGTAAAAACATCACGCCAAATTAATAAATTAACATTCTGTTTGTGTATATAATATTAATTATATATTTCTGGGCAAATCCCACCTAAAGTAACCTACTTATTTATGACTGTTTTTAATGAATCAGTTGAACATTTTTCTATCACGAAATTCACAGAGACAGATAGTTATTATTGCCAGAAGTTGCAATGCAATGCAATGAATTTTTTATTTTTCTAATCGCTGGTATGTCTTGTTCTGCATCAAATCCATTGTTTTTCTAGATCAAAACAATATTTAAATATGTTGCTATTATCTGGCTTTGACACTGTTCACCAAAATTTCTAAAGAGGATTACCAATTTGATAAATATAAAATGTTTAGCGAGTTATGTCGCTAACTGTACTCTCATTTATCAATATATTAATCATGGGTGAACTTGGCTGGTCCCAAACCACGAAAGTAAAAATTTCCATTCATTCCAGAAAAAAATCAAATTTGGTATTTGCCTGACCCCACATTGAAAAGAAGTTATTCCATTAAAAAACCTCTGCTCTCTAACATGTATGGTATCATGATTATAATCAGTAATGAAACTGAATTTCAATTAATCCAATTAATATGCTTGTTGATAAAGATCTGGTCATAGTTTACAGAAAAATTCTAATTAATTATGTGCCTGTTTCATACAACTGAACAACATAAATAGTTATGCTATTTTAAAAATTATTGTAAAAAAATTCAAGGTCTTTAGATAAACATACGTAACGTCCTTCATAGATATTTTCATGTTGAGAATAAAATATTGGGTCTAGATGGAGCGCTTTTGATCCACATAATAAATCGATTGAAGGGGGTCCCCTTGCTGACTCGGAAAACTTTGCGGGCATAAAGTGTATCAAAAATTCAAATTCTAAAGTGCACATCGCTTTTACGTCTGTTACTTTGGTATCTCGAAAGCTACTAATTCTCTATTTTGGTCTTTTTTCATGTAGGATGTTATTACGTCACGTTTTCGTTTATAACTTACACATACTCTTGTGGACAGTTTCTTCACTTCTTTCACCTATAAACCAGTAGAATCATGAATAACATGTACGCATAGCGTTGTCGACGTCGAACGCTAGATCGCCCGGTGAACGACGACAGCTAGAAACGCTGTTCTGGTGAAATAATATAGCCGACAAATTCAACTGGTTGAATTAGTACACCATCGACAAATTCAACTAGTTGAATTAGTTCACCGCCGACAAATTCAACTGGTTGAATTAGTTCACCGTCGACAATAAATTGGTCTCGATGCGTCGACGATCAACGGTCTGGTTTCGTCGACGATCAACGGTCTCGTGTCATCGACGATCAACGGCGGTCTCGTTTCGACGACGATCAACAGACTCGTTGCGTCGACGGTCAACGGTCTCGTTGCGTTGACGATAAACTCTTCAACGACTCGCTAATAGAGTAGGTACTGATTATCATCAGCAATTCATGCAGAATAAAGATATTGGAGGGGAACAGCAAGTCTGTTGCTAAGTATAGGCTGCGTTTTATGAACACTATCGATTTACTCTCACGCTACATTGCTATATTTAGATCGCCGATTCGTTTTATAACAAATCTTCAATAGACTACTGAAGCGTTCGGAAATTGCATAATATCGGTTTCCAACTGATCGATTTCGCACTGTCGATATTGTCTGGTACTAACAAATAAGCAGCAAAACTAATTGGTTTTCTTTTACTGATGTAATGAGGCATAATTAGTTATGGAAACCGTATTCGATTTTATTTGGACGCCAGTATATGGTAAAACTTGTTTGTAAACTTTTTATGACTATAGACAACTTATCAAAAACTTTAAAAAATATATAATCCAGTATATTTATATTCCAGTCTAACAAAATATGCAAATACATACATAATTATCACATAGCGACAGAAGTTCAACGAAACTGCAAATTTTGTCGACCTCAAACACGGATCTGTCATCTTTCTTCAATCTTTAAACCTCATTTCGTTCTTCTCAGGTTCACGTTATCTTCAGCTACAAGGGCAAGAACCATCTCATCAAGAAAGACATCCGCTGCAAGGACGATGTATACACGCATTTGTACACGCTGATCGTAAAGCCTGACAACACTTATGAGGTGCTCATCGACAATGAGAAGGTTGAGTCTGGAGATTTGGAAGCTGACTGGGACTTCCTGCCACCCAAGAAGATCAAGGTAAGGATTATTATATTTGCAAAGTTGTGAAACTGGTGTAGCTACACTGAGTAAAGCAGGTTCCAATTGTATATGAATATGATAACTTTTTTTTTGTGTTTTAGTACATTTCTTTTAGAGAGGAGGTTGTATCATATTCTTGCAAAGGTTTCGAAAAATCATTCTTTGCAAGGATTCTATCTAACAAAGTTAGATTTTCATCTGAGAATTCTTTTTTCTGACAAAATGTTTATCTCCAGGATCCCGAAGCCAAGAAACCCGAGGACTGGGATGACAAGCCCAGCATTCCCGACCCAGAAGACAAGAAACCCGAAGACTGGGACAAACCTGAACACATTCCCGACCCTGATGCCAGCAAGCCTGAAGATTGGGATGATGAGATGGACGGCGAGTGGGAGCCTCCCATGATTGACAACCCTGACTACAAGGGCGTTTGGGCACCTAAACAGGTAAATAAAACGCCATTGAAACTGTGATCCTACACCTAACGTAAGCTTGTTCTGTAACACGATTTTTTTAAATCAATTTATTTCCTATAATGTTGGTCTGAATATGAAGCTCAATTTAGAACAGAAGTTTCGTCCTATTAGATAACAGGTGGATCTTTGGATAGCCTTTTGTAGTTTAAAAGAAGCCTATGCCAATATTGTTAAATAAGTTATGATATAAAGATCCGAACTAATGACACGCCGCAACAACGCCTTTAGTACACTGACGCCTGCTGCAACGAATTGATGATAAAACTGTCCTTTTTACGGGATCGCTTCGCACATGCTGTGACATGAAACTCTAGTGCGATTTCTATAGTTACATCCTTATCGGCACAGTTCCGCGCTTAGCTGCGAAACTGCCATTTAACCCACGCACACGAACCGCTAGTCATGTTATATATATTTATAATTCATTTCGAGATTATCCCGAATAATATGCAATTCTTCGTCATCAGAATTGGAAAACGATGACTAAGTTTCCGCAACGATTTACTTACTAAAGCTATGAAACTTTAGTTATGGTAACTGGAAATATTTACTGAGCTTTATTTGTAGTGGTCTTTTCATATTTTTGTTCTGTGATTTAAATTAGTAGACACGCTCCACTAACAACTTTCGTTGTTTATTTTAATTGATTAGGAACGGTTCTAACTCGATACAATTAATATTATCAAAAAACTGCATGATTAATATCGCAGCCGCGACACCGTGTCTTAATCTGTTTAAAACGAATTGATGACGTTATTACCGTACAGTAGGTATAACGCGTAGTGTGTCGTGTGTGTGTTTGCATAACGTTTATTGACCCGTCTTAGTAATACTTACCGTTATAATGTGTACATTTATATTTTTCGTTTCATTGACTGGCCGGTGTTCACTACTCAGCCGTAAATAAAGTTCAATAGACTCTAAATAATAGTGATCACGCTAGTCGTTGATAGCGATTTATACGATCGAATTGGACTTTTCCAATTCACTGCCAAATTCATGGAAAACAATATAATTTGTATAGGTTTACCTAGTTTTTTATATGATTAATTATTCATTATGTGAGTCAGTATTTTTAACGCTAAAATTTTTTAGGTCGTATTCTATATTTCGTAATTCAAAGCCTCTAGTTGTTCGACTTTTTTTAACTGTCTTTGTGTCGACTAATGTTCCTCTAACTCTTCCACAGATCGACAACCCTGCCTACAAGGGACCGTGGACGCACCCAGAGATTGACAACCCTGAGTACACTTCCGACGCAAACCTTTACAAGCGCGACGAATTATGTGCCGTCGGTCTAGACTTATGGCAGGTCAAGTCAGGCACAATCTTTGACAACTTCCTTTTCGGAGACAACATTGAGGAGGCCGCCCAGCGCGGCGAAGCTCTCAAGAAGAGGCTAGAAGGTGAAAAGAAGATGAAGAGTGAACAGGACGAAGCAGAAAGGGAGAAGGAGAAGGCTGATAAGCCTGATGATGAAGAGGATGATGAGGATCTAGATGACGAGCCTGGTGAAGCTGCGCCTGTGGTAAGTGTAAACTTATATACTAACTATTTATTCTAACTGTCATTTACAGCAGACCTTATCTTACTTAATGATAGGCGACCGTGTGACGCCTGCTCTTAATATGGTGTTACCTTTCAATTAGCACTTGTCGTGGTACATGCTAAACTTGCTGGTCATTGATTCTCTCCAAAAGGAAAAAGACAAGCAGATTAGTAAATTCGGAGCCACCCTTGCAGTGCTGCTGATTCTGATGCTACCTTCACTAGTGTATACATACGTAGTTTAATGATTACGCGTGTCTTGATCATCAGAGCCTAGTTAGGGAAGGGATTGATTAGTAATATAATCTATTCAAGATTTTCAGTTACAAAGTAAAAAATAAATGAGTATTTTCTTAGTGTTGCTAATGTGTTCACTGCCAGACACATAAAGCAACATTATGCTTTGTTGAATTCTTTAGTCATATACATATATTTTGTTATTTGAATTCTTGGCATTATATTTTCTTTTTGTTATGTTTATAATTAGAATTCATTACTGCATTTGGTTTGGGAACATTATTCGTAATTGTATGTATGGCTGCCCCAACTTTATTTTGACCTTCTATTCTAATTATGAATGTCTTTGTTACAGGAGGACCACGATGAGCTGTAAATTGTGTCAATGTGTGTGTAAAGACAATTAGTATCGTCGGGTACATACGTGAGCATGTTTGAGTGCGCAGGATGTGCGTGAGCGCATGGTATCGTTACAAAAACGTGAAGAAACTTTAGTTTGATATAGTGTGTTCTGTTGCAGTCTTCTCTATCAAATATGTATAATAAAATGCTGTAAAATTTAATTCATAAACGTACTTTAGTTTCCTGCTATGCGTGTGGCTCTATTCCAAGTTGGGGTTTAATATTTATTTTTTGTGGACCCAACATTCAAATTTTTATATAAAGGTTGTAGCCATACTCACATTTTATTGTCTTAATGTTAAAACGGCACTGTGTGTCGTCGAGTGCAGGGATTTATTGTACACTGTTAGTTGCTGTAGCCTAAATTTTTGTAAGAATTTGACTAATGTTGTAAAATAAATCTGTGAGTGAAAGTTTCTCATTTATGTTGTGAAACGAGTCTGATTAAAATTAATATATCAAACTTCTAACGTTTTATTGCATTCTCTAGTAGTAATTTCATTTCGTGAATTGAGCCCACGTATGTCCACTGTTGGACACAGGCCTCCCCCAAAGATCATCACAACCACCGATATGGATGTGTTTTGAGCTCATTGGGGGGTTTTGCCATAATCGCCACGCTTGGCAGGCGGGTTGGCGATCGCAGTTGAGTTGTTAATGTACTCGAAGGACGCTGCTGCCCATCCTCCGACTAATCCCTTAGTCGACTTTTACGACACCCATGGGAGGAGATGGGGTGGTGGCATTCTGAGCCGGCACCACACGGCAAACCTAAAAGGTAATAATAATACTCTATCATTAGCTTTGAAAAGTTTTATTTCTAACAATTATGTAGTACCGATATCTACAGGTAGCGGTACAGGTATTTCAGCCACGTTTACTTTTTGTGATACGTCAAACATCAACAGTCAGTTGTACCTATATTTAATCAGCACAATGATTTCAATAGGGTTAAAGTGCGTTCGGCTGATGCTGAGCCCGTGAGAGCCACCTATATTTAATCACAATCAACAGTCCTATTTATGAAAATAGTAAATTAAAATTTAATTAATTTACGTACGTCAATATGCATAGTTTCAATTTAATCGTGGGATCAAAAACAAAGAAAAAACGACGATAATTAAAACATATTGAAAACACTTGTCAAGAACTTCACATAGTTAGAAATTAATGTGTCCACTGGATTCTTAGACTTCGGTTTTTGACTCTCGTTGCGTGGCCCCCATCCAACTGTTTGGGAAAAACGATTACACAAAAATTAAAAAAAAATGCTGATACTCTATCCGAAAACGGTCAATACGAAGCTGCTTGGCTACAAAAAATATTTGGGTATTAAACGCGTTGCTTTATAAAACCGATATTCGAGAAGAGAGAGAGTGTGTGGTGCCGGCTACGAATAGACCCAACCCAACTCATACCGTGGGTGTCGTAAAATGTGACTATGGGGTAAACTGGAGGATGGGCAGCAGCGTCCTTCGAGTATAATCCAGATTAACAACTCAACTGCGATCGCCAACCCGCCTGCCAAGCGTGGCGATTATGGAAAATCCCCTCAATGAGCTCACCCAGACGTGTCATTGTGGCGATCTTTGGGGGAGGCCTGTGTCAAACAGTGGACTTTATTCGGCTGAAATGATGGTACGAGAATAATGTTTACACCATTTCAAAAACGTCTCAGCGTTGTGAAATAATTGTAAGCAAGGTACGCGATACAGATTTTCTAAAAAAAAACCCTTTCACCTGGCATAATAGGTAAGGGCCGTGGACTAGACATTTATATTAGTCTTCTCTATGACTGAACCAAAAGACAGGCTATACGATGTTCCAGCCTCACACTGCCAAAACCGGTCATGAAACCTGTAGCTGTAGCTTATTGCATAAACCATTAACCAAGCAGTAAGTTAAAAAAAAGTTTGTTAATTGTACACTAGATGTCTCTAAAATAAATAATAAATATGAATGGTTTTCTATATCGTTGTTCCGCGCCATCTATGGTTAGATGTTCGCTCTGCTCTGTTAGTAAGTTCTAACTTCAATTCAAAGTCTTAAAGAGTATAATACTTACAGCAACAACTGAAAACAAATACAATGTGGTTCAATGAACGTTGAAATCAAGCGCTATGCTCTTTCTAGCCGGTACAGTGTTATTCTATTTCGATGATATAAAGTTTTTAGTTCCAAGATCTTGACTGAAAATTAGGAGAATCCTTCATCATCATCATCATCATCATATCAGCCAAAGGTCGTCCACTGCAGAACAAAGGCCTCCCCCACCAAAGACCGGTTACATGCCGTGTGTCGTCATTTTGTGGTGAATTTGCCAATAACTACTCACCACGCTTGGCAGGCGGGCAGCGCAAAATAGCTACTGTTCCACAGAAGAGACGCTGCTGCCCATCTCTCTGGTTTAGAGTCCCTAAGTTGCGTTTTACGACATCCACAAGAGGAGATGGAATGGTACTTTATTCTTAATCCGGGCACCACACGAAGAAGCACCAACACGGGAAGTATACTCGTAATATTTAACATCAACAGGTCAAGCCAAGGTCATATAGGTGAAATTACCGCAGTGCCTCAAGATGAAAGTTTTGAACCAATGTTACCAGCGATGACATACTGGACAAAAACGTGGTCGCTCACTATGGGCCTGATAAGAAATGTCAAACTCACTCAGCGAGCTATGCTAGCGATTTCTCTACGAGATTTGAAATGAGGAGATTCGTAGAAGAACAGAAGTTGTCGACCACACGGACTCCCGTATATTTGCTATATAAAGGCTAAATAGGTGGGGACCAAGTAGCTTGGGGGCGCGTGGCATGGAAAGGGTGACGGGATTTGTCGGAAACCAGAAAATGGTAACGGATTAGAAGAGTTTCCATCCAAGACGAGCTGCAGCGTTAAAAATTCGTCAAATCCAAATATTGAATGTAATTAGACTTTTATGTGCTAACTAGCTGTTGCCCGCGGTTTTACCTGCACTTTTATTTGCAATAATATTGTTAGATGAAAATATATATATATATATATATATAATTAGAATATATACTGGATTGCATATCATGGGTTAAAAAAAATTCGCGGTTTCCCTAATATTTTTTATAAATAAAAGTAGCCTCAGTTACTCTTTATAACATCAGCGATCTGCCAGTGAAAGTCCCGTCAAAATCAGTCCAGCCGTTTCGGAGATTAGGCGAAATAAACAGACAGACAGACAATTTTTTTATTTTATTTCGTTATATGTTCCTTATATACTTTGAATTTAGTAAAAATCTGTTATTTTGCCATTACAAAGGGACACTTCAATTTTATTTATTTGTAAAGATGATTACGAAATGCATTTGTGGTACCCCGGTCATATTAGTTTAGAGGCGGCCCGAATGATAAATCAGGCCTTGAGCGCACCCCTCCTTCCTCAGGGTGGAGGACATCCATGTGGATTGCCCCACGAAAAAAGAGTGACTTTATAACGCTGCACTGCACGTTTTAAGTTCGATAGCAGTGATAAAGACAATACTCCTTTCAGTTGAATTTTAGTATCAGAGGTTTTGAGTCTTACAATACCGGGCTGAACAGATATTTGTGTCTCGACTTTGATTCTCTATATATATATATATATATAAATGTAATAAAGTATACTTGAATGTCAAAACAATCAATCGTTTTAAACGATACACTCTAAAGGATTTCTTCTGTATCGTGGGCATAGTTTACAGACATGAATCACACATGCACAAACACCCAGACCCGAAACAACTATCTGTAGGTCGTACAAATCTTTGTTCCGTGCGGGAATCAAACTCGCTACACGTAGTGCAGAGAGCTAATTGATTAGCCACTGTGCCAACCGTGCCGTCATTTCTATCTTACATGTAAAAAAGCACGAGTTTTACATTTTCATTGTTTATTGTATACCATTCTTATGCACGCGTGTCTATACAACTGTTACGTAAAAACTGTTCATCTCTTCAGGGGTGCAATTACTAAAACTCAAACTGGTCGTCATGGCTTACCGTCTGCAACGTGTCCTTGGATAGCTTCAATCATGTCTTAGCGTATACCGAAATTGGTTTTAAACCGTTATTTAAGGATGTATGGATGTTTGAGCTTAAGGAATTGCACCCCAGGAATCGGAAAGCTTTGATTATGAAATAACTTACGTTTCTCTAACTGATGGCTTTTCTTCTGCCTCATGTTAGTGAATTCTTCTACTAATTCTGGCTTACTTGTTGTCTTCGTTGTGTCAGAATGATGGTGGTCGAAATCCAACATCCATAAACATGGGTGTGGTGCAGCTGTCACTGACGATTAAGAACAAAGTAACACAAAAATGAATGATAGTAATGAGACGTGTATTATGTTAAATGTAAATATATGTAAGTGTCGTGGTGCACGTTGGGAGAGGCCTACGTCCAGCAGTGGATCGATATACGCTGATGACGATGAGGTATGTTCTATTTATATTTAACTAGCTGGGACCCGCGGTTTCACCTGCCGTTTAATTTAAAAGAAATTAGATTATTTTTATATAGAATTTAGAGTACTTCGGCATAGACACCTGACATAGAGTATACATATATTGAATTCCATGGGTTTTAATGGTTTTTGCGCGGAACCCTAATTATTTTTCTAAAATAATAGTATAGAATAGAATAGAATAGAAATCATTTAATTCGGCATAGGACAGCACATAATAAAAAAAAGAAATCACAGTAAAATTAAACAAACATTTGAAAATAAGTGCACTGACGAGCCTAAGTTATTCCTTATAACAACTGCTATCTGCCAGTAAAAGTCCCGTAGAAATCGGTCCAGCTATTTCGGAGATTAGCGGGAACAAACAGACAGACAGACAGGCCGACAGACAGACAAAAAATTAAAAATTGTTTTTTTTTTGTTGTAGTTACAAACTAATTTCTTAAGCAGTTATTTTGATATTACAAACAGGCACTTAAATTTTATTTACTTGTATAGAATAGATAAACATACATTTTACCGTGTAGGTCCGGCCACAAGAAGGGCTACCCCATCTCACCCCGTGGGTGTCGTAGAAGGCGATTAAGGGAGTTTGGAACCCGGTGCGTACCATTAAGCACTTTGGGTTACCTGCAGGTGGCGGACCGCACCAACCCAGAATAGTTCGTTGTGGCGAACTTTGGGAAAGCCTATGTCTAGTAGTGGACGTGTTTTGCCTGAAATAATAATGTAAGTAGCATTTAGTACTATAGTCCATTTGGTAAGGTTCTTAACTAAATGTAAACAAAGTGCTGCCCTCTTCTCTAATAACTCTGTTGACGGCTGACCATTCAGTAGCTACACAAAATACAATGGTGATAGTTGAAATGTCGGCGGCACGGTTGGTGCAGTGGCTGTTACAGTCGGCTGCTGCGCTCTGGGTCGTGGGTTCGATTCCCGCACGGAACAAATATTTGTATGATCTTCAGGTAGTTGTTCCGGGTCTGGGTGTGTTGTGTGTGGAATTCATGTCTGTAAACGCACCCACGACACAGGAGAAATTCTAGTGTGGGGCAATGATTAAAAAAAGAAAAAAGTTTTATGGTTGCTTACATTTAGTTCAATGCCTAATAAATGGGGTATATTACAAAGAAATTTATGTTTGCTTGCTGTAGCTCCTCGTAAAGAAAAGAAAAAGGCCCATTGCCTCGGTTCTAGGCTTAAGT
Organism: Diloba caeruleocephala; assembly: GCA_947459985.1. NCBI lineage: Eukaryota > Metazoa > Arthropoda > Insecta > Lepidoptera > Noctuidae > Diloba > Diloba caeruleocephala. Next base: position 24,759,646 of record OX381610.1, read on the forward strand.
TAAGAAACTCAAAGAAAACTCCCACTCCCACCTTTCTTCATATCTGCTTTAAGTCCATCCACCTCCTACGGATTTGAACACCTGCTACCATTTGTTCTGCTATGGTTATCGACGCATTGCGACTTCTGTACCCTTTTCTTTTAGTAAAGATAAGGAGCTGTGAAGTGAATGCAGAATGCAAGGTAATTATTTTATTGCCTTGCCTTGCTTCAAGAGTTCATTCGCATTTATATTTGGTACAGTCATTTTCCAACAGTAAGTACTAGTGACTTACCTTCATTGTCCGCTGCGAAGATTAAAGCCTAAAAAGTAATTGTAAATGATTAAATTCTCATATTAAGTAATCGGAACATGTCCTGTTGTTACAAACGATCCGAGAATCAAAACTCAAGTAGAATTTGAGACGAGATTGCATTAATTGAATATAAACGCTGGAGCTATTACGTAGGGTTTATATTTGATTAATGCAATCTAGACTTGGGTTTTACTTCTCGTTCTGTAATACGGGCCTCAAAATTATAATGCCATATCTTTCGAAAATAATGTTACATTTATTTATTCACTACTTATGATAATAATAGAAGAAGTGGATGACGTTGACTATCATCCCCTTGTAACTTTTAATGATACCTGGAACTTATTTTCATAGTAAGAACTGGGATGGTCTTCTTTAGCCAACTAGATATCGAATCGTAGAATCAATAGGACAGAAATAGGTGACAGCATAAGCCATTTCACCGCTACGACACTTTGTTATAATAATTCATACGACCAAATACTGAAACGCCAAATAATATGTTTTTGTTGTATGTTACCTACCGAAAACTGGTTTCTCGAATAGTTAAACCGGGACTTAATATTAAGTGGCGTTTCAGTATTCGGCCGAAAGTGTCGTACAATGTATTCTTAAGTAAGATTAGGGTGAGGGACCACTCTTTCTGCAGGTGTGGGATTGATGAAGGTACCACCGACCATATCTTCTTCTCCTGTCCTAAATATCCTTTATCCCTGTATGAAATTCTCCCTCCTAACATTCCTTGTCCTATTAATTTCCACTCCCTTCTTATAGTTGTTGATTCTCTCTTTGTAATTATCCTGCTTAAATATACTACTCGTTTTGGCATTTGTTTGTAATGAATAATACTAACTCTCGTGTTCTGCTAACTAATCTCCTTCCTCCTTTTTAACTCATAAGAATAATCAAAATCAAAATATAAATGTAGTTATTACTTTCTATATATATCTATATATGCCGTATGGTGCCAGCTACACTGTGTTGTGCCAGCTTTGCCGTGTCGTGCCAGCTCAAAATACCGCCACCCCATCTCCTCCCGTGTTAAAATAATTATAATGTGACGTTTCTCCCTTTGTGTTTGTTTTTCGTGTGGTTTTAGGTGGCGCCGAAATTACAACCACTGAACAATCTCTTTCTCTATAAATTAGCAGCCGCCCAGTCTCTGACGTGTATTAGCTTACAACGTTGACATTGGCAGAATCGTATTGGGCCTAGACTCCAAAGGCTAGAGGCCAAAAGCGAAAGAAAAATAAGTGTCGTAAAAGCTGTGAAATGTCTTATGTTATGTCACCTTATTTTTTATTACGCTGCAATAAGGACTTTGCTTTTATGGTCAATTTCTTCAAATAGCGAGGTATTCAGGTAAGTTCAGCCCACTAAGTACTTAGTGTATTTATTTCACCTCACTAATTTTACGATAAAAATTTGCATATAATTTAGAAGTTTGTGTTTAATTGATTTGTATGAAATATTGGCACTGGGGTAGAATCTTGAGTTAAGTTTTCCTGGAATAGTCGAAATATTTCACGTGTATATCCAGTTAGGTTATTATTTTATTTTGAATGTGTAAATTTCTTTCTTGGTAAAATACAAAACAAATTACAAACGATCTTTATGCTATGTAAAGCAGACCGTGAAATGTTTTTCCCATGCTAACAGATAAACTATTCTACTACAATAACACAGATATCAACCCCTTATGAAAATAAAACAAATCTTACCCAAACCGCGCCAACAGATACGAAAAATTTTAAACTTTGCATGCTTGTCTACGTGACGAACAGACTCTAAACAATGATCCAAAATATCACTTCGTTTATTTATATGTTTGAAGAAACAAACGACTTTGATATGGCCTATTATACGCTTATTAACTTACACTGATGTCAAAGAATATTTCCTTGTTGTATTGTCAAGGTGTTATCAGTAAAGAATTCAGCAAATATGAACATATTGTGAACATAGGTAACTACTTATGTGTACTTGTATGTTTAACTTGTTTCTATACATCATTTGTGATTGCAGTTGTTCTGGAAAGGATTGGCAGAGAAATACGTACGTACGTCACGTCATCATCACCATATCGGCCATACAACGTCCACAACTGAGCAAAGGCATCCATCCATTTCCACAACTGTGTCATCATGTTGGGGGGAATTTGCCAGTACTCACCACGCTTGGCAGGCTGGTTGGTGAGCACAGAATGGCTACTGTACCGCAGAAGGGACGCTGCTGCCTGTCCCTCTGGTTCCCTTAGTCGCCTTTTACGACATCCACGGGAGAAGATGCAGTGGTGCTATCTTCTTAATCCGGACACCACACGGACGTACGTTGTTATCGTTTATTTAATTCGCCAATAAGGGTTCTTGATTTTATACGAAGTGTATCGCTATTGGCTGGAATATGGACTTGTATATATATATAATACTATATCCATATGAAATGGATAAAACTTGAATTATTAGGGAGACTTTGGTAATCAAAATCGAAACGAACTTTAGGATTCATACGCTCTGGATCCAAGGACTTAAAAATACGTATTAGACTTTCTTACTGCCACCAAACATGGGGCCAGTTATTATTATAGTCGAATTATTCTTAATCTTTTCTGTGGTGTGAACAGCTCACACTTTTATATCCAAACTATGCCAGTCGGCTGGAACCCCTCGAGGTTTTATCAAGAAACAATATTTTTGTTGCCTACAAGTTTATTTCGAACGCAGTTTTATACGATCCGCCCTACAATACAGCTTTGTTTTCACAGTCACCCCTTAAGTTAACTACACCACACTTATTTTACAAGTTTGGCATAAGATAGACCATCTTACGCTGAGGGAATAAGGTTGGAACTCGCAATTGTAGTATCAAAAAGGTGTAAGGGTAAGTTTGGTTCCCTTAAGGCGGGGTGATAACATAAAGTGTCAACATTTGCCCTGCATCGCTGGATATCCGGTGTCGACTGACACGACCGACTTTTGTCTATGGTCGGAAAGAATGCGGCAGATATATAAATGATAGTGACAAAATATGTCCTTTTTTGCTCACGAAGTTGGGTGGAGATGAATTGCTAGCGAGATAAAAAAGGAATGAATTGAATTGATAAATTGACAGGAATTCATTTCTGTGCATTTATAATGCATGGGCTAAATGGGCTCTCAATATGTAGAAAATAATACTTACGAGTATATATTATGAATGTCGTAGGTATTAGAAGCTTGGGTTAGATTCAAAAGGTGATCAACTACATTTTTACAGTTTTAACAACTGTATGAGTAATGTAGGCAACGTGTAAGCAACGTACTTATTCTAATGTAAATTATAATAATGTGTAGCTTATGTAATTACTAATTATAGACGACATACGTAAATATTGTGTATTTTAGATACTTATACTTTCTTAATTGAACCAATATCGTTTATAATATGAACAATGAATGTATATTTGATTTTAAAACTATGGAAATGTAATGAAAGCCATAATTGTTATTGCTGTGTGTCTTTTATATAGTTTTAATGTTGTATTCTATTGAAAAAATAGATGTTTGTAACGATCATTAGTAATACTTGAATTGAAGTAACTCCTTGCATATTTTTAAATGTAAATTTATGTACATAAGTTGGAAACATCACTGCCATTAAAATAATGTATAATTTATAGTAATTAATATATTAATTTAGGTAATATAACGCATATAAGATTTACTTTGTGTAAAATTTATAAGTTTTTCATGTTTAAACGACCAAATAGGTAATTTCTATGAACAGAACTGTAATAGACGATAACTAGATCGATAGAACAAGTTGTAAGTTATCCAACGACATATAAAATAAAAAATCCGATAAAAAAACTTTAAGTTCATCATGTAAGCAGTTTTTGCAACTGTACTAGACACTGCTCTAAACAGTCATTCATGAATATACTCCTTCATACTGCAAGTGCATAAAAATACTCCAGCTAAACTTTATAACATTGAAACAAAGTTAACAAGAATTTGTTCGACGCAGCAAACGCGACAGTTTTAGTATCCAATATCCTCGTAAATCGTACTCAGTTTTACACCAGTGGAGACCAGACGTTATGACATTTTTATGCTAGGGTAGGGTCGCTAGAGGCATGAATCGATGTTAACGTGATTAGGGGGAAAGGACATAATAAAAGCCCCTGGAATACACGCACAGGGGAATAGATGTAAAATAAATGGTTCAGGAAAAATAGAAATAGATGACCGTGATGATTCATGCTGGTTTAGGGAGTTTAAGAAATATGAGCTGTTAACGAGATCCTTAGAGGACTTCAAAGCTGCTGACGACAGAACCTCATTAATTGCAATAGGTAGTACCTTCTCGGATGTCTTGAAAAAAATGAGATTTGTTTTTTAGCTGTGTGTATGTGTGTAACTATAAAATATTTTATGTTTTTTAATTTAATACTTCAATGGCTGCTATAAAATTGGTTGTATTTATGAATTGGGAAGGTATTAAATTCCCGGGGAAGACCTTTATTTATTTATTTATTTATTTATTTATTTATGTACACACAGAAACATTTAAAATATAATTACATAGGAAAGAAAAGTACAAAGGCACTGCTTATTTCTTAAAGAAATCTCTTCCAGCAGACCTGTGAAAGGAGAATTTGAAGACAAGAAATGCAGACATGGTGTGACAGAATATACGATACATATAAATATACACACATACATAAAGAGTACATACCTACATACTATACATAGTATATACATCTACTTAGACATAAATATTAATACATACATAAACAATTAAGTGGATAGAGAGAGATAGTGCTTTTTAACTAGTTTTTTGAAACTATAAACTGTTTTGCAATCTCTTATGTCAGGCGGTAACGAATTCCACAACCTAACCGCATGTACAGATAAGGAATAAGAGTAGAAATCAGTTTTGTGGGATGGGAATTTAAGTAGGGTTTTAAGATGCGACCTGCAGGGCGCATCAGGCAGGCGGGTGTAGGAAAAGCGTTCCCGCAGGTAGGATGGGGCCATAGGATTATGTAGGATATTAAAAAGGAGACACAATATCCGAGTATTCCTGCGAAGACGAATCGGGAGCCACTTGAGAATCTTTCGGAAATAGGAGACATGGTCATATTTTTTAAGATTGAAAATGAAACGGATACATAAATTCTGTAATCTCTCAAGTTTATTTAATAGCTCCTCTGTGGCATCCAGATAACAGGCGTCAGCGTAGTCTATAATGGGCTGAATGAGAGATTGAGCAAGGGAAATTTTGGTTTTCAAGGGCAAGAAGTTCTGGAGACATTTCAGTGAATGAAAGGTAAAATGCACCTTTCTACTAACATCAGCAACATGAGCACTCCACGACAAGTTACAGTCAATAATCACTCCCAGGTTTTTAACCGTATCCGTATATGCAATCTGAACACCATTGAGACTTAGTGGTGTTAAAGATGCTAAATTAAGTCTGTTACGCATGATTCTGCTACCTATGATAATGGCCTGAGACTTACTAGGGTTTATGTGTAGGCCATAAGACCTAGCCCATAAGTTGATACATTCTAAGTCACGATTCATGGCACCAATAGCAAGTTCCACTTCAGAACCAAGGAATGGTCTATACAGCTGCAGGTCGTCTGCGTAGAGATGGAAGTGAGAAGAGATGACCCTGGTGACAGAGTTTATGAAAATAGAGAAAAGAAGAGGAGAAAGGACGCCACCCTGGGGTACGCCCGCACAGAGATCACGCCGATCTGAGAATTTCTCATCAAGGCGCACACATTGCGAGCGTCCCCGAAGATAGGATTCGAACCATGTTACGGTGGAAGGAGAAACATTTATTGATTTGAGGGTCCCAAGAAGGATATCAAAGTCAACAGAGTTGAAAGCACTGCTGAAGTCCAGTAGCACAAGTATAGCGAGGGATTGATTTTCCATAGCCCAGCGAATATCATCAGTCACTTTCAAGAGAGCTGTTACTGTGCTATGACCGGGACGAAAACCGGACTGGAAGGGACTAAGAAGATTGTTTTTAGTAAGAAAAGCAGAAAGTTGCCGGTGAACGATGTGCTCGAGAATTTTTGAGATGAAAGGAAGAATAGAAATAGGTCGAAATTGAGAGAGTAATGAAGGGTTGGAGACTTTAGGTACAGGAATAATGTAGGCCATCTTCCAAGACTCAGGAAAGGTACAGGTGTATAAGGAGAAATTGAAAATATGAGTCATAATGGGAAGCAGTATGGAGAGGATGGGAGTAACCATCTTTGAGCACAATTTGTCATCACCCGCAGCTGACGATGTGATAGCTAGGACAGATTTTTTTACATCATCCTCTGTGACAACGCTAAATGAGAATGGAGAGAACTCCGATATCGGCAAACTCGACAGATCTAACAAAGTAGAAGCCTTGACAATGGGATCTAAGGAAACAGGGGGAGAAGAGAAATGATTGTTGAGAGAACACAGGTCAATATCATTAGTAGTGATCATAGGAGATTTGCCAATACCAACAGTCCTTAGGAATTTCCAGACTTCAGAGGAACTACGCTTATCTAGGGAATCGTGGAAATGGCGTCTCTTAGCATCTCGACACATACGACCGCAGCGATTACGAAGGGATTTGTATACATTAAGGTTGCGCTCCGTTGGACTTCGTTTGTACCTCCTCTTAGCTTTATCCCTTTGTGCCATGAGCTCTTTAATTTTAGATGTTAGCCAAGGAGCCGGGTTATTTTTGACTTTAACACGTCGGGTAGGAGCGTGGCGATCGAATAATTCAATTACGACATCCCTGAAATGGTTCACCTTATCATCAATGCCTGTGCTTTCGACTACACAACTCCAGTCGATATCACCAGCATCACGCCGCAATGCCTCCAGGTCCATGCCCTTGTAGTTCCGAAGGAAGAGATATTGCGACTTACGTTTAGGAGGACGGACACAATAAGAAAGATATAATAAGTCGTGATATGAAAAGGGAGCAGTTAGTTGCCCATGAGAAGACGCTTTACTAGGAGATGAGACGATAATAAGATCTAATAGAGAAGGTGTGCAGTTAGGGAAGTGGTGAGTTGCAGAAAGAGGTAAAGCGTCGAGATTAAAAGCAGATAACATTGATTGAAGTTTACGAGAGCGGGAATCGAATTTCAATAGACAAGTATTGAAATCACCCATCAAGACTACATGATTATATAATGGACTAAAATCATTTAAAAGTGTATCAAGAGAGTCGAAGTAATCAATATTAAGATTAGGGCTGTAATATACCCCTAGAAGCATTTTAGAATGATGCATAGTTATCTCTATAAAAAGATGTTCTGCCGATTCTGAATAGGGAGATGGTGACGTGCTGACAATTTTGTAAGGAATATCAGCTCGCAAATAGATGGCAACACCTCCACCTCCCTTTCCAGTTCTATCGTTACGTAAAAGAATGAAGCCTGGTAGCGCATATTGAGTAGAAGGAAGAGATGGTTTGAGGAATGATTCAGAAATTAATAGCGCATCAAGATAAGCACTGCTAATGGAAGCCAAAAGGTCGGTGTAGTGACCAGGAATACTCTGGGCATTGATGTGAGCAATATTGAGATGAAATGGGTAATCAGAGAGATTTTGGGAGATAATGACTCATATTTTTGTGGATGATTAATTGTGAATGAAAATACATAAATGAATAGTTAAACTACTTCCTCTCGTCCCTACTTCCTCTGTTAGTTCTCCCCAGATGTAAAAAAAGTAAGGGATCCGTTCTAATACGATTATAAATTAATTACCGGTCTATAAAATGGGGTCGCTGATTAGGATGGGGAGTAAAGATAATCCACTGAATTGTTATGGGTAATGTTCACAAAATACTAGCTACTTTGTATCTTCTAAAACTATATTAAATTTTCAATTAAGTTAACATTAGGTACTATTTTAAATTTTAAAACATTTTAATACGATTTACTCAGTTTGTTTGGCCACTCCAATATGAAATACAGAGTACCTATGTAAAGCACGGCTGACACTTCCTGTTTTTTTATTGATTGATCGGCAAATGAGCACCTGATAACTGAGGGTCAATTCTCGTAATAAAAAATGTTCAAAACATCGTTCCGATCTAGCCTCAGTAAATGTCACAAATTGTATTCTTGATCGAAAATGGATCAAAAGTTGATCGAACCCAAAACGGTATTCTGCTAACATTGTGAACTGACGAAGGTACTCAACTATTCATTAAATAAACCTCTAAAATTGTCATTGAAATGAGTCTGAATTGAGATCATACTGAGCTTTAACAGGAACAAAATACCTATTATTTGTCAATTCAATAATTTAAACTTTCAGTCATAGTGTAAATTAATTACGAGTATTGGCCTTCTAATGGAAAGTACCAACCACGCCTATGGATATCATCAAACTACTGTGCTACTGAGCACCCTCGGGGATGCGTTGCCGATCTAAGCCATGAGTCAAAATGTCTGTCTGTTGTGCCGATAATTTTACTGGCTGATGCTAGACGGCACGGTTGGCGCAGTGGATAAGCGATTGGCTTTTTACGGTACGTGTCGCCGTTTCGATTTTCAGGGTATTTACGGACAAATTTATAAAAAATTGTCCGTAAATACCCTGAATTCTATAATAAACGTGAAAACATACAAACCAAAATTATACTTAAAAATAGATTAAATATACCAACTTCTGGACTAGCTATGCACTCCTCGGGTACCTTGGTAATGTCTATAAAAAAATATAATAAGTTTGGTAATTAAAAATGAAAATAAATTTAACTATTTTGTGTTTATATTTAAACAAATTTTGTTTAGCAAAAAGCGACCATAGCATATAATAATTCATCGACGATAAATTATAATTACAATTTATGATTAATACATATTTAATTAATATTTCAATAAATAAATATATCCTAAATAACACTAAATAAATGATTTACATATAAATAATAGATGCAATAATGTAGACCCTCGGCCATTATTCCGTCAGGTACCCACGCATAACAACAAATAAACAACTAAAAAGTTATTTTTTATGTCATTAATTGATGTTTTTATCTAGGGCTACCTACGTAGATAGCGTATAACAAAAAAATAAACAAGACCGGAGACAATTAGGAAAATGGAGCTTTACATTGTACCAGGTATTAAGAATTTTCTAGATACCTACAGGTAACTAGGAGTCCACGTAAAGTACTTACAGAACCAGGCGAAGTGTCTTATAATAAAAGCTGGCATGAAAACATTATCCATAAAAAAAACTTGAGGAAAATCTTCAGTAATTCAATTAGTTAATTAGTTTTCTAGAAATAAAAATGAACGAACGAAAGATAATTCAATTAGAACCATCTCAATCGTAATATGTTTCTAAGAACTAGCTCATAATATTCGTCTTCAAACATAATTGTATAGTACAACTCACTCCATCTCTCGGGAGCTACGAGTACCACGTGTAATTATTCCGTTGCGCCCGCGTCCCTGCTGTACCCGTGGCGAAAGCATTTGTCTCAGTTTAGTATACTTTAGCTACGGCTGTTGTCAAGGTCACTGTGGTGTATGGTGGTCAAAGAGGTGACATGATTAGATGTCATACAGTAATTCATATTTATTTAAAGGCAATTGAAAAATATTAGTCTCAAGTCAAAGTGGGCACAGTGCGGATGCCTTGATCAGGCTGACGGTTGTAAGAAGGCACTGAAAAAATCGGTTAGCTAAACGGTAAATTTTTAAACTCTCTAGTTTCAGTACCTAAACTATTTTATTGACGGCACTGTTGGCGTAGAGGCTAATTGATTGGCTTTCTGCGCTGTGTCGCGGGATCGATTCCCGCATGGAAAAAATATTTGTATGATCTACAGATAGTTGTTTTTGGTCTGTTTATTTATGTGTGATTTATGTCTGTGGGTACAGTACCCACGACACAGAAGGTAATAGTAGTGAGGGGAAACGTTTAAAAAAAAAAGGATTTCTTTAAGTTTAGCTATCTGACCAGAGGGATGGGCAGCAACGTACCTTCTTTGGAACATTAGCCATACTGCGCTCACCAACCCGCCTGCCAAGCGAGCTGAGTACTGTCAAATTCCTCCTAAAATGATTACACAATTGTTGAAATCTATGGGCTATGGAGATACCTTTGTTCAGCAGTGGATTTCTTAAGGCTGATATGATGATGATGATGATCTGATCCGTGCTGAAAATAGCAGCTTTCCATCTCCTCCCGTGGATGTCGTAGAAAGCGACTAACGGCCGAAATTAATAATCAATCTAATCTAATTAATCTTCAGATGTACGATTTATAAATTCCTACGTTGTTCTGTTACGATCACATTTAACACAAAAAAACAGACATATCCGTAATTCGAAATCCAAAGATTTTGGATTAGATTGATTATTAATTTACCGTAAGGGACTCTAAACCAGAGGTATGGGCAGCAGCATCCCTTCTGTAGAGCAGCAGCCATTTTCTGCTGACCATACACCAACCCTGCCAAGCAGTATAAAAAATGTACTCTGTGGTACTGACAAATTTCCTCCAAAATAACTACACATACCGATCGTCTGTGGGGGAGGCCTTTGTTCAACAGTGGACGTCTTTTCCACGTGATGATGATATAGCTAGACTTATGTATATAGTACAACTTAACAGCAGCTCAACATCTAGTTACAAGAAAAGTGTACTAAACTAATAAGCTTTTTGTTCACTGCGTGCCTCGAAGAGTCTATAAAGCCGATAGTCGCGGGTGTGCTATGCATATGACAGTCGTTACGGGCAATCAGAAGCCTGAAAGCCCGAAAGCCGACCTAACCTTAGGATATCGATCGGAACCTCTGTTCCACGCTTCCAGGGGTGAGGTGGTGCCCTTCTTCAAAAAAGATGATAACAATATATTGAAGAATTACAGACTCATATCGCTTCTGAGCCATGTTTATTAGCTGTTTTCTAGGGTCATCCCGAATCGTCTCGAGCGCAGGTTTGATGACTTCCAGCCTCCCGAACAAGCCGGTTTCTTAATAGGTTTCAGTACCATAGACCACATCCATTCGCTGCGGCAGGTTATACAGAAGACCAAGAGTATAATCTGCCACTATGCTTGGCGTTTGTGGACTATGAGAAAGACTTTCATTCGATCGAAACCTTTATTTTTATTTTTGATTGGTGCCTAGTGGAAATTCTTCATGAACTTCCTTCTCCCCGGGGAAGGCCTCAGGGGAAGAATTTCCACAGGGCACCAATAAAAAAAATAAAAAAAGTCTAACTTCGCAATGTCTTTTCCTTAAAAATACCGCAATGCCTCAATACGAAAGTATTTAACCAGTGTGTGTTACCAGCGATAACATATGGAACAGAGACATGGTCAGACGTCAGACTATGGAGAGAGCTATGCTTGGTATTTCTCTACCTAGATCTAGATCCGTAGAAGAATTAAAGTTGTCGACATAGCTGAAAGGATTAGTAAACTGAAGTGGCAATGGGCGGGGCACATTGCTCGTAGAACTGATAGCCGTTGGGGCAAAAAGGTTCTCGAATGGAGACCGCGCACCGGAAAACGCAGCGTGAAGGTGAAGGTCGCTGGGAGTCGTTGGATGAGAGCGGCATGTAACCGTTCGTTGTGGAAATCTAAGGGGGAGGCCTTTGTTCAGCAGTGGACGTCCTCTGGAACAGAGAATACAAGAGTATTTATTATTAGTAATGTCTTAGGTTGTCGCGATTATTACTTATTATAATAAAACACTGTTAAACGGATTACATCGCGTATATTGTATGAGGTATTTATTATTGTTAAGATTTTGCACTGCAAAGAGTTTTCTGCAACCGTCTGTTGCCCTGGATAATGTGCGCTTACTTAAACATTGGATGCTTCGATGGGTTCCAGGCGGTGTCACGGTTCTGCTCTACCTAAAGTGATAAGATGCGTGAAGATATAGATAAAAGACATCCAACTTATATTGTAAAGAGAATAAGATTTTGTTTTTATTTATGTGTAGTTTTTTTGAAACAAGAGATCAAATTTTGTAAACTTTCCCACTGTTCTAAAGCGTTAGTGTAAATGATTAAAGACTATGTTTTCTCCGCAATCATCATCATGATTTAAGTCAAAGGACGTCCACTACTGAACAAAGGCTTCTTTATTTCCACAACTGAGTCGTCATTTTGGGAGGTACATATTTGCAAGTAATCAGCGCACTTGGCAGGCGGTTTGGTGAGCACAGTATGGCTACTGTTCCCATTGAGCTATAATGTACTACGTTAGTACATTATAGCTCAGTTACTGTTCTACAGAGGGGACGCTGCTGCCAGTGCCTCTAGTTTAGAGTCCCTTAGTCACCTTTTACGACATCCACAGAAGGAGATGGAGAGGGGCTATATTCTTAATCCGGATACCACACGGACTACCTTTAAGGGTATGTCCTGGTAACAAGGGTATCGTATAATGGAATGTATACTGAATATAATCTAAACCAACTTGGGATGTACATATTTCCTAACATTACCTAATTACATATCATGTTTATTTATAGTTTAAACTCATGAATGGAACCAGATAAGGACTTTAGACATTCCCGCGTTATCTTGTTATTCTAACTGCGATCACAACAGCTCGTGAATGTTCACCGCCGAATATGGCCTCAAGGTCGTCCATAGATCGTTACGGGTTCAACTGTGGCATTGCCAGAACCACCTTTCTTCGGCGATCTTTGGTGATCTTCGGTACCTAATATGAGCCCCAGGTTGAGATACCTACACTCTGTTTAAATTGTAACAGAACAATAGACGGTCTGTATGGTGCCCAGATAAAAAATATCGCACATTGCATCTCCTATCATGGATGTCGTAAAACAAGCAAACTAAAGGACTCTACACTAGAGGTATGGGCAGCAGAGTGCCTTCTGTGGAACAGCAGCCATTCTACGCTTATCAACATGCCTGCCAAGTGGGGTGAGTACTGGCAAGTTCCCCCAAATTGACGACACTCGGCATGTAACCGATAAATGTGGACCTTTATGGTAGAGGCCTTTGTTCATTAGTGGACGTTTTTTGCCTGATATGGCGATGATAAGGATTAAGGAGTCCAGCCATCATAGTACAGTGCCAGCCTAATCCCGTAGGGTCTTTTTATGACACCCATGGTAGGCATATCCGGCAGTATAGAGTTTATTTTTCTTAGGTACGGCGAAGAACATAATGCAACACATAAAATGTGTTACTTTTAAATAGTAACACCTATTTTAGGTTTAGTTGCTAGTAAAAAATCGCCATAAAATTTATAGTTTACATATAAACGGATATTCCCGGGATACAAATGACTATCTACAAGTTTAGTTGTTTAAAGAAAAGTTTAATATGTTAACGCTCTTCATTGTTTTTGCGTTAAAAGTTTAAACAATGTAGAGCAGTAAACAGTTTGGCAGGCTGGCTTAAACCTTAAATAAAATTACTTTAAAAATACATTTGTTCGTTAGAACTGTGTGTGTAATCCGTGTGGTGTCCGGATTAAGAATATAGCACCCACTTTACCTCCTCCCGTGGATGTTGTAAAAGGCGACTAAAGGACTGATAACCAGAAGCATGGGCAGCAGCGTCCCTTCTCTGTGTGTAAGCAGCCATTCTGCGATCGCAATCTTTAAAACTTAGGCTTCAGGCAGTTTTTATAAAACTTGGTTACTATCCAGCGTTCCGAATTACTTCTCAAAATATGCGGAATTACGGCCGAAATTAAGAATCAATCGAATCCAAAATCTTTTGTTGTGGATTAAAAATTTTGAAATTCATTCGTTTTGGGTTATGATCACATGTAACACAAATCAGACAATTCAATTACAAAGCTTTTCGATTAGATCGATTCTTAGTGGTGCCGGCTCAGAATGCCACCACCCCATCTCCTCCCATGGGTGTCGTAAAAGTCGACTAAGGGATTAGCCGGTGGATGGGCAGCAGCGTCCTTCGAGTACATTAACAACTCAACTGCGATCGCCAACCCGCCTGCCAAGCGTGGCGATTATGGCAAAACCCCCCAGTGAGCCCACAACACATCCATATCGGTGGTTGTGGTATCTTTGGGGGAGGCCTGTGTCCAGCAGTGGACTTGATTCGGCCGAAATGATGATTCTTAAATTCTGCCGTAAGTGAGTCTACACAATAATAAGTGCATCCGAAAATATAAGCAGTATTGTTGTATTGTTTCGGCAATATTAGAATCATAATATTATTGTATTTTTAAAGTCATGCAATATCGATATTGTTAGACGGGGAGGCAACCTTTAACAGGATAATACAGTACATGTACTTTTTGGGTTCCATAACAAAAAGGCTTAGAGCATTAAAGTGATGTAAGCAAATAGGGTAGGTTCCATTTTTCAGCAAGACCAGTTCGTTTCCGGATATTTTCATGGCTTTTCGATGCGAAACATCTAAAGGCGCGCGGCTCCTATGAAACGTTGGTCGACCAGCTTCGCGACTTGTCGGCCCTCCCCGCCTTGCAGATGCGGCTTGCCGCCACATTACCCGTGTGTATCGGTGTATCGGCGTCAATTGTATATATTGTTAATAGATCTTTGAAATACATTTTTTTCATAATTATATTGATTTCAACCGGCCAACCATCAAGGAGTTCATGAAACATGCGTCTTAACGCCATTACGACTCTGCCGGATCAAACAAATACCCTCGTGCTAACGGCCGCTCGGTAAAGACACTTCCTCATACACGATCGTCGCTGCCCGAGATCAATCCATATGAAGAAATCACGAGGCACAGAAGATCTGATTCGCGCAGTCTCGTTCAAAGAGGCCGGTGTCCTCGCTGATGAGGTCCAGGCAATACCGATCCAGCTGTCCCTCAGTTTGGTACCAGTTACGCCCTAGTTCATAAATATTTTTTTGCCTGGCCGTTTGAGCTGCGACTGACGGCGGCGCCCTGAGCTGCAACCGGGAAGCCATATCTGTATAAAAAGTTTTGCATCATTATTTACTTGCCGTGTGGTGCCGGCTCAGAATACCACCACCCCATCTCCTCCCATGGGTATCGTATTAGTCGACTAAGGGATAAGCCGGAGGATGGGCAGCAGCGTCCTTCGATTTCATTAACAACTCAACTGCGATCGCCAACCCGTCTGGCAAGCGTAGCGATTATGGCAAAACCCCCCAATGAGCCCACAACACACCCATATCGGTCGTTGTCGTGATCTTTGGGGGAGGCCTGTGTCCAGCAGTGGACTTCATTCTGCCGAAAATGATGATGATGATGATTTAATTAACAAATATCTTAATTTGGATGTTGTACATCTGGCAGGAGCCTCGCGAAGGCCAGTTTTTTGAGTGTTTCTGCCACCTGCCTTTATATAAAATATAAATGTAAAGGTTTCTGGCCTGCATCTTCTGCAGGTCAAAACAGGAATATTTTTATTTAGGTCCGTAAAGTATAAAATTTCTAAAGTCAGATAACACGAAAATATGTCGAATTTATTTAATTCACTCTATATGACGCGATATATCCGTAGGCTATTTCGATTCAATGGATGTTATTCGCGTAAACCTCAGAAAATATTGCGAGATAACACGGATTAATTTGGGTATCGTATGAAAGGGCTTTGTTTACTCAATCCAATCCTTTTTTATTTGAATCTTTTAATTACCAAAATGGTATGCCAAAATACAGTAAATCTCCAAAGTTAGGCTTTGGAGATCGGTGTTAGGGTTTTATGTAAATAGATATTACAGGAAAATTAAACGACTTCTTCGCTTTCCACCAGGCAAGAGCACAGCCATTCATGAATAATAAAAAAAACAAATAGCTTAGGGACTATAACAAAAGGGTTAAGTATGAATACTGTGAACCACAGTAGCAAAATATTTTTTAAGACCACACTCAATTTAAGACAGAATTATGCGGTCCGAAAAATGAACTCATTGCGTGCTAATGGTTTCACATACGCATGATTATTCTTCCCAGTACGGAACCTTCGCAGTGCGAGTCAGACTCTGACTTTTTAATTAGTATATTAATATTGTCTTTTTTACTAGTACGTATACAGTAAATATAATAGTAAAAAAGACTTTACTTATTTACTAGTATGCCTATAGTAAATATCATTATCATCATCGTTTCAACCAAATGACGTCCACTGCTGAAAAAAGGCCTTCCTTAGATTTCCACAACGAGCGGTCACATGCCGCTCTCATCCAACGACTCCCATCGATCTTCATCAGGTCGTCTGTCCATCTCGTTGGAGGTCGTCCCACGCTGCGTTTTCCGGTGTGCGGTCTCCACTCAAGAACCTTTTTGCCCCAATGGCCATCAGTTCTACGAGCAATGTGCCCCCCGCCCGTTGCCACTTCAGTTTACTAATCCTTTCAGCTATGTCGGCAACTTTAGTAGATTTAAACTACTTTATTGCAGCAAATAAACTGGAGCTTACCATGTTAGTTAGGAGTTTTATAATGAACCATGCAGGCACTTGGATGTTTTTAAATGTCCCAACGTACAGTACAAATCGGTTTGGGTTATAAAATATATATGTTATGCTTTTCGTCATTATTTTTCTGGAATTTCCATGTTTATATAAAAATATACGTTTTTACATCATGTGGATACCACATGATTATGGACATCCTCCGCCCTGCGGAAGGCAAGCAGACTCTTACCAGCTAAAAATCCCACGATGTTTCTTCCACCTACCTATCGAGTGGATATCGGCTCGTCACCAGTGACGTCTGGACACCCAGGTCTAACAGGTCCGGGTGCGACCTGGCCAGCTGCACTTTCCTCCAGAGAGGCGCGCACAGAACACAACGCGTTTTGGGCCTTGATCGGGTGACGGACCGACATCCTCCACCCTGGAAAAGGATAAGTGGCATGCCAGCCTGTCACCAGGTAAAACTACCACGGCGTTCTTTAGATGAACTGGCCGCTTCTCATGGAGGCCGGAGATTGTTCAGCGTCCTCCTAAAGCGCCCGCGCCCAGTGCGTTTTCTGCGGCGGGGATCAGAGATGGTCTTCTCCCGTCCCCGTCTCGCGTCTGCTGCCTCCTTTGCTTGCATCACGTCTTCTTTCGATGTACCTGACTACGAAGGTGCGGGATTCGATCGTGCATCCACCGCACCACAGCCGGGTCTGATAGTGAAGCAATAATACGGTACTGAAACTACACTCAATATTTAAGACCCGCTGAACTATTGAGACACTCGTTTTCGGTAGGATAGCAAGCAATTAGCAATAGTTGAACGCCTTTCAATCAAGAGGGCCTGAGTTCGATCGTGAATTAACGGTGAAGGAAAACATCGTGAGGAAAGCTGCACACGGCAAACCTGATGGGGCTTCAAAAAAGATGTTCTCGATGGTGTGTGTATTCCGCTAAACCACACTAGGCCAGCGTGGTGGACTAAAGGCAATAAGTTTCTCATCGAGAGAAAAGCCTCGTGCGCAGCACTGGGACAGTAAAGCCCATTTCACTACGATATGTTTGAATATTGTGCCGTAAGTGTTGTGTACTACGATCTCTATCTCTAATCGCGCTTATTATCTCAAGCTTAAGTAGAGTTCTCCCAACACGTACAAACATTCCCTAAAACTATATTTTAATCCATATTTAGTATACCACGGTTGACGCAGTGACTAATTATATATATTATACTAGCTGGGACCCGCGGTTTCACCCGCGTTTAATTTAAAAGAAATTTAGAATACTTCGACATAGACACTTGACATAGAATAAATATATTGGATTTCAAGGGTTTTATTTTTTTACGCGGAACCCTAATTATTTTTCTAAAATAAAAGTAGCCTAAGTTATTCCTTATAACGCCAGATATCTGCCAGTGAAGGTCCCGTCAAAATCGGTCCAGCCGTTTCGGAGATTACCTGGAACAAACAGACAGACAGACGGACAGACAGACAAAAAAATTAAAAATAGTGTTTTTGTTATATATAACGTACATACTTTCATATGCATTTAGTAAAAAGCTGTTATTTTGACATTACAAACAGACACTTCAATTTTATTTATTTGTATAGATTATTTGTATAGATTATAGTTGTGGATTTTATACTTGCAAAAAATATATTTATGTGAAATATTAATTAATCTATGAATGACATTTTGACAGAATACAGTATGATGTGTAACTATGGAGTTATTAATAAAGTATTGTATTGTATTGTATTGTAAGCGATTGGCTTTCAGCGCTAAGTGTCCGGGGTTCGATCCCTCAATAATCAAATATAGGTGTATGATCTACATATAATTGTTCCCGGACTTGTGCATGTGAATTTTATGTCTGTTAACTGTACTCTTGATATAGGGGAAACCCAAGCGTCAATGTTTAAAAATAAAGAAAAAGTAACTGCGGTTTAGGTAATTAAAATTTAATACGCACTAGTGTAGCCAATCCGTCATCAAAATGATAGATAACACCTTTTCCCCTTGTGAGTTTTATGTCTGTAAACTGCAAGGCTATTCTGTAAGAATTCACTAGAAAACTAATTTCTAAATCCGAAGTGAATTCTCTAATATCGTATTATTTCTACTACTTTTCACTGCGGATTCATAAGTGAGTATGCTTCACTAGCAAGGTTACTTCTGAATCCTGAGTAACATCTCTAATTTTGTATTGTTTTTACTACTTTTCACAGCGGATTCGAAAGTGAGTTAGTTTGCTAATGAGTTTTTACAGAATAGCACTTTTGTACTCTCGATACAGGGGAAGTCCTAGTGTCAATGTTTAAAATAAAGAAAAAGTAACTGTGGTGTAGGTAATTAAAATTTAATACACACTAGTGGAGCCAATCCGTCATCAAATTGATAGATAACACTAACTTTTCCCTTGTGGCGACTTCTACCACTTGCTCATCAAATCATCAACATCACGGTTTGGAGATCGCAGTCTGTTGTTACCAGAACATAATTAAGATTTTGCATGCATATTCTAGACTGAACAACGTAGTCTGCTTAGAAGACACCAGCAGAAATAAAGGGTTCTTTTCTTTGGTGAAAACCTTACGGACGCATATTTGGTATTTCTTGAGTCTCCTTTCAATAAGTGCCTTGAGTGATAAAAAGGGAATAGCATCTTTATTATTCCGCGATTCAATTGAACATAAACGAAATCAGCAGACAAAATTGGGTGAGCATCAAAGGCAGGTATGATCTCAAAGTATTAGCAATGAATCGGAGTAGGATGGCTGCAATCGCCTAGATGCAACCGTTGCGGAACTCGGCCGGTGAGTCGCACCGAAACACGAGTCGGCGACCTTACTGCTGCCGTGCTGGTAATGAGGAACCGACGTCGCGCGACGGTAATGATGTATCCGTGATGTATAGAGTACGTTGCAGGTTAAGTTTTTAGGTAAGTAGAGTTCAAGAGATTAATGCTGGCAATGGTTTTTTTGTGCGGCTAATTAATTAATGTTTGAATGAATTATGTTTTTTGTACAGCTGCAATTAATTTGATATATTATAGCTACTATTCCGAGGGTCGATATAATAAACTTGCATCTTCAACTTAAAATTGTACACATACGGTATAATTATATTAATATAGCCCTAGAAAAAATCTATAGATCTGTGATCGGAGACAACAAGAATCATGCAATCGCAGATCAAACAAGCAATGTACGCAAAAACTAAGTAAATGTCGCTAGAGGACTGATCGCGGTACAGAGACGTTGAGCCCCGCTTCCCTCACTAGTGAGGGCGTCCCTCAGTCCTCTCGCAAACCTCATACGGAACGTACGTTCTCCCGCGTCACAATCGAGTGCCGGAAAAAACAGTAGAATTTTTTATTTAGGAAAAAACCGTGCTGTGTTTCAGAAATTTCTAAGAGAACATTGGATTTGTATTTCTGTAAGTATCGATTGAATTTATTTTAGTTTACTGAAGTGAAAGCTCTCGAGCTGAAGGCTTAGCTTAGGCCGTTTGAAAGGTGAATGAATCGGGGCGACTTGCTTAGTTAAGTTCTATATTGTTATAAATATTTGGGACATGTGTTATAATAATATAATAAGGATTTAAGTGAATTTTCAGGAGTTATATTAAGAAAGACTGTTTTCTTTTTCATGTTATGTTATCAGCTGTTTATGTTTCTGTGTTCTCAATCGGGATTCTCGAATGCTGTGATATTGTTATTTAGATAACACCTACATTGAAAATTAAATTATTTGACCGAATTTACTTGACTGTAAGGTTTCGCCTTAGAAATAATACTATAATCTATGTGTGTATTCGATCTTTTAAAGTAATTTGCATTCTTCATGGGCATGAAAATTATAAAATAAATACAAATCAAATTTATTGGTAGCTGATAGGCGATATACGGATAGAATGTATCCCCGACTGTCAATGTGTAGTTTCGATACGGATTTAACGCATTCGTCGCAACTGCATAAAAATTCATATAATTTTTACTGCCACTTTAATTGCCTCGTCTCGCGCAGTTTGATTCATTTACAGCCATCTTGCAACTCCGATGCAGTCAGCAGTTCTGGTGCAGTTTCATTACAACTTCCAACTGCTCACGCAGTTTAGCTTGCATCCAACGTGCAGTTGCATCTACTGTATTTAAACTGCACGGGGTCTGCAACAGTCGGTAGTTGTGCAGTTCAGAACATTGGCGTGACTCGTAATGCCGATGCCCCTGCCATCGGGATGCAGTAGACCTGTTCTATACGTACATCCCCTGCTCGAATAAATACTTTTTACTTAGTTTAGAGTGACATCATAACATTACCATTTACCACTGCCTGTTTCCATGTTTTATTTCAAGCAAACTAGCGCAATAAAATGAGTTCACATTAATATTTGCATATTGCTTTATAATAACTTTGTGTTTTTAGTTTAGCAATGAAGAACGCGTATTCAACGCGTTATAGCTAGTTTTGCAGTTAAAATATAACATTCTGATGAGATAATGACTGTAATAAGAGATTTACCTCGATGAAGTAATGTTTATCTATTTAAACATCTTCCTTGTTTTGATAGATTCTCATTTGTTAATTTTATTGGAGATTCGGTGGGTTGCCTTGTTTTACAGTCGTAAATTGCGAAATGCTTATGTAATGTTAATTGAAGATAATAATAATTGTTATACATATGTACAATATTAACCTGATGACATCAATATTGCCGTGTAGTGCCGGCTAAGAATAAAATCACCCATCTCTTCTCGTGGGTGCCATAAAAGGCGACGATGGGATTAGCCCAATGATGGGCAGAAGCTTCCTTTGTGTACGTCAACTCATCTGCGATCGCCAACCCTTACTGCAAAAGACCAATGAGCACACAATGTCACAACACAAACCCAAACCGGTTGTTGTGGCGATTATTGGGGGAAGCCTGTGTCCAGCAGTGGACGTTTTTGGGCTGAGGTTATGATGATTGATGACATCAATATGATAGTGTTTCATGTGGGATACATTAAATGTGATTGGTTTATTCGTGTTAAAATTAGAATTCCCGAAGTGCCGCCATTTCCTGAAAATATTAATTCACGGATGATATCTTAGTTAAAAATGTCTGTCAATTAAGTTTTAATTCAAAGATCTCTCATATAATTATTTAGCTGATTAATTGACGATAGTGCCTCGAGTTTAATATGCACTAAGGCCCGTATTTATAGAACTAGAATCAAAACATGAGTAGAATTAGTCCAGATCGCATTAATTAAATATAAATACTGGACCTGCTACGTAGATATTTTTTTCATGTATCACATTAGGACCTCTCCTGTATCGTGAGTCCAGCTTACAGACAAATCTCATATCCACAAACAGACAGACGAACCGAAACAATTATGATCTGTAGATCTTACACATATTTGTTTCGTGCGAGGATCGCAGCCAAGGGCCAAGACAGTTTTGATTCTCGTTCTGTTCACGGTGTTTTTTGAACTCCCAAGAATGGCAATGATTGTAATGACAAAGAAATATTGGTAGTTATTTTTAAGGTAAAACGATATCATCTAACATCTTTGTTGAGACCTTAATTATGCTCATAGAATAAGATCGAGAGTCAAGCATGCTCTGGCTAATGAAGTCATGATCGAGTGTATGTTCAGAATATTTGCAAGTAAATCTGGCAAAAATTATTGATATGAGTTTAAAAAGAAATGCAATCGATGCACGCCGTGTTGTCATTACTGTCGCGTCCTTTGTTTGCCAATTAGTTCGTTGACACACACAGACCGACTGACACTAGTTAATGGTAATCAAACGACGAGCTCCGAATAGCAATAAGTCGGAAACTCGACGGAAAACGTCACCCGAATGCTAACTTAAACAAGACTTTTTTGTTTCGCTACTAAGTAGTTATTCATAATTTGTTGTTTAATGTTGTTTGCCACTTTATTTTAAGGTTAATGTGTGGGTGTTATGTTTGAAGTAATTATTGCTTTTTTATAAGTAGTTAGGTAGTTCAAAATGTCGGTCCTGTATCACGTTTTTATGTTAAAATACTTTTAGTAAGGTTTTGATTACGCAGTCAAAACACATACAAGACATTTAACAGTAATTAGTCTGTATTCGATATCTGATCATAAAATGATACATTTACTTTTATTCTTAATTTTATAAGTTTCGCGATACATGGTCTTATTTAAAAAACTTGATTATAGAGTTGACCATATCAGTTTTATATTTATGTACCGGTCTTGTATAATATGCAATACATCTACATTTTCAAGTTAGGCCTCGACGTAATACAAATGTGATTTTAAATTTAGTAATGTCTTAGGTTTTCGCGATTATTACACATTAGCAATAGCAGCATCATCCTGCGACCCCTGCAAAGAGTTCGAAACGTCAGGAAAAACAAAAATCAATAATACACGCGATTTAATCCGTTTAAAAATTGTTTTATTATAATGATTTTAGTCGCATCAGTCGCAATTTTTTATAAACATGTTTGTTTTAGTAAATTTATTACATAACCGGCCACCTGTTACTTAAACATAATACATATATACACACTGAAAAATACCTTTATTCGGCTTTTATAACCAAGCGATTTATAAGAATATAAATATTCCTATTTGCATCTAGTATAAAAGTGCGTTGACATAATGTCTTGAGGAACTGAGGAGGTCCTCAAAGGAGTTAATCTACGTGAAGAAAAAACTTTGTACCCCTTTTTAAGCACATTGCGCGCACGGAGGTGTGTGAGATTTGGCACAGTTGAAGTTCATATGAAGGAGGAGCGCAGAAAGTTAAATTTTGTGAATGATATATGTTACAAATACATTAAACCGAATTTAAAAATAATTTGAATTACGGTCGATTTCGTCCTCTGGGCGACCACTAGTCTATATATATAAATATAATTGAAGTGTCTGCTTGTAATGTCAAAATAACAGATTTTCACAGTACAATTTTCTTATCGGTTAACTTTAACCTACAGCGGTAGGTACTACTGTAAATCCGTAAGATTTTGCTGAACATATTATTGTGTTTTTTTGGTAGGTATTGACCCCAAGCTCTCACCCCCTGCAGTATGTCGTGCTATATACTGGACATCTGTATATAAAACGTTCTTTATGTCATTCTAGGAAGTGATGCCATATTTACAGTTATGTCACTTTCCAAGGATATAATCTATGCACTATGAAGTTCTACGTGCATTTTACATACTTTTAAATTCTTTTGTAATATCAAGACACCGCAACTTTAGCCCCGAGCGTTTTATGTAGCTGATGACGCTTTAAACACTTTAAGTTAAGCGATGTTGGGTAAGTCATAAGAATATCGTTCCTTCTTGAATCTCGTCTTTTTGGTGTTATTTAATCTCGTTCCGCTATTGTCGCTTGGGTCTGCCGCGATACCATTGGTCGTTTCCTGGGACCCACTTGCTACAAATATTTACTGCAACTTTAGCTTTTAGGGTCACTTTGTTTTAGGTCTCCGAGATGTGCGTGGGCCGCCGAGCGGCGGATCCTGGTCGATCGGATCGGGCAAGATCTCTCTCTGCCAGCAGTAGTGTCGGCTATGTTGGCAGAGCACAAAAACTGGAATGCAGTGGTCTCCTTCTGTGAGAGCGTCATGCTCCAGAAGGAGACCGCAGAGCGGGATCGGGAGAGGGCCGATCCCGCTCGAAGAAGGAGGAGACGGCGCCGGGGTAACAACCGCCCTGACGCCTAATTCCCATACGCCTGAAACCCCCTGCCGTAGCTATAAGGCGGGGGACCTCTGGGTTCGCGGGTGCGTAGATCGGGGAATCTGCGTGCTCACACCAAGCGACCCAAGAGAAGATGGTAGCACGCATGTGGTCACGCGCTGCCGTGGGATGCTTTGGGGGATCCTTTACAATCCCCCGGGGGGTGACCGCTTTACAGTCACCCTCTCCGCGATGTGCCTATAGGCGTGGCCCCAGTGGGCGGCTCTAGTGTGATCATACGAGGACCTGGAGCCTCCCTTAGGTGCCGAAGATGACCGCTCCAGTGGTTTTAGCAAGTAGGAGTCCGGCATATTATATATACCAATAAAAAAAAGTATTATGTTTCGTATTGGGTCCGTAAGTCGTACTTTAAGGATATTGCACTGCACTGTTAACTGACAAACCTCGAGCGTAGTCCTCTGCAGTGCATCCTTGAACACAGCACTGAATCAATGTTTAGAAACCACTTTGGTATTCATTTAGACACGATTGAACACATTCTATGACTCTAGAACCATATCGTTGCTGACGGTGCACCACGGCGGTGAGTCTTAGCGAATACCAAATTGGTTTCTCACCGTTGTTTCAATGCTGTATTACGGATGTATGTATGCTGAGGGAATTGCACTGCTGCTCGTACTGCCAAAGGTTTCACTGCTCGTAAAGAGGCGTGGGGGATGCACTGACCATGTGTCTATTGTTTTGTATTTAGGATGGCTTATTGGAAGTCTCTCTTCACGGGATTCTTTATACAATAATAATTATTTCAGGCCTTTTCCTGCTTCAGGAAGAATGGCAAGTTCAGATTCACTAGATGGTCTTTATCTGCTTGGAAAATAGCTTTAGGTGTATCAGAATTTGAGTCCCTAACTTCTGAAGTACATACTTCATATGGATACTCTTTACTCCTGTTTAGCTCTTAATAATGCCGTAAATTATTGCTTCTTGTGGGAGGTTAGTAAGGCCAACCTTGCCAAGTATTGTAAAAGTCGTATTAAGTGGTAGATTTGTGATTTGGATCGGACCTTGTCTGTCAGTTCTTAGTTTAAATATAGCTTTGTAGGTTTTCCTTTTGCTTTATGTGATCATTTTAAGATCCAATCTGTATGAATGTTCAAACAGGTATACTTATCCTTATTAATATTAAACTAAAACTGATAGTGCTAGCCTGCATTTAATTACGAAATTCAATGATTGTGAGCAAAAGTCATTTTGTATGCCCAGATAGCGGATATTTTAACCGTTTTGCCACTTGCGTACTTTTGCCCTACATTCAGTCATTGTAAATTTGAATGTAAATATGTATTTTATTATTATTGTAACACATTCGAATATATGCTCGATTATTTCTGTGTTTGTACCTATTTCGAAGCGATCTTTCGATTTTAACCCAAAGGTTCTCTGGTACAGGATACTTCATAGTCTTGTTTGAGCTGTTTCTATTATTAACATCTAAATAATGAAAAATTGAACTTTCACGATAGTGTGTTGCTTGGAACAAAACTTGTTCATAGTTTTCTGGAGTTCTTAATATATTTAAACGAATTACGTTCTCAAAATTCAGTTATGATGTGATAACTACGTATCCTCTAAACAAATAAGAACTATAACCTTTATTCTAAATGTATCAGATAACGCTTTGGAAGATTATAAACTAGTAAACAGATAAAGACGCATTTAAAAAAATATTATAATATAACGTGTTTCAAGAAATTGCATGGCATGTCATCGAGACCCGTTTGTTTGTTCAAATGCACACTTTCTTACATGTGTGCAGCTGTCTACGTCATCATTTCATACATATATCATACAATGTTTTGTTTGTCTGTGGTTCACGAAGACTGATTGTTTTCTTTTGTTATCTTCATGATAGTTTTTTGTTTCTTCTATTTTTTATTATACGGATGTAAGGATACGGGCTCTTATTTTGAAATGTCTGTGTAGTAGAGTCTGTGTATTAAAATTCTAAATGGGATGTTTGGTATTTTGTTTCTAATCGGCATAGAGTTGTTAAGGTTTATCCCCCAACTTAGAAAACATTGCAATCAAGAATTACTCTAAACGCTGCTTTTATTTAACTTCCAATAAACCCTGAACATTAATATATGTCGATTCACGAAATAGTAGATATTTAATAATAATAATAATTCTTGAAATGTCAAAATCCTGCTAGATTTTGACATTTCAAGAAGTACTTACTTACATTACAATTATCGGAATTGTAGTGGATAAGTAGTTATTTATGGCTACATTTCAAGGCCCTTCACTTATGATTTATTTAATGTCTCTTCAAAATATTTGATAATTCATCCATTTACATTGATGTTTTGCTAACCATATCTATTATGTAAAAGCAAATCAAGGCCTCCTCTAATGGTATTTTTAAAATGACCGTATTCACTAAGGTCGTTGCACACGACAAAACAGAAAGTGGCAACTCAAAAACACTTCGTCAATCTGCAACCGCCCAATGCTAGAGGAATCCGTATAGCCCTGAACATTGTTGAAGAAGACTGTAAAGAATTACAGTGCAAGAAAAAATAATTAAATACAGAGTTTTAGGTCGCGACTCTATAGTGTTTGATTAACGATATCAATCAACAATTATAACAGAACACTAATAATTCATAATTTTTTTTATATATAAACATTTCACTAGTATATTTACATAGATGGTGATATCTAATATCTGGTGAACTTTACAAGCCACCCACGCGTTCGCCTACGCTATGCACTTTCCTTATGCGAGCATAAGTAGTCCGTGTATAGGATTGCTCTTGATATTAAGTTATTGTTGTTATACCGAATTATTCGCGAGATGTAGAATTAATTTCATCATATAGTGACGTCTGCAAAAATGTTAAATTGATGAGTTCCATCTGTTTGAGTAGGTAGTTACGAGTATTAGGTTTTAATATGACAATTTGGACGCTTTAGAATAAGAATCTCAAGCAGTGCAAAGCTTCGGGAAGAATAGACCACCTCTCTCCACTCATAGGTGTGGTAAAAGGCAACTAAGGGTTGATATGATAACAACCCTTGTACGCGCCGGTTCTAGCCGAGAAAAATGAGTAGTAATAAAATATTCCCTTGAAACCCGAAATAATATAGATCCAGTAGTCCCTTTGTGCTGTTGTTATCGCAGTAACGCCCTAAGCTGAGGTCCGTGTCCCGCAGGGGATAGGGTTTAGGCGCAGTTATTTAGTGTATAGTTTTGCCTGGATGGAGGCTCTTCAAGCTTCGCCAATTGTCCGGGTAAGCATCCACATCTCGCTTGAGATATAGGTGAGAAGCCCAATAGTAAACAAAAGTATCCCATATTATCATCCACTCATTGTATCACTACACAATGATCTCTCATTGGGACAACCATGTTCAGCAGTGGACGTTTACGAGCTGATGTATGTGAGTGTGCCAACATCTTTTCTTCTTTAAACATTTTTTTATTTGTCCCTGTTAATTCTTTATGAACTTCCACCGCCCTGGGGAAGAGCGAAGGAGCATGCCGGACTCCTGCTAAAACCACTGGGGCGGTCATCTTTGGCACCTAAGGCGGGCTCCAGGACCTCGTATGATCACACTAGAGCCGCCCACTGGTGCCAAGCCTTTAGGCACATTTCGGAGAGGGTGACTGTGAAGTAAAGCGATCACCCCCCTCCCCCCGGGGAGCGTGTCAACATCCAGCGTCTTCTGTCATGCAAATTTCTATATAAATAAAAGTTCTCAGTCGTCTGATTTCAGGTAGGTAGTATAATATTGCATAAAATCCAGTTGTTATGTAATCGTAACTTCCGTTGTATATTTTGGCAGAGCTTTCGACGGTTACAATATATGTAAGTAACTTATAGACTCTTAAAATCGATGCAATAGGGATAAAACGCAATTTCGTTTTCGTCTTATCGATATTTAGTTAGCAAACTTGTGTCTCAGACCAAACCGGTCCTCAAGTCACCTGGTTAACACTGACGCTAACGCGTTGGTTTGCGTCCACTTTACATTGTTTAATACGCAAGGGCGGGACGTTATCGTGATGTGGTGAGCGGAGTATTGGTTCGACGGTGAGTCACCGGCTGTAGATGCATAGATATAGGTGGTACGGACTGGCGAGACCGGTGAGTCAGCTGCTTTTGTGAATCAGGATCGAATCCTGAGAATGACAACGATTTTACTATTTGCAACATTATCTCGATTCTTGTCTGTTCGTTTTTGTGTACAATGGACTTCGATATGGAAGACTTTACTTGGAAGAACTTGGGAATGTAAATAAAAAATGCATGTGCAATACGTGCCGTACGCTTGATGAAGCGATTACCGATTCTCGATTTATCGCCATCGCAATTAATAAGTGTTGATTATCGTACTTTATTTACTCGTATATGAAACCTATGCCACTATACATGTTCATGTAACTGAAGTTGGAATATTTAATGGAGAAAATGATCCACTACTCGCTTGACCATGTTGACGAATATTAACTGTTAATAAATATCTCCTTAATGGAAGAAGTCTGTCTTGTAGTAAAATATATTTACAGTGATAGGCTGTTTTTATCCATAGATTCGATTATATCCATTAGCAGTGAAATTAAACGGTAATTGTTATTTTACTAACACAATTAGCGTAGATACGTAATGTCGTAATGTCCAATAAATATATATTTCTTAAACAACCACGTGTATTTGGAATACTAGGTGACCCAAAACAAAAATTAATTTCCTTTTATTTTGCTTCGTAATTAATTAAAAAAACAATTAAGTTATCGCCGCGATCTATCTATACCATGACAACATAATATTCCCGCCTACTTTTTCGCCGACCATAGATTAAATAAATTATTTTTAATGGGTTGCGGGGCCTGTCACTTCGTGTTGGTCACGGAAACTCACCCCTATTTACATTTGACCCATTTCACATATGATTACCCGCACTCAGCTAAAATTGATGTACGTTGAACAAAAATCCATGGAAAGGCTGATTTAAAAAAATTATAATATTGTTACATCGATCTGAGAATTTGAGTGATCATTTCAGCCGAAAGACGTCCACTGTTGGAGAAAGGTGTGCTTGTTTGGGGGATTTTGCCATAATCGCCACACCAAGCAGGCGGTGTGGCGATCGAAGTTGTAAGTGTACTCGAAAGACGCTGCTGCCCTTTCTTCGGTGAATTTGAGTAAAATAAAGAATAAATTATGTAGTGTTAGCCTGGATACAGGCAGCGAATTATTTTTACGTAACGGGGTACTTACAAATATACGGATTCTTTCTAAAAGTGTACCTATACAAAACATAAAAAAAAGTTATAGTCTGGAGCTGGAAAGTGTCACTTTACACTTCACATTTTACTTTAAACCCAACGTTATGTCATGAATTCGATATTAGGAACAAATCCGTCGATACAAATTGTTTGAAATATTTTTATCGTACAAGTTACATAGGCTATTTGCCTCTAATTGAAGATAAACGAATACAACGGAATGACATTTCCAGCTGTATTATATCTACAAAAGCTCCTGGTCTAATTGACATTCGGCGGGTCATCGCTTGAAGCGATACAATTTTGATGAGCACTGCGGCGCGGCCACCGGCCGGCGGCGTGAGCAAGCGGGCATACTACCGGTGGGGCTACAAAAACGAATGTCCCTAGATGACAGATTAAAAAGATGGATATCGCAAATGGACCGTAGTAATAAGCTAGGAAATCAAATTGATATATAGGGTTATCCTAGAGTTTTCATTCAAAATGATAGTGATGTGGTGGATTGTGATCCTCAATGTGCACCGATTACATACCCACATATGTTCAGCGATACTGGCTACTTGAAGAGAAATATGTTTTAGTATAAGTTCAATTTAGTAGGTATGCCTTTGAATGAGGCCATATATTGCGGTGCCTGCAAAGCTTTCCTACAATTTCGATATTTGCCTGAAACTTAGCAATGGGCCGTGGGGACGGCACGGGATTAAGTATGCTTAAAGATACTCCACTTTTACCTGTAAAAGTATATATATATGATAAATTTTCTAGAAATGGTTTCTTACCGTCATGTAGTTAATATAAACTCTTATTAATATTTGAATATATTTATCTACGACGAAATCAGGACTTTCGATAACTGTCACATCACTATAAGAAAATAATGAATGATTATTATAATATCAATGATGATGTAGAGAATACGTCAGCTTGAATTAACACGAGAATATCTCTTCGTCTGTTTTAGTTCTCTATGCCTCTTCATTTAGGTACTCGTATTTTTTGGGGATATAGAATTGTATATGATATCTTAATTTTTGCTAAGCGCCATCTCTTAAGAATCAAGCCCAAAAGTATACAGAGATGAATAAGGGATATTGATTGGTAATAATTGTTCTCTAACATTAGGGAATTTTTTGATTAGGTACCTCGATTTCCAGTCGACAATTATTTGTCAATTTCGACTTATCAGTACGTCTTTTTTTTGGGACTAGCCCGCCACACATTCCCAACCACTGCAACTCCTGTAAGCCAGGATCTACAATGGCGACCACCGAAAAGAACACCGATCAATGAAGCTCGGTGTGTCCCAGAGAAATGAATAACTGTCTTGGAACCCGCACCGAAGTTAATCAGAAAAGAAAAAGGAGGAGTAGGAGAGTACCGATTACTGGTTTTCGACGTTGTTCTTCCAACTTGAATAAGTAGATAAGATCTCTTTCTCTCTCTCTCTCTAAGACCAGGGTGATTATCTTGAAGATTATTATTGTTCCGAGCAGTTTGTTCAACGTTCACCTAAAATTGCTTAAGCATCTTCTGAGTAACTAAATGTGTAGATGTAGAAGTAAAATGATGCACGTGTAACTTAAGCTGTAGGAACGCGGCACCTGAGCGAGTGTTCTGATTTCTGTAACTCGCGCTCGATACGAAGGAGTCCAATTACACCGACTTATAGTTTTCTCGTTTCACTTTTATTGCATTTTTATTTGTTTGCATGTAATTGTAAGTTGAAGATGGTGAGATCACTTACTGTTGTAATAAATGTCAACTGAATGAATAAAAAATAATATGAAGGATGCCATCTGTTTGCATTGTTTTCGTGTTTATGCAGGTGCTGTCTCAGGTAACATTCTCTTTATAAATCCTCGTAGCTGTATTTGGCTAAATGATGAAAAAAACTTGTGATAACTTAGAAATTCCCAATTTTTATCATAACTTATTCATAACGTGATAAGTCCTTTAGTGTGATCGAACACAAGATAACTATGTACTTAAATCTCGATATCCGAGTTCTTATTCACATCATCATTCAGTCTGTTTCCAAATACAATCAATTCATAATTACAGTTTTATTGGCAAAATCTTTTACACAAGGTTTGAAAAATAAACGCCGCAGTTCTAGACCGCAAGAACGCGGCGCTTATTGAAATGGTGCTTTTTGAACCGAGTATTCTAGTTTTGGGCTTCTCGCTTACATTTCTGGGAAGTGTGGTTGCTTAACCAGTCATTTCTGGCGAAGCCAAAAGAGGCCTCCAGCTAGGCCGAAACGTCTAGTTATTGCGGTGTGGCGTATATTAGTTTTTGTGTTTAAAGAATACGAAGATTCCAATTTAAGATCCTTAAAAAAATTATTGTAATCTACATTTAAAACTGAAAAGCTTTTAAATATGATTCAAATGTAACTAAAAAATTAATAATAGTTTAAAAAACACGCATTTGTAGATAACCGCACTACAAAGTAGGAAATAATTTTCAATATATTAAAAATGACAATAGAGCGAAAACAAAAAATTGTAAAAAAAAGCGTGGGGTGCTTGATTTCAATTGTTGTAAATATTATTGTGAAAATTTGTAAAAGTCGCGTCATCGTGAAAATATGTGATAAAGCACCCCACGCTTTCTTGCAATTTTTTTTTGTTAATCACTATTGTTATTTTAGACTTATTGAAAATTGTTTGAAATTCAATAAGAAGAGAATTTAATAAAAGAGAAAAAACAAGGTCACTTAATAATTATGACGAAGTACAACAAATGTAGACCTGAATATTTACTTAAGTGTAGACAATTTCAAGACACTCGGATATCCGAAATTTTGAAATTTAGTTTAAATTATGACGAGATTAGATGGAGATGTCTAATAAAAAAAATGTCTCTCGTTTACCTTAAAATCTTGTCTCCACAATACTGCCAAAAGGCTGTTTTTCCATAAATAGTACCTACATCGGTTCGCAACTATGTTAGAACCGGTTACGATAACAATAGAAGTTGCAAGGTTGTAGTCTTCGGTAGCACGCGTAAGAATAATATGAACTCGAGTCGCGATGAACAACATCAATTACTTAATTTAGTTTCAGAAGTTTAGATTTAGAAACAGTGATGCAGAAACCTCTAAAATTAAGTGTAGAAATTGAGCAGTTTACTCAAGATGGTGAGGTAAAACCGACGAAGGTAACGAAAACGATGTGGGAGGGCTCAAAACGTAAAAGGATAATTATGCAGTCGAGGAAAGCTTAAACTTAGTTTTGCGCAAGAATCTTGTTCTATTTTTAGATCGAAATAAATACATCTAAGCAAGTACAAGAATAGTGTTTAAGTAATTATTAAAACTCATTTTATGATAATATCAGACTGTTAAGACGACATTGATGACGATGATGATGATGTTATGAAACTCAGTTGCGATTAACGATCCTCAAATGATAACGCCGTGACTACATGAGGTGAAAGTGCAATGCCAAAACGTAGGGAAAAGACCTAGTAATTATCATTGTTTGAATAAATAGGTATTTTCTTAGGGTTCTGTCCCTCATAAGGGATAACGGAACCTTTATAGGACCGCTTTAGAATAGAATATTCATTATTGTAAACCATTTCAAAAATAACTACTACAAAGCATTTTATGAACAGTTAATAGTTTTAATTGCTTTGTTGTCCGTCTGTGTGCCTGTTCATGTATCAAGGCCCTTTTTCATAAAACAGCTTCACTATGTCGTACACAAAATCAAAGCTATACAAAAACAAGTCTTTAGCTTAACGCAACAAAAGATACGGCCTTTCAAAGCGTATTTTTGTACTAAGCGTTTTTTGAACAAAGGCCTCCCCGATAGATTTCCACAATTGTGTCGTCATTTTGGCGGGCATTTGCCAGTACTCACCACGCTTGGCAGGCGTTTTGGTGAGTGCAGCATAGCTACTGTTCCACAGAAGCGACGCTGCAGCCTATACCTCTGGGCCCCTCAGTCGACATTTACGACATCCACGGGAGGAGATGGAGTGGTGCTATATTCTTAATCCGGACACCACACAGATAAGCATACTAAGCGTCCCACTGAATAACTGATCATCAAAACCTATATTATGTACTGGCTCTATTGGTAGTTGCCGCCTATCCTATATAACTTGTAATTTTGGCACGTAGGGCCGTCTTTTGGCACAAGTTTTCATTTCGGCCGAATAAAGTCCACTGCTGGACACAGGCTTCCTCCAATGACCGACATCGGTGTATTGTGTGCTCATTGGGGGGTTTTGCCATAATCGCCACGCTTGGCAGGCGGGTTAACGATCGCTGTTGAGTTGTTAATGTATTCAAAGGACGCTCCTGCTCATCCTCCGGCCAATCCCTTAGCCTTTTACGACAACCACGGGATGAGATGGGTTGGTGCTATTCGTAGACGGCACCACACGGCACAAGTAATAATATAAAATCCCGTATGGAACGCTTAGTTTAAAATTAAAAACGATTCGTTTTGTTTTTTTGTATTACTAAGACAATTACATTGTAGTGAACTTAATAGAACGAAATAGACTTACCCAGGCTTCTGGAAAAGTGAATCGCTTTAGTTCTATGAAAAAATCGAACACAAACTCACTGCACTAGAAATAAGCCCACAGCGAGCGTTGTTTTCCCAAAGCCAATTTAAAAGTACTGCAGCATTATTTCTAAATAAAAAAGAATACAAGAAAATAACTGAATTAATTTTGATCGATATTTGCAAATCCGAAGGCTTCAATAAACATAATAATTATTATCTTGACCGGTTTTCCTTGATATCTCGTGCCAAAGTTCATATTACTCGCATTGCACTAGTTCGTTGTCTATGATGTAGGTATTATACACGAGTCGAGGAATAGTTTGAGGTAACCTGTGACATTATTATTCACACAGAAGCTTATTGCTGCTGCATTAGATTGTATTAAAAAAATTGTCGAGTGCGAATTCTCACGCGGTAGTAATGAAACTTTGTATTTTGTTAATTTGTAAGAGAATGAGATGAATACACTATGGAGGTGGTAAAGAGAGACAGACACATATACATCATCATCGTCATCATATTATCAGCTAAAGGACGTCCATTGCTGAACAAAGGCCTCCCCCATAGATTTCCGCAATTGTGCCATCATTTTTGGGGGAAGTTGCCAGTACTCACCACGCTTAGCAGGCGGGTTGGTGAGCGTAGAATGGTAAATGTTTCACAGAAGGGGCGCTGCTGCCCATCCCTCTGGCTTAGAGTTCCTGGCCATTTGCGACATCCACGAGAGGAAATTAAGTGGTGCTATATTCTTAATCCGTACACTACACACATATATCTACATATATAATGTACCGAATTACCGATTAATGTACCGAAAACAACGACATGATAAAAAATACAACATACATATTTAAATAAATAAAATACGAATTTTAATACATACATGTTCAAAAGTACAACAAAAATTTGAAGGATTCTAATGTTCTTGGACCTCTTATAAGATGAAATGGTTTCTAATCGTTAATATTATGGAATTAAAATATTATGTTATATATTTATTATTATTATACTATGTTATTTAATTATTTAATAGCCGAATAAGAAACGAGCTCTATGATAATTGTACTTCTGTATTAACTGTGCTTCGAGTAGCATAGCTGAGGTGTCCTTTGCTACACATATTGATTTTCAAATTCTTTGGTAGAAGTCACGAAAATCACGTTTGACGGCGACTTTTTACAATGAAAAGCTTTTATCGCGACATTACCTACCTACCTACCTACCTTTTTTTTACACTTTCATATCCACCTTTAGGTATATTGTTAAATTATTTTTATGTTACTTATTGAATTTAAAATCAGACCTGTCGTGTCGAGCTGCCTTGTCATTAACATAACATAAACCTCGCTCGTCTCGCCTCGCAACCCTCACATGATTGCTCTGGACTTAGTTATAGATAGACTGTGAAAACAGGTTTCCAGTATCTCAACATACGTATAAACAATCTGGTACACCAGTAACCCTTTGTAGCTGATATATTCTGTTTCTTTCACCTCAACATTATCGTTGAAGCCCATGAATATTCATTTTACTTTTCGCTTTAATGGAAATTCAAAAGGATTTAAATATAATTTAATAAGTGACTACGCTTGTTATAAATAATTCCATTTAATGTTACACTAGTCATTGTAAAGGTGCCGTTAAAATGATCTCGATCTACATGGTATTTGACCTCATAGAAAATTGCTCGTGTGGTATTCAAATCTACAGAAACTAAAGTGAAACGGTACTAATGAATTTGTAATAGGTACCTTGTTTAACGAAGCTTTAAAAATGTACGCGTACATATTTTGCATTTCACTTTTTTTTATTATGTAATAAGATAATAATTAAAAAAATTAACATACAACAATTTTTTCGCAATTATGTAGTTAAAACAAAAAAATATACGAGGTAAGCGAGATGAGTTATTTGGAATCACGTAAAAAAGTGATATTAGTAAGAAAAGTAACGCAATCGTGACACGTTTGCTTCCAGACAGCAAAGTCAAATTTTCCTCTATTTGCTCTCATGTCGCGAAACAACTTTACCTTCTCTTCCCAGATGGGCAAAGAAATACAGCTGTGAAAACAAGTATGTTACATATAGCCAGGTGACTTATGAATATTCATTAACTTTTATATAAACTAAAATAAGGTCAAGTAAGTACCTACTTGATAATATTAACAAACCACTTGCGAAATAGTCACACTCCGTTGGAGCACGTTGTTCGAGACATTTCAGTTTAGAAACTCACAATTCTACGCGTTATTATTTAGAACACTATTGCTGCAACTTTCATACTTAGCACGTTCATATAGAGTAAAAAATTGAATTCGAATCGTAACTTAAATTATAGAATTACTATGAATAATGTACTTGATAAATCAAATCACTGTCATCATATTCTTCAATTGTTTTACTATTGATGCAATGATAGCATATTTTGTTTGCCACAATATATTTTTACGCCGTTCGACACAATTCACCTGACTAGTTCAAGTACTACGAGACTATTCTTATCTTTATATATCCTAACTTTACGGTCTATTACGGCATGAATGTTGATGGCATATAATTTAACTAGTGTGGCCGCACGTGAATCATTTACCAAATTGGGCTGTATATCATGTGTAATTCTAAATATTTATCTGAGGCGTAGACTTTCTGGAATAAATTTTTCACACCTGTTTTACAATTTTGGATGATGTCGTTTTACACCTTAGATCTTTGTAACTCCTGATTATTATTTATTCTTTTTCCGCTGGGAATAACGAGTTGGTTACTTTTAAAATGAAAGCTATCCTCAAGAAAAATGTTTTTTTCAAAAGAGAACTAATAACAAGTCCAGGTATTTTTATAATAAACATAAACTCAACCGTTCAAACGGGAATCCAATAAGACTTAATTATAGATACATGTCTTATTTACTTCCAGAACCTGTTGAAGTACAGGAAAAAATATTCAAAACTCATGTAAACTCACGTGCATAAAGCCTCCAGCAACTACAGACAAACTTAAAATTGCTATTGACAAACATTGGATGCAGTGGCCCTAGCATCAAACCCTTGGGTACTCCATTGTAAAACGACTGTTTTTTTTTGCGGTTGCATTCGAAACTTCGATTCTATAATATTGTTTTACGAATTCAAACCTAATTTTAAACTGACAAGAGTGATAAATCGTTGGAACATTCGTTAAATTAAGTTAAAAGTAACCGAAAAAGTAGGGCGCCGTAGTCACGAACTTAAGTTAGAAGGTTTTATTTCAAGTCGTGACGGATGGCAGGGCGAGGGTAGGAGTTCACAGTACTTGTTACTATTGGATAAAATTACTGTTTTTAAGAGAAATAATACTGGCTCCCGACAATCTTATGTCAACTACCACGAAATATTCTCACTGGTATAAATGATGCAGAAAGTGGTTATCCTTGATTTCTTTAATGGTGAGAACGCAGATCGCTTCGTGATTTAAGTACAATAGTTCGTTTGAACTTATAAAATATAATGGATATTTTTTTCCCCGTTTTAATATAGATAACTTAATTGCTAAATTCAATTAAGTGATACCTACATATATGTAGAGGCGCTCATAGCTAAACACTCACTGATCGGTAAATTATCAACGAGGTTAAGCAACGCTCGGCGCGATCAGTCTATAGATGGGTGGCCGCAGTATTGTTGTACAGTAATGTTTGAACTCAGCGTCTACGTGCGGAGGGCACGCAAAACCGGGCGGCCGGGTTCTTGTCATTAGCGCAGTCGTTAAACCAAGTTGGAGGCCTTTGGTCGGCATGAACAACTCTGACACAAGGTTAGCCACTTACCACACGAAAAGAAAGAAGAAGACGTGGTATGTATAATGTATGACATCACCCCTATATTCCCTGAAGGGTTAGGCACTGTTGTACATCCGGCTGACCGGCCGTAGAGCCGTTCTTAGTGAGCAATGAGGAACTATAAATATATTTTTCCTGCAGATATAGCTTTATGATCCGAAATAATTTGTTTAGGTTATAACAGTGCGTCAGCCGTTTTTGACTAGATAGCGGAATAAAAATAAGATATCAAACTAAAACCCGACTATGAAAAAGCACAAATCAAGTTTCAAGGTTTAACAATACAATGTTAAACTAATAAATAGATTTCTCGTAATCGAACAGTCGTAAGTTCTACGGGCTGTATGCCCCACCAATTGCCACTTTAGCTTACAAATCCTTTCAGCTATGTCGGAAACATTAGTTCTTCTACGGATGTCCTCATTTCTGACTCGATCTCGTAAATTGTATGTATAACTGAATTAACCTTTTCCAAGCTTATGGTCGCCGCTCAGTCTCACCACATGTAGCAAGAGTATATTAGTATCATGATCGTGGCAGTCCTTCTTAGCTTACTTACGTATTCTTACTTTGGAATAGTCTCGCATCGTATATATTGGACGTAACACAATAAATGAAAAATAAATATGGCCAATTATTAATTATATAACTCAAACGGCACGAGCTTTTCTATAAATAAGCCAATAATTAGTGCCGGCTTAGAATACCACCCCGTCTCATTTCGTGGGTGTCGTAAAAGGTCACTATGGGATTAGCCGGAGGATGTGCAGCAGCGTCCTTCGAGTACATTTATAACACAACTGCGATCGCCAACCCGTCTGCCAAGCCTGGCGATTATGGCAAAACCCTTC
This sequence comes from Diloba caeruleocephala, assembly GCA_947459985.1. NCBI lineage: Eukaryota > Metazoa > Arthropoda > Insecta > Lepidoptera > Noctuidae > Diloba > Diloba caeruleocephala. The sequence continues at coordinate 24,798,518 of OX381610.1, forward strand.
AATGACCACACAACACAAGCCTATGTGTTCCATACCCAACCCGTTCGTTGTGGTAATTTTTGGGGAGGCTTCTGTCCAGGAGTGGACGTTTTTCCGCTGAAATGATGATGATGAAGCCAATAATTATCTAAACCCGGAAATCATCAAATTCGTGAATCGAAAATTTAGGTTTTAGTAGGTAATAATAAACAACCTGTCAAAACAGCATTATAATAGTAATAGGATTCTCAAAAACTAATAACTAACGAGCTGTTGGCGTTCCTGCAAGATTCGCGTAACAAAGATGCTGCACAAGTGGATTGGTATGACTGCCCGGATGCCGTCCCGCAGGAGGGACGAGCAGGGAGAGGACATGATTAGGGTGTTAAAGGAGAGACCCTGACGGCCTACTTTCGTGGTCAATGAACTGAGTAAGCTACTTCCCGTCTGATTCGAACACGCCAACGTCACTAGAGTTCTTAAGGATAAGGCTCTAAAAGCAAACCTATCTAAAGTAAATTTTAGGTTGGAGGCCTCACAGAACACAATAAGCGAACTACGTACTTAAATGGTAGAATTAAGCAGCACTATGAAAGTATTTAGGTCACACGAGGCTGACAACTTAAATGTGCGTCGTGGGGTATTCAACGATTTGCCGCAAGTTTCGAGTCAGCGAAACTAGACTCGTTACCGACCGGTCGCCATTCTGCAAACGATGCGCAACAAAGCCCCTACCGTCCCGCTTCCCCTGTTTCTGGGAAAACGACCAAAGTAAGCGCGTCAACTACCCAACGTACTTATTCAGTTGCCGCAAGTTAGCCTCCCATCAAAAATCAGCGTCCGCTCAAAACAAATGCAAATACCCGAGATTGCAAAGCGGGCCCCGGCTCTGGCTGGAGGCCTCTTTTGGCTTCGCCTGAAATTACCGGTTAAGCAACCACATTTCCCAGAAAAGTATGCGAGAAGCCCAACAAAAAAAAAATGCACTCTGGGAGTGCCGACAGAACGAAAACTTATTTTGGCGCGTTAGGAGATTTTATCTCATCTAAAAATAAGCGTACCGCGCTAAAAGAAGATTTCAATAAAAAAAAAAGCGGGCCCAGGAACCTGTTCGAAGCAGCCTCCAGCAACACGAGGACAGACTGATCAAGACTGCTTCATCAAAGTGAGAAGAAGACGACTGGCTGAAATCAGTATAGCAGCCTCAGTGGACGCAACATACTTCTGTGTTCCGCTATTGTGTGACTGTGACCTTGTGGGTAGAGAAGTTGGAGACGCGCCACATTACTAACTTCAAATCGTTTCTGGTGCGTGTCTCGTCACTCATAGATCTTCATGAAGACTCAGACTTTCTGACCGGCGCGGGCGAGTGTATTGTTGACGACTACGGAACGGGTGCAATACGTCGCCGCCTACATGTGTGACAAATTAATATGTATTAGTTTATAGGATAATTTTATTTTGTATGTAACTATTTGCCTGTCTTGCTGATAACAAATAAACAAAATAAAATTACGAGTCAAGTACACTATAACAACAGATAGTTACCATCATAATCAATACATTGAACCAATAACTGCATGGCACGGATGATATCAAATATTGGGTAATAATCGATTGTTATACAATGGTTTACGTACGTTAATACGTATTTTTGGTTGCTTATTTTTTAATTATCTTTAAAGATATTCACAAATTATGCAACACAAAGGTTCATTACGCTGATCTTTTGTTCAAAGTCAGTGTTTCGAAACCTGATTCGCACGTAAGATAAATCATAATAAAGTTACGGAAGAGGAAGAGTTGGGTTTCATTTTAACGAAAAAAAAAGTATAACGATTTACAAAATCTGGTGAAAAACATTAGACGCCACTTTAATGATCCAGAAGGTAAAGCTCATCGTATATAAAAAGAAGATACAGCTATATAGTTTCTAGTTTCTGGTGCTGTTATAAAGAAGATAGAGCTTTGGTCATATTTAAAAATAATTGAATTTTTATGAACCATCATCTAGCCACAATACCGCGTTTTGGCTAATGTTATAAACTATTATTGGCAATGATAATGTTGCCCAAACAGCTTATAAACTTATAATCTACTTGTAAATGGTTATTCTTCCATAGATTGGCATGTAGCATTGCGTTAGACTAAATACGAATTCGTGCAACCGCAAACTGCCTTCGGGTCAAGGGTACGACTGTCAAGATGATAGAAGTAATTATCTTTATTTCAACTACAAAAATAATACGCCTGTAGAGGAAAAGTGATCTCGAGATTATATTACAATTTGTTTAGTTTTTTATATACCTACGTACTACGTAAGAGCTTTTTGTATGCACGAGCTTTGGAGTGTTGTGTTTTGAATTGGAAATGTAACGCTAGGAGATTATTTCTTGTTTATTTCGACCTGTAATATCTTTTGTGTGAGAAAGAACTATTTAGTTAGTCAAATATCATAATTATGTTAAAATAAAACAGTTGATTCTCTTTAAAATAAAACCGAGAACAGTGAAATCACCTCAATGAATACATAATAACGCCCCTCAATTTGATATTAATCTTGGGTTTACACATTTGGGATTTATTATTTAATATTGCTTAGTGCGTAGTTATTCTCTGCCAATTTTTTTCCCTATTAAAACAAAAAGCGATTTTATCCAATAAACGAAAAAATCTAGATTAGCTTAATTTCTATTGGAAGTGTAGAGAACAAAGTGTTCGTTTATATGAATGGAAGCCTCTTTCCGGTCTGTGTGTCTGTATACAGTGTACTTATTTGTATCGACTATAATTCTGTCTATTGTGTGTTCGGCCTTGCTTCGCCTTTCACTGCTCCGGTTGAGAAATTACGCCTAAAATTTGAACAGATTGACTGTTGACCACTCGAAATGTATATGTGCAAATAAAAAGTTGTTGCACAAAACAGATCTCGTTGCTTATCGAATATAACACGGTTTTATTACAATATTAGTTAGTGGTCAACAGTCATTCTCTTTTATTCGAGATTCTCAACCTTTTCTCCTATTTCTGTGGCGCCAGAGATGATGAACCTTTTTGATGATACAAATAGTGCTGTACTTGAAGATGAAGAGTAGTAAGAAAACGGTACCAGGTGATTATAGATAATAAATAAATGATCGTTTACAAGAAAATATATTTTGTTATTCTTAAAAACACAAAAATCGATGAAATGACGATAGAGTGCTAAATCATAAAATAGCCGTAACAAAAATGGCAAAACGGACAGTTCATCATTATCAACATATCAGCCAAAGAAAGTCCACTACTATACAAAGGCCTCCCTCATAGATCTGTGTTGTCATTTTGGATGGAGTTTTGCCAGTACTCACGCTTGGCATGCGGGTTGTTGAGCGCAGTATGGTTATTAATCCACAGAAGGGACGCTGCTCGTAAAAGGCGAAGGATCGGCATCCCTCGCCTCTTACGACATCCACGGGAAGGGATGCGTTGCCACTGTATATGATAGTATGAAACATCTGCTCTCTTGAGTATTAAATGTTCTGTGCATCAGCTACGGTGTGGTGACGCATCACAATGCGCAAGACTGTGCAAGTCTCTCCCCACTCAGCTCGAAATTTTTGTTTTTATTTATTTATTGAATGAATACAAATGTTTATTAACTAAACAATCAATCATAAAAATCTGAATGTTTTATGTCTAATTATTTTACATTTATTTCCTTTCATAGACTATCCGTTTATGCATATTATCTGTACTAAATAATTTCGATGTAACACATCCGCCAGGGGTCCCGCGACGGCACACTTTTTTATTTTTTATTTTAGTAGAGGCAACTGTCAATTGTAATGATCTAGTATTTTTGTCGTCATGCTTACGCCTAGTTCATACAGAAATATTACCTGTTTCTGAAAAATGTCCTCGCCCATATTACGTTTTTAACTGCAAGCGTAGCAAGTCCTGCTAGTAGTAAAAAATAAGTTACTTTTATCTTTTTAATTTACTATAAATACATTTGTCTATTTATAGTAATCGCCACCGACGTCGCGGAGGCCTATCGCCGAGTCACCTTCCCGTTCAAGTTAGCACTTCTCCCTCCCGTCTCTTGCTCGCGCCGGCCCGTGCCGAGCCTGTAGTTTTAAGTGTCCCCTAATACATTATAAATAATACCGATCCAACTGTCCTCAAAACAATAGCTTGTTATCCCCAGCAACGCCCGCCGCAAGCCGAGGTCCGTGTCCCGCAGGGGGCGCCCTTAGCGAAAGTTGCTTAGTTTTTAATATTAATTTTAAGCCTGGCTGGAGGCCTCTTTTGGCTTCGCCGAAAATGACCGGTTATTCAACCACATTTCCCAGAAATGTATGCGAAAAGCATTTAAAAAAAAAATCGTTTCTAAAGAATGGACTGTGAATATTACGTTTAACATGTGATGCCTTTGCAATAATTTAAACAACACAATAAAAACTATAGAAACATTTTTTTAGACGACAGCTACAAAACTAAATCATACAATGATTTAATACGGTAATATATTTATAAGTGCAATTGTTAAAGAGCATATGTTTATTGTTGCAGGTCCATGTTTGTACACGACTAGCGGAAAATCAAGTGTGGTGCACTTTCTTCTTCTTACTAGGTGGGTATCTATCTACTATCTCCTTTAAATCTTAATGCAGGTAATTGGACGGAAGGGAAATACGACTCTGCTTTCCTTTGTGGTAGGTAGGTAGGTTATTGCAAGAGGCCGGTGAAGTAAGGGTGGGTACCATCGCAGTGCCAGTTGTTCTGTTGTCAACCAGTAGTATTTACTTTGCTGTGTTCCTGTTTGAAAGGCATTACAGCTAGTGTAATTACTGGGCATAAGAGACTAAATAACTAATGCCTTGAAGTCAGGAGCGCAATATAGTGACACGCAGGACTTGTCCTGGGTAGCATTGCAATTATCATGGAAATGCGCGTTGCTTACCACCAGGCGACTTTTATGTCATGTCCTTACTAAGAGAGCAGCGGTAAAACTTCCAGTGAATAGGACACATTTCCCCTGGCACATAGCAACGGGCCGTTTAATTAATAAAGACTTAAGGCGATTTGTAAATGACAAAATCTATGAATTTTTGTTGTACAATTAGCATGACATCAGTAACGACTTATTATCTCCTTATCATGAACATTTTTAGGTTGATCATTTATCGTGCAATGTTGACTCAGTTCGCGGTTTGCAATTATTCGCGTGGTGTCCGATTAAGAGTATAGCACCACTCCCATCTACTCCCGTGGATGTCGTAAAAGGCGACTAAGGGACTCTAAACCAGAGGGATGGGCAGCAGCTTCCCTTCTGGGGATCAGTAGCCGTACTGCGCTCACCAATCCGCCTGCCAAGCGTGGTGAATACTGGCAAATTGCCCCCAAAAATGAGGACACACGGCTTGTAACCTGTCGTCTTATGCGGGAGGCTTTTCTTCAGCAGCGGACATTTTTGGCTGATATGATGATGAATGAATCCGTCACGCTTTATATGTATACTAGTGGTCGCCCAGAAGCCGAAGTTCGACCGTAATTCATTAAAAAAATGTAGTTGGCGGCACGGTGAGTGCAGTGGCTGATACAGTCGGCTGCTGCGCTCCGGGTCGCGAGTTCGCTTCCCGCACGAAACAAATATTTGTATGATCTGCAGATAGTTGTTCCGGATCTGGGTGTATTGTGTGTGGAATTCATGTCTGTAAACGCACCCACGACAGGAGGAATCCTAGAGTGCGGCAACGTTTAAAAAAGAAAAAAAGTATTTGTAGCACTTATTAACTTATTATACATAACTTTCTGTACTCCTCCGCCATGTGAACTTTAACTATGCCAAATCGCACACCTCCGTGCGCGCAGTGAGCTTAAAAACGGGTACAAAGTTTTTTCTTCACGTATTAATGTATAGATAACTTTTTTTATTGGATTCAATGGAAATTCATCATGAACTTCACCTTGGGGAAGGACGCCCCTTGGTCCGGATACCGGATTCCCACCGGCTAAAATCATTGGGGCGGTCATCTTCGGCACCTAAGGGGGGTCTAGGTTCTCGCACACTATGCGTTACTATTTGAAAGGTGACTGATATTTTATTATCTTATCTCTTTAAATGAGCAATTCTTGTAATTAGAATCTCGGAATCGGCTCCAACGATTTTCATAAAATTTAGTATATAGGGGGTTTCGGGGGCGATAAATCGATCTAGCTAGGAATCATTTTTAGAAAATGTCATTTTATATGTCATTTTATAGGCGTTTGAGTAGTCTCAACTGAAAAATATGACTCTTCCTGACATCTATTGGCGAATAATAATACTATTTTTTGTGAGCAACTAATTGCTTTAACGACACAACAGCAGATGGCGTTGTTAAGTAACACGAAAATACCGAGCAAAGCTCGGTCATCCAGGTATATTAATAATCGAGCATAACACCATGTTCATTTTATACTATAATGTCAAGTATTATTTCACATTATAGTATAAAAGTTAATTATAATGGAAGAATTATAATTTTGTTTAGGTACCACTGACATTCAATATTAAATACTTTGTCCAAAAAAATTAATTTGGAGAAGTAGCATCTGTTACATACTCTAAGAAAAAATTTATGAGGTTAGCTATGTAGTCTAATTTTGAGACAACGGAGTGCTTAGTGGTACCACTACTGCCGCATAGATGGCGCTAAACTCAAAATATTGAAGTTCCAGTTTTCTTAATCTTATATCTTTAAATTTGAGTTGTCTCAACTGAAAAATATGACTCTTCCTGACATCTATTGGCGAATAATAATACTATATATATATACTTACGTAATTGATTGATAAACTGTAAAAAATTAAGTATTTATTTCTAATATAAGATTAAACTAATTGCACTCATGATTTTTTTCTTTAAATAACCAGTTCATATTTTTTATTATTCTATCGGTAAGATCGAAAAATATTATTCATATTTCATTATTTTATTAGTAATTCGTACTTAAATATAATTTCCAGAAAACACAATTTAAAAATAAAAAAATACCAATGTCAAACATCTAGTATTATACATATATGCGGTCTGCGGTGTGCGAGTTTCTTTTTGTAATCGAAACGCGTTCGGCGCCGATTGGAGTAGGTACCGAACGCGGTAAACACGTCGCGTTCGTTTACAAAAAGAAACTCGCACTCAGCCCTCTGTTAGTGCTCTGTCATTTCCTTGTGAACACAGCTGCCGAAAACTGAATGACGATTTGTGATGTGACAAAAATGGCCATAAACTATTAACAAATATTATCTATACGCTTGTGTGTGTGACAGCCAGAATAAACGTACGGTGCTTACGCACACCTAAATAGTGTTTTGGTTACGTGTTTGCAACAGCGGTCCGCAAGAGACTATCCTTCTAGATATTATAATTCTAAAAGTAGCATGTTATAATTCCTCATGTTCAGAAAAAGTTTCTTATCCTTGATCCAACATCGAAAAGTCATTGAACATTACAATGTTACAAATTAATTTGAAATGAGACGCTCCTGAAAGTAATGCCCAGGTATATTTTTCTTGTTCAACTTTGTGCAAACCCAACGCAATGAGTATTTTAAAGTTAAAAGCAAGAGATGTAATACCGCGGAAGCGTATCGAACTGATCGTGATAAAAAGCACGCTCAGCGATTCTAAACCACGAACACGTTATAAAAGGTGTAATAACTATTTAATTACCTTTTCGAAACTGTACCCTAAAACTTTGATTGGGTCGTAACTTCGACTTGATATGCGAATAAAAAAATACACTACGATTTATACGGTTATTGATTTACTAGATACTTTTTATTTTTATGTAGTAGGTATCAAAAGTCCCCCGGGGGGGTGACCGCTTTACAGTCACCCTCTCCGAGATGTGCCTATAGGCATGGCACCAGTGGGAGCTCTAGTGGCATCATACGAGGACCTGGAGCCTCCCTTAGGTGCCGAAGATGACCGCCCCAGTGGTTTTAGCCGGTAGGAGTCCGGCATACCCCTTCGCCCTTCCCCGGGGCGAAGGAAGTTCATGAAGAATTTCCACTGGGCACCAATAAAAAGAAAAAGGTCTCAAAAGTCAAAGCCAAAGTTTTTTATCTATACAAATAAACAAAATTGAAGTGTCTGTTTGTAATTTCAAAATAACAGCTTTTTACTTAATGCATATGAAAGTATATACGGGACATATAACAAAAAAACAATTGTTTTGTCTGTCTGTCTGTCTGTCTGTTTGTTCCGGGTAATCTCCGAAACGGCTGGACCGATTTTGACGGGACTTTCACTGGCAGATAGCTGGTGTTCTAAGGAGTAACTTAGGCTACTTTAATTTTAGAAAAATAATTAGGGTACCGCGCAAAAAAAAAGAAACCCTTGAAATCCAATATATATCTTCTATGTCAAGTGTCTATGTCGAAGTACTCTAAATTCCTTTTAAATTAAACGCGGGTGAAACCGCGGGTCCCAGCTAGTGTCAAATAAACCAATTACTGGCACTTATGAAACGTCAAAATTGTAGTTGCACAGTTCCACTTGATCAAGAGGAGCCGCAAAACATGCATGAATACTTTTTTTATAATTAAGATTACAATGTTGACTAATACGAATGATGGTAAAACATATAACGAGAAAAATTTGGTTAATGTGTAAAGGTGAAACAAACATTTTTGCCATGACAGTTACCGGCTGACCCTTTCCACCCATTCACGAGTATGACGTATGCATTAACATCTCTTAGCTCAACCATATGTAGGGAACCCAAGGACCGTAGAAAACATAGACTAATAAATCCCTTAAAATAAGGTGGTCATTTTAACGGCCAGGCAAATGATCGCACATATCGTAATGTCTACTTCTAGAAAGGTTGTATTGGCTGGTAGTCTTTCATTACGCGATTCAACTTCAGCACCTTTTAACCCGGCCATTTTGAAGCCAAACCTTACAATAAAGTGTTCCACAAAAATATAGCTAGTTTTTTATTTTTCTAGATAAAAAAACGTTGCCCCACACTAGGATTTCTCCTGTATCGTAGGTGCGTTTAGGGACATGAATTCCACATACAATACACCCAGACCAGGAACAACTACCTGCAGATCCCACGACCCGGGGCGCAGCAGCTGACTGTATCAGCCCCTGCACTAACGTGCCGTTAAAACTAAAACCTCTTTGATTCACCATTGTATAGCGAATACCAGCCAACTAGGTTTTAAAATGTAGAATTAATCTTATGACTATACCAATAACGTCGTAAGATTGGTTGCATATTATTCTCCACTTATTCATGAAACACAAGAACTTCTATTGATAAAGTGAAACGTTTTGTGTGCGCTAACGCAAAGAAGAGTTTGAAACTAGCTATCGAAAATTCTCATGATCTAACTATCTCATGGCTAGGCAAGGCATTCACTTTTTATTTAGCGCTGCGATTAGTTTTAAGACTATTAAAATTTAGTGCCTAGACATCTCATACTAAAAATACATTATATAATTGCATTAATTGCAAAATTAATTGTTGCTATGCTAGTTTAAAGCGATTTACTTGGTCTCTAATTAAATTTTAATGCGATCGTCAAACGCCATTTTAGTATCATGGCATCACATATAAATGTCAATTAAAACGCTATTAGATACAACACCATACTTTATATTAAAACATTAAATTAATAGATGTCTGGTATATATAATTCTTCTGTACGTGTGTATGTCACCGAAGTCCTCCTAAACGACTGGACCGATTTTAATGATATTTTGTGAGTGTCCCAGGATGGTTAAAATTCATAACTGGACCTGGTAGGTGGCGCTGCAATCGGGTTTGCAGGCACCTGCCTGTGCGAACCTGGGGCGGGCAGCTAGTTCTTGATATATTTATTTGCGACGAAGTTGGATTATAGCCTGATCAACACCGCTGAGGGAGGCCTTAGGCGGAGGGGCGTTTCGGATTCTTAGTGACTAAAATACCCAGTGTTCTCTCTACTTGTCTGACTAGCCGCGTTAACACAATAACCTATTTCATTTAGTACCAACAAATTGTAGGGTGAAATAAAAGTTACGTAATACATCGTTTTTCTTTCGATAGCAATGAAAAATTTTAGAACAGAATCGTAAAAAACTATAAAATCAGCAATATATACGTGCGCGACCACTTAATTAATATGACGATTATATAAGTGAGGAAAACATTGATTGCTTGCTTGCAAAATATAAGAATCTTGATTACGTTGCCTTAATGTGACTGGGTTGCGAAATTATTGCTTTTGTTTATACATCCGCCATTATTTTATTTATAATCAATTATCCAAACAGCAATGTGCCTCGTTGTACCGCTACATAATATATTGCCTGGATTTAACTAGTATGTACAATTAAATTATTAATTAATTAAAATGTACAATTACATTTATTTTGGTGAACACATTCTCCAATCCCGCTCGTTCCCATTAACACTTCAGAATCCATAGTTTCTTACATACACAACATGTACATCAAAGCCATTCAAAATTAGTAACCCATTACTGGACGGTGAACAACGCCTAACACGAGAGTTTGTGTACAAGAACGTCATCAAATTACAATGATTAAAGCAACTCAATTTGAACTCAACAAAAAACTTGCAGATGCACCATGCTCAAACTGTTAAAGACATCCTGGCTAGAGTACAGCCATGTTAAATAAAGCTCTTTTACATCAAAGTCAAAGTTAAATTGTTTTTATTCATGTAAACCATTTGCTGGCACTTACGAATTGTTAAAATTTAAATAGTTGCACGGTTCCAAGTCGTTGATCCTATGGAGAAGAACCGGCAAGAAACTCCATGGATATACTCTTTTAAAATAATATATGATAGTTTTACAGTCTTCAACATAATCGTATAAACTATGTGAGGATAATGCATGTCAATGTGTGGGATAAATACACACATATTTATGCACAATGATAATCAAATGCGTTACAATCAGATTGCTGCAACAGTTATGAGCTGACCAGTCCCGATAGAGGGCATCCGTTCACGGGCATAACGCATGCATCAGCATAGCTCAGCTCAACCATAATGCAGCTTACTGCAGAATACTGCCAGGCAACAAGCTGGTGTATATGTTATTACATTAGTGGCTACATAATGCTCACATTCACAAAAATAAAAGAGTAAATAATTATACATGCAATATCAAATTAATAATACTAAAATTATTAAACAGTATCAAATGTAAATGTACCTATAAAATTAATGTAAAACTAACAATTAAAAACAAATAATTAATGTCTTAACAAATATAGTATAATGAAATGTCATTATTTGAATTAATATAATCCAATATCTTAGTCCAAGATGTGATGTTTTAAAAGTGCTATACTCTTTCTTAACACATTATTTTATCACCTTCTTATGCCTTGCGTTATAAAGACAGTGGTTTGAAATCGCTAATGAAAATATAACGCGTTTAATAAATTAATTCTATATACTTACGTACAGCATCTATACGTGCAACATGCAGCCCTAGCACATACAATCATAGATTATACACTAATATTGAAAATAGATGTGCAACTCTATGGAAATACATTTAAGTTGTGCTTACGTAAAAAATAGATGGCGCTGATACAAGCTAGATAATCCGTTCTATTTGCCACTAGATGGCAGTATACGTTGTTTCAAATCTATATAGGTAGGTATATATACTGTAATCAAATATTATTTGTTTATGAAAGGGAATAATAGAAATTAAAAAGCAAAATATTATAGACATTCAAATTTATTTCATGTTTTTATGACAATGAACCTTAAAATACCTTCTTCGTCTCTTAGATTATGGCTTCTGTAGAGTATCTTCCACAATTTCACCAATGTCAAGTATAAGGCAACGTTGTACGGTGCTTAGATTAATTAATCTTTACATATTCAACAAAATAATTCACAAAATTGAATAAATTCTAAAAAAATATGTCCGCAACGTCGTACGGTACAATTGTTTTTTCTTATAATACCATAAATACTTTTGAATTGGCTGTCAAGTATCTTTTTTTGTTATTATTTTGGCCTGGAGTCTAAGTCCTTTGACCAAGTCAAGTATCGTTTTTACCATGTACTTTTTTAAATATGTTTGATTTTTTATTTATATATATGAACTGATGTTTTTATTAAGAATAAAAGGCATAAAACCTATTTGGCATTGTTTAATGCTAAACATTTAGTTCGAAAATTAATTTTGTTTAAAGTAATATGGCCACACTTATTTCTACTGATGCCAGCTTGCGCCATCTATTAAGAACCGAATGACTAATTATATAATTGATAAGTTTTGAAAAGTGAACTATAGATGTCGATAGCTTCCATACATTAAATTTTTACTGTCACATCTTTGAAAGTTTCACCCCCCTGCATACAATTTTTATATTATTAACACACAAATATATGGAATACAAAATAAAATAAAACAATATTATAAACAAATATATATAGGGTAGAACAATAAAATATATAGCCCTACTGCACGTTCTTACGAGGACCTGGAGTGGAGAAATGTCAAAATATTTGATCAATTAAATGGTGTCGCTTGTTTATTGGATGAAATCATTGATCTTACATTAAAAAAAAACTCAAAACTCATACATATATATTTCATATAGTCCTAATAGGCTCTTACGAAAAGTCAAGTTATGTGCACGGTTCGGAAACGTCGGTCCTATGGAGAAGAGCCGGCAAGAAACTCCATGGATATACTCTTTTAGTTATATTACAATGTTGTTATTAAATTGTAGTAAGCTAGGTATGTGCGTACAAAGTAAACTAATTAAATGTAAAATACACACAATGACAAAAAAGACATTGAACAAAGATATTGGATGACTAGCAAGGGTGGTAATGGTATCCTTAACTTTTCATTTTTGAACAATTTCTGGCGACGTCTTTCCAACATATCATCCAGGGGGCCTAGTGTGAGTTAATTGGTAGTCGTATGTAGTAGGTTGACCAGAAGCAAACTGTCATTTTCTATAAGAAATGAATCAGTCTTAAATTGGTAACAATTATTAAGAGGTTCACAGAGCATATGGTCTGACTATTTTGAGGGAAATCAATACCAGTCCACAGACAACATGTGGTCTGTTAACCTTTTCATTTTCCAGGCTTTCTATGGACGTGGAGATATTGTTATTCTTTGTAGGACAAATCATAAATTACAGAAAATGTTTTTGGACATGGACACGGAATACCTTGTTTCGTATTTCGTATCTGAAACTTGGACTGTGAACGTATAAAGGCCCCAGGTCATTACACCTCTGCTGCAAACTTTACAAACAAAACACAACTTACTTTTTTCCGCATAAACCTGAGTCGAGTGGCTAAGGATAAAAGAGTGGCCACAAGTTTAGTTATCGAGTCGGCAATTGGTCTGAAGGCCGTATTATGTCAGGCGACGCGTCATGGCGCCTTTCCACCGCTCGAACCAGTCTTAAGCAGCTGTCTCATAAAGTCATTATGAATCCTTCGATAACTGTTTTCGGTATCGATTTATTTGGATTTATATTAAATTAAATCGCTCGTGGAGATATATTTTTCGTAATATTATTATTTTAGTTGCATGAAACATGTATTGTTAAAACCACTAGCTAGATTTTTAAAATAACCTATCTCTAGGCTTCGCCAAGTCGAAGTTTAGATTTCTTGAGATTTCAGTATCAGTATCTAAATATAAACGATTTACCTATAGAATATGATGTCTATTAAACTTGATTATACAAGCCTAGTACTCATGTATTCCTTTTCTATCATCACATCGATCGATAAGACAGGAAATACTATTATTGATTAACCTCAAGAAGTTTAAGTAAAGTTTTAAGGAATCCTCAAATAGTTTTACTTCATAAATAAAGTTATAAAACCACAGTAATGTCTTATGATTTCGCGATTTTAACAACGAATTTGATAGAGAAGATGGTTGGAAAGTAGATGTTACCAGTTCGGAATCCTGTACTAAAATTAAATACTTAGTCTCCAAGAAAAATCATAACAACATACATAAACATAAATCAAGATATTGTGATTACTGCGAGCATTGAAACTACTTTTGATTAGAATTGTACGGCAGATAAAAATAACTTATAAAATCTTTAACGACTGACGCCTATTGTCTTAATCCTGCGACCACGAACGTAGTAAAATATTGAATATCTTAGGCAAAACTAAAACCACGTCGTTTCCGTTAAAGTGTTTTATTGTTATAAAACAATATTTACCTGAGTGAGTTTTCACTTTGAACCTAAAGTTGTTTTGAGATACGCTGAAGGCTTGTCCAAGATATTTCTCAGAAGTACAACAAGGAAAGATAAACACATGCATATAGATTTGCGTACAAGGATAATCTGAAGACTACCTACGAATTTAGTGGTCTACATCTCTTGAGAATACATCCGACCGATTTTGTACTAAAAAGTTAGCTCATGGGAAGTGACTACTTTTCAATTCTTATGTCATCTGGACTATAATATGCTATCACGATTTTGCACATGATCATCATAATCAGCCTATATCGGTCCATTGCTGGACATAGGCTCCTTCTAGCGTGCGCCAAACAACGATTTTCCACGATAGTGATAAATTCACCTAAATCGATAAACTGATTTTAAACGATACTTTAACAGACTGGCGGCCGAATACCGAAACGCCAATCATAATTTAAGACCCCTCAACTCAACGTAATAGATCTAAGGTTTATATTCAGTTGATCTAATCTCGAATCATATTCTACAATACGTTTTGTGACACGGGTCTAAATAAATAAAGTAAATCTAGACTAAAATGAATCATTACAGTAAAAATAATATCGCAATATAGTATTAATTTTACTGTAAATATTAACTAATCAAAACAAAGTATATTTTTGCTTAGTCCAACTCATAAGTCGTTAGATAACGCTTGATTTATTAAAATAGACTATACTGAAAGCCGGTGTAGAAGCGTCATGTTCTTTAAAAAATATACCTACCTATATCAAAATATACTTGGAAACAATTTTTTTTTTTATATTAGAGTTGGCACAGTTGCTAAGCAATTGGCGCTACGATTCCTGCATGGAACTGATATTTTTATGGTGTACAGGCAGTTGGTAATTGTGTTTCGGTTCTGGGTGTTTTCGCAATTTATATCTAATCTTTTCTATTTACCGCTCATTGTTAAATGTATTTTCTTAATTATGAATTAAATAATGCTAAGAAGTGATTTTATGTCATTTATCAGTGTGTAATCTGTGCTGACTTACTCCTTTAATTTTAAAACGATTAAAAACATCACGTTCTACAGAACGCTTCATTAAAGTTATCATTTGTTCATACACGTGTTTCTTCGATAGCTACGGACATTCTCATATTTCGACATTTTACACACGTGATATTTCATAAAAACGTTTTATCTTTGATACAGTTTTGTTTCTATTCTCAAGAATTAGAATCGATATTTCGATTAGAAAAATTATTTTGGTTTGCATAAATTGCAACAATAAACTTGTTTTTAACCCGCGACGCAAAAAGGAGGAGCGTTGGACAGGCTGAGGCGGCTGGCTCGGCGACGCGCACTTGTAAAGTGGCGTCACCGCCTGCGGATGCAATTTGCGACCAAGCGCGTCGTCGAGGCCGTCCTGCCGCTCTTTGGGGCCTGGCTCAAAAGGAGCGACCGCGTTACCTACCGCCTGACGCAGGTGCTCACCGGTTGTTTCGGTGCGTACCTGCACAGGATTGGACGTGAGGCCACGGCACAATGCCACCATGATACCGACCAGGATACCGCACAGCACACGCTCGAGGCGTGCCCTGCGTGGGCCGCCGAGCGGCGGATCCTGGTCGATCGGATCGGGCAAGATCTCTCTCTGCCAGCAGTAGTGTCGGCTATGTTGGCAGAGGACGAAAACTGGAATGCAGTGGTCTCCTTCTGTGAGAGCGTCATGCTCCAGAAGGAGACCGCAGAGCGGGATCGGGAGAGGGCCGATCCCGCTCGAAGAAGAAGGAGACGGCGCCGGGGTAACAACCGCCCTGGCGCCTAATTCCGATACGCCTGAAAACCCCTGCCGTTGCTATAACGTGGGGGACCTCTGGGTTCGCGGGTGCGTAGATTGGGGAATCTGCGTGCCCACACCAAGCGACCCAAGAGAAGACGGTAGCACGCATGCGGTCACGTGCTGCCGTGGGACGCTTTGGGGGATCCTTTACAATCCCCCTGGGGGGGTGAACGCTTTACAGTCACCCTCTCCGAGATGTGCCAATAGGCCTGGCACCAGTGGGCGGCTCTAGTGTGATCATATGAGGACCTGTAGCCTCCCTTAGGTGCCGAAAATGACCGCTCCAGTGGTTTTAGCCGGTAGGAGTCCGGCATACCCCTTCGTCCTTCCCCGGGACGAAGGAAGTTCATGAAGAATTTTCACTGGGCACCAATAAAAAAAAAAGGATAAGTCTGTTATGCCGCTGTTTTCTTACAGGCTTTATAATTAATAAGAATAGTAGACAGCTTTTCATCGTCAACTTTATATAGACGTCTGTGCTAAGATCATCGGGCCACTACATCTAAAACTTCTTACAGTGAAGAAAGCCCGATGCTAACTCATCATAGTAAACTTCGCCGACTAGCTGGAGAATCGTTTATTTTTTAAAGGTGGAGCATACATTTTCGTATAATGGAGTACTGACCATTTAGATTGACTATACAAAGACTTGTTCATATATGGAGAGATGGATGTTAAAATGTATCCATTTTGGCGACCGTATGAGAGAGCCGTAAACCGAGAGAGGCTAATTGGGTATTCGTGGATTTAAAGCTTTGTTTTTTGAAGTACGATCGTATTTGGCGATAATTGTCCCCAACCGGACGATTATTATGTCTTCATAACCTAGAGTTTATTGGTCGTTATAACTACCGCTTTGGGATACTTAAGTAGGTAGACATTAAGTATAATTATTATTACTTATTACATTACGGTATATGTGTAGGTTAGTTGAATCTATCAGTTTTTATAAAGGCAAAATTATTTATAAAAATCTAAATTAGCGACAAAACCGGTATCCGAAATTAGTTGTAGAACTACTACTTGTATAGAACCATCAAAACGTAGAGTTAGGAGTTTAGGATCAATACTTTGGCATATATAATTATGAATTTTACGAATATATTGACTGAAACTGTTTAATATGCATAATCGGAAATGTTTGTATATAATTCACAAATTTTATATAATTCTAGGAATTGTATATAATCCCAAGGTGGCTTAGGAAAAGAGTATAGTATTTTAATTGATACAGTCATTTCGGCCGAATGAAGTCCACTGCTGGACACAGGCCTCCCCCAAAAATCACCACAACGATCGATATGGGTGTGTTGTGGGCTCATTGTGGGGTTTTTCCATAATCGCCACGCTTGGTAGACGGGTTGGCGATCGCAGTTGACTTGTTAATGTACTCGCTGCTGCCCACCCTCCGGCTAATCCCTTAGTCGATTTTTACGACCGCGAACAAGTAACTATACACAGCTCGCAAAATTACATTAATTAATAATTAATATTAAAAATAGTGTCAGTGTGGTGTTCGGATTAAGAAAATGGCACCACTCCATCTCCTTCCCGTGGAAGTCGTAAAAGGCGAGTAAGGGACTCTAAGCTAAAGGTATCGTCAGCAGCGTTCCTTCTATGGAACAGGATCATTATGCGCTCACCAACCCGAGGCGCCAAGTGTGGTGACTATTGGCGAATTCCACCCAAAATGATGACACTATTGTGGAGTTCTTTGGGGGAGGCCTTTGTTCAGCAGTGGACGTCCTTTGGCTGATATGATGAAGATTAAAAATATTTCAATGTAATGCAAATGTATTTAATTTTCTATTTAAAGGAAAATTCGGCAAAGGAATTGAATGTAATAATATATCCATTAACTATTCGATGGAATTCTATAAATCCTGAATTGTCATCATCATGATACATCGCTACCGCTATATATATCCGCGGTTATAATTCATGATAGATTATTATACTTTGACGGATGTATATTGGGCTCAGCTGACGCCGAACAGCACCTCGACCCTTGTTTTTTTTGAGCTTCTCGCTTACACTTCTGGGAAGTGTGGTTGCTTAACCGGTCGTTTCTGGCGAAGCCAAAAGAGGCCTCCAGCCAGGCTTAAAATTAATATTAAAAACTAAGCAACTTGCGCTAAGCGCGCCCCCTACGGACCTCGGCTTTAGAGCGTTGCTGGGGATAACAAGCTATTGTGTTGGATCGGTATACCTCGACCCTTGTGGATCTTTTTGTGCTTGTTATAGTTTAGGTGACTTCCACTCTTCTTAGTGAATAATATCACTCAAATCCCAATACATAAGTATTAATTTTTAAATTAAGACGAAGCAAAACTTATTATCTTCGCCATTTGTATGAATTAATCATTGCCACATAATACACACAAACTTATTGTATAATAACAAAAAAATATAAATCGAGAGTTTGAGGGTTTAAGTAGTTTTTGACAAATGTCATTAATTGTTGTTTATATAACACTGGGCGACAACGATAATTAATTAACTTATGAATTAAATAGCTTTCACTCTGGAAATAAATTATGTATTGGCGTTTGAGCTGTATTACTTTGTATGAAGATTAAAAACAAAAGAAAATATAGTTTAACAGATATATATAGTTTATAGACAAAAATAATTATTTTTATAATAAAAGACAACCTCCGAATACGCCACCCTTCACCGCTTCCTAATGTTTATCCAACACGTCTCTGTCTTGTTATTTTCAATCACATCATTATTACATAATATAGTAATAACTACTTTATGTAAAATATAATAATGAAATAATCTTTACTTGCAACATATGTCTACGTATGTCTTTGCTCCGTGCCTGCGCACATCAGTTAACATTTGAATATACTCGTAGAAAGAAAGCATTTATTCAGCGACAAAGTGAGACATCCCAAACAATAACATACTAAACAGAGAAATAACAAGCAAAATTTTGATCAAAATGTATGCCCCACGGTTGCGCTAAATGGGTACCTAGTTCTGCACGTGCCAGACACGCGCCTATAATATATTTGTTTGTATATTTAAGAGAAGGACGCACTACCTTTAACTGAAAAGCTTAAAAAGAAAGGACTGGTAGAGTTGATTATTTTACATATAGAACAGGATGAGTGGTTACTAACATTTATACTAGTTAGTTGTAAGACGCATAAGACCGACCGAAGACCGTTATAACAAACTCTTTAATTAAATATACACATATTAAAAAAATCTTACAGTCTTACATAGTCAGTCCTTGAGTCAGTCATCGTCATTATCATATCAGTCAAAGAACGTCCACCTCTGAACTAAGGCCGCGCTATAGATTTCCACAGCAGTGTCCTCATGTTGGTGGAATTTGCAAGTATACACCACGCTCGGCAG
Source organism: Diloba caeruleocephala (assembly GCA_947459985.1). Taxonomy (NCBI): domain Eukaryota; kingdom Metazoa; phylum Arthropoda; class Insecta; order Lepidoptera; family Noctuidae; genus Diloba; species Diloba caeruleocephala. The sequence goes on from OX381610.1 coordinate 24,817,909, forward strand.
GCGGGTTGGTGAGCACAGTGCCTTTGGCTGTTGTTCCACAAACAGACGCAGCCGCCCATCCTTCTGGTCCGTCTGGTCTGAGACCCTTGCACCGAGTGTGTCAGTAATTAGCGTAAATTTATTTATAATTTACCCGAATGAAATGGAAATGATCGCAGCGTTAGATACGACCCCCAATAGTACACATTCTTTGTTTGTTTCCATATGATAGTGTATATAAACAAACAAACAAGTAATTTCCATTCGAGGCGAGCGATCGAGGCGCTCATAGCCAGTTGCACTCACTGATCGGTAAACGATTGGCAACGCTTGGCGCGGTCAGTCTCTGGATGGGTGACCGCATAGTGGTATTTCAACTGAGGGTCTCCGTGCTTCGGAGGGCACGTTAAAACGTCGGTCCCGGTTGTTGTCATTAGACAGCAGTCGTTAAGCCAAGTCGGAGGCCTTTGGGCGGCTTGAACAACTCTGACACAAGGGTGGCCACTAACCATACGAAATATGTATATAATTTCCATGTACTGTATCTTATATCTTATGGGAAGCGCAAAGTTGGAGGGCATCATCTGTGATAAGAGACGTTTTAAAACGCCATGGCTTATGACATTTCCGCTTAAGACTGGAAGAATACGACAACACGTTACCTCCCTCGGTCCCCCGAGGTTGGGCAGCAACCGGTGCAACGCACCCACTACCCCTCGATTGGGTGGACAAAGAACTCGAAGTGCTCTTTGAAGCCCCAGTGACTGCCCAGGGTGAGCCTGGGGTACTTTATGTCAGCCGGCGCACCCTGATATGCGTCGCGAACGCGTATCAATGTGGTTTTCTGTTCCACGGCAGTATGTAGAACCATAGCACTTCATCTTTGTGAGGCCCTATCCGCAGACCCAGAGCGTTGGATTTCGGCGACGATAATTGTCACCGCTTGCTTGGCAAGCTGGATGGTTCACTCGAAGGACTCCCCGCTGAGGTAACCATCCGGACCAACACTCACTAACTTACCTACGTAATTAGTTTAATCAGTAATTTAAATTCTGACTTTCGTAAGTGCCAGTAACTGTAAATTATTTGAAATATTGTTTATGGATTAATCAAAGCAGAAGTCCAGCAATGGTAGTCAAGCTTAAGTTTAAGCAAGATGGAAACTTTTGTATTTGCAATTTAAGTAAACCAGATCACTTAAAAAAATATCTGTCAACTGGCACAACTTTCGAGGTCTTACTTTAAGATCCGTAATATATCGATATTTTAACACTCGTACAATTTTATAGTTATCTATAAAAAGTGCACCGTAAGAAGTTTTAATTGAGGTGTTTATTATGCAACGAATACGGATCTGACACTGTCGAAACTTTTATGTCGAGAAAATAATTTAAATGTTGTTATTTGGACTAAAAAGGGGATTTAATATAATATAATATGGTCTACGTTAAAACTAGAACTGGCAATAAATTTACGTTAAATGAATCTAATATTTTTTGTCGGTTGATATTCGAATCTCGATAAAAGCTTTTATTTATTAGTGGCCAACACTTTTCCTCTGTGTGGGTACAGTTTACAGACACAAATACCATATGTATATTGAAAAATTGCTACTTGCTGTAGACAACATGCTATGCCCGATGAAAGAAGAGAACGATGTTCTCTACAATCAAGCGTTCAAAATATTATTTCATTCTAGAACGTCCACAGCAGGCATGCAAATTCTAGACGCCTCATCATATCAGCAGAAAGATGACAACTGTTGAACAAAGACATACATTTCCACAATTGTGTCTTCATTTTGGTCCGAATTTGCCAGTAGATACTCAACACGACTAGTTAGTGGGCGCAGTACTACTGTTTCACAGAAGAGATGCTTCTGCTCATTCCTATGTTACAAGTGCCTTAGTCGCCTTTTACGACATACACGGGAGGAGATGGGGGTGGTGCTATATTCTTAATCCGGATGACAGAAGCCTCACTGATGACAAAATACAGTTTGCTTGATTTTTTCCGTAAACAATTTCACATCCTCCTACGCCATAATTTAACAGACAAGTTGACTACAATAAAATCAAACGTTCGCGATCAACACAAAAGATTCGTGTTATCCTATCCGCCATTAATATTAATCGTCGTCCGGAGCCATTGCTCGAACCGGTCGGCATAAGGTCATGATCTGCGTGATCTAGCCACACAACATTAGGAACGGTCTATAAATATCTATGAATATATTAATCTCTATCGTTGATACATATCTATAGATATATATTTAAAAATACAAAGTACGTTTGTTTGTTTACTAAACGTCTATACAAAGCCCACGTTGTGTTGTAATACAGCAGATTATAATTTGTGTTCTTCAAACTCAAATTTTTTATTCCATAATTATAGGCCCTAATAGGCACTTAAGAAAAGTCAAACGTTAAGGTGCACGGTTCGGAAAACTTGATCTTATGGAAAAGAGCCGGCAATAAACTACATAGACACTCTTTTAAAAAAGTGACAGTACAATTTAACACGTCATGTATATGGAAACAAAGTGGACTATACGTGAATACACACAATAATAAACACACTATTGCTTCTGTAATACACAATCAGAAATTGATAATTATTAACACATAGGTAGCACTGGTACGAGTCAACGAAGTTCTCACATATACAAAATGTAGAAGATGCTAATTTATGTTAAAATAAATGGCAATATAGCCATCAAAGCTGTAAACATTAACATGCCAAAAACAATATATATATATATATATAATATGTCCAATTTATAAAAACTTATGAATTCTAACAAGAATTATATCTACATAACAACAATATTACAAAAGTTCCATCAAATTAGTTATCCATATACTATCCGTGGGGTGTCCGGATTAAGAATATAGTACCTCTCCATCTCCGTAGATGTGGTAACACGCGATTAAGGGCCTCTAAACCAGAGTTATGAGCAGCAATCTCTACAGTGGAACAGAAGTCAAGCGTAGTGAGTACTGGCATATTCCCCCAAAAGGACGACACGCGGAATGTAAGCGGTCGTCTGAATGGGAGGCTTTTGTTCTGCAGTGGACGTTTTTGGCTGATAATAATTTGATGATGATACAATATGTACCCACTAAAAATCCTGTCCGCTCCGTGAATGTCTGAAATGAAAAGTATAAACAGAATAATTCAATAAAACAGTGCCTTAGTACAAGTAGTGCAAAATAATAATAAAACCATTTTAAACGGATAAGATCGCGTATATTATAGATTCACGTATATTATAGACGCAGGATCCTGCGACCATGAATGCTGCTAAGTATTCGAAACGTCAGGAAAAACAAAAATCTATAATATACGCCATCTAATCAGTATAAAATTGTTTTATTGTAATGTGTAATAATTGTAAAAACCTAAGTCATTAGCTCATTACTATTGTAAAATAAATAAATCTTCTTTTTAACAGGCACTGGCTTAGTACACTGTGTGATACTTACTGTAAATAGAGACTTATCTCGTAATAAAACCACACGGGATTTAAAATTAGTGATTTTCGGATTTATTGCTTTACTTGTACCAGAAGACCTCCCTGGTGATGCGAGACTATTAGTATTAAAATACGCATTTATTTAGTTGTTTTATTCGCCTCACCGACGTCGCGGAGGCCTATCGCCGCGTCACCATCCCGTTCAAGTTAGCACTTCTCTCTCCCGTCTCTTGCTCGCTCCGGCCCGTGCCGAGCCTGTAGTTTTAAATGTCCCCTAATACATTATAAATAATGCCGATCCAGCTGTCCCCAAAACAATAGCTTGTTATCCCCAGCAACGCTCTAAGCCGAGGTCCGTGTCCCGCAGGGGGCGCCCTTAGCGAAAGTTGCTTAGTTCTTAAAATTAAATTTAAGCCTGGCTGGAGGCTTCTTTTGGCTTCACCAGAAATGACCAATTAAGCAACCACATTTCCCAGAAATGTATGCGAGAAGCCCAACAAAAAAACAAAGTTTTATTGATTTAAACTAGTAATAGCAGCTATAGACTATAGACCTTGGTATTCGATATTAATATCAACTTGATGCCTCAAGTTATTTCTGAGGTAAAGAGTCATGGGCCCATGACCTATGAAAAGACGGACAACAAAGTGATCCTATAATTAAGAGTTCCGTTTTTCCATAAGGTACGGAACCCCAAATAATATTTTTTATAAATGCGGTCCCTACGACCTCCCTGACTGTTCTCGTGAAATAAAGTTCACACAAAATTTTGGATGCTTATGTTATAGTGGACGTAGAAAAGGATTTAAATTTCTCGTTTATTAAAAATAAAAACTTGTTAAGATTAGGTTATTGGCTCTTATACTTAGATTTCATAACATATGTAATTTTATTCTAGTATAATCCGGTTATAGTGATTAATATTCATGAAACTCGTCTTCTTTTGGAGCCTACCGAACCTATACTCTGATTTCTTCCCTTGATCTGCATGAATAAAAAAACGTCAATACGCCTCGGCCATCTTTTGAGTGCATTATCCCTATGTTTTGAACGATTTGTGCCAGAGACCACAGCCTTCTGTACCCCTAGTACGAGTTCCTTTTTACAATCGTAACGTAATACACGTTTACCGCGTTCAGCGCTCTGATTGGTTGACGAGTTTGGGGCAAGCCAATCGCAGCGCCGAACTGGATAAACACATAGTTTACTATTACGTTTCGATTGTAAAAAGGAACTCGTACTAGGGGTACTGTTCATCATATCGGAACATACACTTCCCAATTAGTGTAACAGTGAATAATCGTAGGGCCATTGCATTAATCACTACGCTTGGCAGGCGCAAGCTGGATTGTTGTTATTAACACACTACTAACATATTCTGTTAGTTGCCTTTTGTGACTTCTTCATATATGTGTCCCTACATAAGGGAGGGATGGGCTGGACGCGAAGTGACGGCATAGTGCCACTGTGGACACGATCAGGATACCACACGGCACCCACTCGGAGAAGGCACTGCGTGGGCTGCCTGCCGAGCGGCGGATCCTGGTCGATCGGATCAGGCAAGATTTCTCTCTGCCAGCGGTAGTGTCTCGTTCTCAATTGGACCATGCTCCAGAAGGAGACCGCAGAGCCGGATCGAGAGAGGGCCGATCCCGCACGTTAAAGGACAAGATGGCGTTGGGGTAAGAATCACCCCGGTACCCATGTCCAACTCGACTGAGCTCCCTGGTGTCGTTACATGGCGAGGGCCTGCGGAGGTCGATGCCTTTTTTGTTGTGGAAAATCTTTATGGACTTCCTCCACCTTGGGAAGGGTAGAGGGGTATACCGGACTTTTACCGGCTAAAACCTCACGGTGTCCATCTATTAGTTACCTATGGCTGGGGGTGAAGTACACGCGTTCTCAGCATTAGCCCGCACCCCAGCATGTATCAGCCCGTCACTGTTTGCCGGGCCCCGTCTCTGTGCGACCTGTATTGCCGTACCTATCTTACAGAGAGGGGCGCGCAGAACACACTCGCGGCCGTCTCAGGCCTTTTTCTGACGAACTAGGCAGTCCGTCGCCCGCAGGCCGTTTCTAATGGTGGCCGGAGATCGTACAAAACCCGCTTCCAGCGCCCGCGCCCAGTGCCTTTTTCGTGGCCAGGATCAGGGGTGGTCTCCTCCCATCCCCGCTCATGCGCCTCCTTTGCTTGCATCACGTCCTCGCAAATCGAGGCGACAGCATCCCACCCTCTCTCGCCCCTTAGATGTACTGAACCACAGCCGGAAGCGAGAGGTCACCCTCTTCGACCGACGCGACGAGATCACAGCGCTGCGTTGCCGGGCACTCCTCCAACGCTGAAAAACGGGCCTTAGATTAACTAGGCAATTACATATCATTGGAAAAGTTATACTTGAAACCTGCAACCTGGTGCTTTAAGAAGCGAGTACGTTCATCTCTAGGGCTGGTGCCCTAACCAGAATCAAACTACAATAGCAGATAAGGAAATAACAGACAATAAAAGTCAGTGATCACAAATAACATACTGACCCCGAGTTGAGGTCATGTTACTGAATGGCAATTTGTGACATAAGTAATGATGTGGCCTATGAGCATAAGTGACCCAGTCATTATAGCTATCCAAAAATGTTATCTGTCAAATAGTGGTATTGGTGAACCTACCTATTACAAGGCTTTCCGCAATGGTCCAACGATTCGAGGCCAGCCGCAGCTTGTTTAAAATGTTATACGTATTCCTTTTTTATGCAATATTAATATTAACTGCGTTTTTAGGGTTCCGAACGTGCAAACGAAAAAACGACGGAATCCGTATAGGATAACTCGTGTGTCTGTCTGTACTTCTGTCACAGTACATTTGCTCTGAATCTACTAGACCGATTAACTTACAATTTGGTTCACATAAGGATTTCTGCGACCCAAACACGTACGTGTAACGTAAATAAATGAATTTTGGAAAAATTGAAAACTAAAGTATAAAGTTTTGCAAATTGTACCGTGTAATATAGGAAACGGAAGGGCTTGTTACGAGGGTCTCAAATAGGAAAACCTATAAGAAGTCTATGGTTTTTAAATAACATGGTAAATCTTTCAATATTGTGCGTATAAACTTACGTATGTGGTTGGAATGTATGGGAAAACATGTTTTTCAACTACGATGTTAAGTTTGATATTGGGATAAGTTATTGATACAAGACCGAATTTAACAATAGACAATATATTCAGCAAATTTAGGAACCTTCTCCACGCGAGTTCAACTCGCACTTGTCCTGTTTTTTTTATAAAAAATATAAAGTTAGTTACCAATTGTTTCTTTAGTATAAAGTAATCCAAATACTTTTACTGTGAGTTCTCTGCCCTAAAATAATGCGATTACCGTAGTATTATACCGTTACCAGTGTTGCCACCTAATAAAAAATAAAGTCACCGAATCAATGCCCAAAAGTCACCAGATTGAGCTAAATTTGAAGCGAAAAGTCACCAGAATTTAATATTTTTTTTGTAGAATCCTTATTGTAATGCTATAACAACGAAGTAAGATAAACTACCGACTACTACCATCATACTCAAGGAGGGTTAGTGTCGTCAGGAAGTCGGTCGACAGTAAGACCCATTTGCTATATGACTAACACTAATTTCGCCAACCCCAAGTACCTTGGGACCAAGGCAGTAAGAAGAGAAATCGTTGTACGAATATTATTAAGTACAGTTAACAATAAACGCTGGGACTCAATCGTTCCTACAGAGACAGGCCACTTATTTCTTCAAATGTCCCAGACAGTAACAAACATTAAAATATAACTCCCTCATTGTTTATTATACCAACATATTCTAAGTATGGAAAAAAAACCATAATTGTAAAAAAATAATATGTGGTGTCGTGGGACACCAGGTAGGAACGAAGTTCCTTCGGCTAATGTAGAATCGACACTTATACACTACTCGCTTGTGTATGCGACTGTCGCGCCTGCGCACGTCTCATTTAACGGTTTTATTCCACGCACTTTTTCCCACGGATTTTTTCTTACGGTTTTACTATCACATTTTTTTCAGTTCGGTCGCGCAGCAAAATCTCTATCCCCTCCAAGCCTGCCGTAAGGAACTTCGTTCCAAAAAGGTAAAATAGTTTGTTTGTAATAAATTATATTGTAACGTCAAAATAAGAATATAAATAGTAATTAATATTCTATAGATTTTAGGATAGATGAAGAAGGCTTAAATGTCGCTAGAAGTCGCTGAATAACAAAAATTGCTGAAAGACAGAAATAAATCGCCAATAGAGGTCAAAAGTCACCAGATCTAGAGGTAACACTGACCGTTACGACATTATAACATACTAATTACCCACTATTGTGAGCGTGTGAGTATAAATTAGAGATGCACCCTATTTTTTTAGACTGTCATATGAACGAACCACAACGAGTTGAAGAACTCAATCAATGTGTGCAAATAAAAAAATAGCTGTGACGTCGGCAATAAGATTTAAAAACGTGACGTGAAATAATGAATGGTGATGTTTTTATTTATAGGCCTAAATACAGCCTACTAGGTATAAATTTTAATAAACATTTAACACGTATAGAATCATTTTGTAATTAGTACCAACAATCGATTTACTAGTACCACTTGATAAATAATAATCGCGATTGATTTAGAAAGTTCAATCAAATATATCATAATTATCATTACTACGACAACCGCAAGAAGTAGAAAAGTGTATGAAAAGCGAAAGCATTAATGTAAACAGCCTACAAGTGGCATTAACGGCTAAATATGTACCGATATCGTTGTTTTCTATTTGATAGAATACCATTATGCCTTACATGTTTCACTCTAATATAGCTCTAGGCCTAATAAGGAATTGCCTTTGTCCACCCCACGTGATATAACAATATCATATTGCACATCGCCCCACCGTAATTTTTTATTAGTATGGCTTCTGTTTACCATAAACTATGGTTGATGATGGCAAACGTTGCTGACTATATGATTGTATGAAGGCCACATCTAAATTCAGTACCTAACTTGCATATTTTCAGTATAATATACTACTGTAAATTAGTCGATACGACGTGGAAGAGAAAATAAAGGTTGCGGATTTTTTTAAAATAATCTGATGAAATAACGAATACCTACTTATCCTATTTCAGTAAATCAGTTGATGTGTGTTCAGCGTGTGCGATCGCTGTGCTGTGGTGTTGCAGGAATCCATATGTGTACCAAATTTTAACTTAATCGGTCCAGTCGTTTCGTAGCAAATTGGCTATGACAGACGGATAGACAGACACACAAGTGATCCTATATGGGGTCCGTCACTTTTTACTTCGGAAGTTCGGAACCCTAAAAACAAAAATTCTAAAGAAGTTATTATTTTATAGACCTAAATATCGTTATTATTACTTACAAGGATGTTCAGGCCTTGCACTTTTGCCTATATTGTCTTTAGTGCATTTTCCCTAAATGTCAAGGTAACATTGACCTATTCTATTCTTAGCCGCTTCCGTAACCTAATTTATTTTTATGAACACAGTATGTTTTTAAGCCCTTGCGTATTTTGCAATTAATTTAAGTTAATGATTGTGTCATACATCGTACTCATAATAGGAAAGCTTTTCTCTTTATGGTCGTGTGTGACCCAACTAAGGAAGAAGCTTAAGACCTTAAGTACGATAAGTCTTAGATAGATACTGTGTTCATAAAAATAAATTAGGTTACGGAAGCGGCTAAGAATAGAATAGGTCAATGTTACCTTGACATTTAGGGAAAATGCACTAAAGACAATATAGGCAAAAGTGCAAGGCCTGAACATCCTTGTAAGTAATAATAACGATATTTAGGTCTATAAAATAATAACTTCTTTAGAATTTTTGTTTTTAGGGTTCCGAACTTCCGAAGTAAAAAGTGACGGACCCCATATAGGATCACTTGTGTGTCTGTCTGTCCGTCTGTCATAGCCAATTTGCTACGAAACGACTGGACCGATTAAGTTAAAATTTGGTACACATATGGATTCCTGCAACACCACAGCACAGCGTTCGCACACGCTGAATCCGCCCAACTCAGTAAATCCCAAACCATTTCATGCGCAAGGCCTTTGTACATGCGAAATGATCAACTCCATTTCGATCTTAACTTGCCGACCATCAGCCAATTTATGAAACGAGCGTCCAAACGCTATTTCGATTCTGCCCTGTCCCACCCAAATCCCCTTGTGGTATCAGCCGCCGATTACCAACCCTCCCGTATTAGTAGAGTACGCCCGAGGCACGTTCTTGTCGACACAGACGATAAAATCACGTTAGATCACATAAAGAGACTCGCGTTGTCTCATTCACTTAACACCCGACCGTTTTACCGCCCTCGCCGCCGAGGATGCCCGCCTCACCGACGTCGCGGAGGCCTATCGCCGCATCACCTTCCCGTTCAAGTAACTACTTCTCCCCCCCGTTTCTTGCTCGCGCTGGCCCGTGCCGAACCTGTAGTTTTAAATGATGTCCCCTAACACATTTTAAATAATACCGATCCAGCTGTCCCCAAAACAATAGCTTGTTATCCCCAGGAACGCTCTAAGCCGAGGTCCGTGTCCGGCAGGGGGCGCCCTTAGCGCAAGTTGCTTAGTTTTTAATATTAACTTAAAGCCTGGCTGGAGGCCTTTTTTGGCTTCGCCAGAGATGACCGGTTAAGCAACCCTATTTCCAAGAAATGTATGCGAGAAGCCTAAAAAAAACCCTCTCTACGTTAGTTCATCTTGCACTTGTCCGGTTTTTTATGACATGGTATGGAATGATGTATACAATTTCTATTTGTAATTAAATATCAAGATCCTAAGATGTAGACTTAATTAATGGTAGTAACTGTTTTATTTGTTATCTTCAACTATGTTACGAAATATACTTACTCAAACCTCTAACCTTCAATGTCATGAATTTTTCAAACTATTTGGTTAAATAAATATGAAAATTACCAATCTTTATATTTTCATAGGATAGTAGATTCTTAAATATATTATGTAATTTCGTATACTGTCAGCTCATTTATCATATAGTTTTTTCACCCGACGTTAACGTTACTATTTAACTGTATTCTGAATTGTATTTCTAATCAGTAATAAATTATGAAAAGAGTAGAAACAGGGACAATAACATTAACTAAATAAAACAAAAAATGGTATAAGAAGTGTTCTACTCAATTTATTTACGATTTATACAATTTATTTAGACGGCAATAATATTTGATACTAAACTGTATGTACTACTATTATAACTATGTATTGCCGTTATAAAAAAACATTTTCATTATTATAAACAAGTCGTTTAACTGCTCAATGCTGTCTGCATGTAACCGGTAGAACGGTTTCAACTTTGAACAATGACACGGATCTGTATATCCTCAAATGTTTTCAAGATATGACCTTGTCGGGACGTAAGGTTTCTTTACATGGCTGCATTGAAATAGAATGTTCAGTAATGTTGCATGCGTAAATAAGAAAATGTAATGTAATCCCGACACTGTACTCAAATTGCATAATGCGCTTCCGTGATAAAAAAATCAAGTAAATTTTAAATATTATTTGTACACATTAGTAAAGGCTGGTAATTTAAGCTCTAAGGCCAAATTGAACCGAACGAAAGTGTCGTGAGTCTATTGAAAACTGGAATAAAAAGACTGGAGTTGTAACATCTTGGTCTCATTAAGAAATCGCTGATACCGATTGCTTTTCGGTTCGTCGTGGCGCAACGAACTATTCATGTTTGTTGCTTCATTTAAATGAGACACTCACAGATAATCACGCTTTTTCTTTTAAAGTGCTTTTGCATTAAAATTCAGGGCTAAGACGTACAAAAAGTCTGTCTGTATATCTCTACAGCAAGACATTCTTAGATATATATTAGATTAATATATTTTTCAGCGAATGAGTGGATTTTTTAGCATTTTCGCAAATGAATTTTCAGTAAAATTTCCCTGATTGAATATTTAAAGCCACTTTGTTCATGGTTCCACGGCTCGGTGTTCTTTAGGTTGTTTTTTTTATTATTGCTTTTTAGGCAGCTGGTGCTTGAAATATCCATTTAAGTAAAAAAGCTTTAGAAGCATGCAAAGTTAGAGTAAATATAACATTTTCTGGCGTTTTCACAAGACGAGATTATAGCTAAAGCAAAAAAAAACTTAATTTCTTTAGTTGTAGTGTCGTTATTACGTCAAAAAGAAATTTAAATTTCAATATCAAACTAACTGTGAAATCCATACTCCACCAGAAATACTTCCACACTTTGACGCCTTAACTTATTCATCGCCTGTATGTATTGCTATGAACTACTCTGAAACTGATTATTATCATACAAAAACTATAACGCAACCGCTAAAGCTAGCGACACACGGAGAGCTTATTCGTTTTTCTTTTGACACGTATAATTGAGCTCGTTTCAACAAAATTCCTGGACTCTGTATGTCACCATGGGGCGAATATGATATAAACTGTAAGTCACCGACACGTTAGCAACTGGCCATATAAATAGTACACAGCATTGGCTAATCAATTTTAAATATTAGTAGTGAAAATTAATTTTATGTTTTTCACGGTAAACTGAAAAGGTCTGAGGGTGAGATTCAGAAACAAGTCTAAGCGTGAACTTACGCTTCCATATGTCCAAATGCACTACTTACGCCCCTAATTTTGACAGATGGAAGCGTGAACTTAGCTTAGACTCGTTTCTGAATCTCACCCTGAGTCTAGTATGGAAGTCTGTAAAATACTTGTATAATAATTGTTCAGGAGCTCGTCAGCTATGGGCTTACTATTTTTTACACACGTTCTTATGCTCTGTTGTAATCTAGTAGTTAGAGGGAACCAGGAGATACGTAATTTCCTGTTATTTTGTGATTAAACTGTACATTTAATATCTGAAAATGAAGAAAATAAATAGAAGCGACGTGAATATTTGTTTATGCATCGTTATATAAATATTATGATACATTATCACAAAAAAAAAATACTGTAAATTACCACTAAATATTATGTTCAATTTGTCATTGACAGCCCAAGGATGAATTTGTAAAATCTTCGACAATTCCTTGTATAATTCACTGCATGAAATATCGTGCTGTAAATTATACTTACAAATAGTGACGTATTTATTTTTGCAAGCCTAAAAGGAAAGCTATACAAGAAAAACATTAAGGATTTTTTACATACGGCTGTACCGCCGATTATTTCCGAGGTGCTGTGTATCCCCAACCTAATACCGATACCTATAATAATGGCAGTGAAAATGTCTCGGCTACTTGTGCACTTTCACTACAAGATTAGCCTTTTTCTTCCCCTCTTCTCATTTGAACGGAACGTCACCTCGGTAATAGTTATCGAGACAGATCGCGACGGCGTTTAACGTTTTTCTAGGTCTATAGATGTAGATAGCATTAATATCGCCCACCGTCCTTTGTTTGATAGAAAGTTCTGCAACGCTTTGATTTAAAATTGTGATTTTCTATTGTTATCCTTTGTGTTCGTAATCAGCGTGAAATATATGGTATGCTTTAATTTGAGAACTGTTACCGCCGCGGTACCGCATTTAATATTATAATTTTGTATGTGCCGTTCCTTTTGTAAGTGCATAACTGACAAATGCAAAGCATTAATTATAGTTTATATAATAACAACAGAGGTATTTGTTACACAATATTATTTATAGCCTCTTTGTAAATTCAGTTTTGGACATTGTTATTGGAACCCAACCAATTTTATAATGGCCACACAAAAAGGCAAATATTCGTGCTTTTAGAATAATGAGTTTAAAATTATGTTGGCAATATTTACTCCACCTCCTCCCGTGGTTATCGTAAAATACGATGAAGGGACTCTAAACCAGAGGTATGAATAGCGCCGTCACCGTTCTGTGTAACAGTAGCCATTCTGCTCTAACCAACTCACCCGCAAAGCGTGGTGATGACTGGCAAATTATATGTATAACTATTGAGTAAATCTATGGCGGAGACCTTTGTTGAGCAGTGGACCTGTTTTGGATGATATGAGATTGGGTTCTCGGATGTGTTGTGCGTTCAATACATATAATTGTTCCGGGGCCGGGTATTTGTGCATGTCTGTCATCAGATTATGACCGTAAACTCATTTCGGCCGAATAAAGTCCCCTGCTGGACACAGGCCTCCCTCAAAGATCACCACAACGATCGATATCGGTGTGTTGTATGCTGATTGTGGAGTTTTGCCATAATCGCCACGCTTGGCAGGCGGGTTGGCGATCGCAATTACTTGTACTTATATTTAAAAAAATCACATTGTCTCTACGGCTACCCATCACGGAAGATAAAATAATTATGCTGCACGTCTATCAATTATATAAATAGCCTTCATATAGGTAACTGCGGAAGTTTCACCTAATTTTTTGTGCGCAACACCACCAACTAAAACACGGAAATTCTAGCTACCTACTTACTTAGTTCCATATAAAGAGAGTTTGTATTCAAGTCAGGTTTATATAGCCCTTACTGTCACTTTGATTTGTGTCGCGTCACAGGAAATACAATATAATAGGTACTCAGAAGCTCCACTGCAAATAATATGAATAAATCAGGTTAAACATGCATATCGTATGTGTATGTATGCTCGCAGTGCCATAAAAAAAAAAATGTTTCAGATTCTAATTTTGTTGAAGTGAAACTTCTTGCGACGGTGTGAATTGGATTTTATGAAACGAAAATGTGTAACGAAAGAGACAATTAGAAAACTATAAATGTATTTATAGGGTTTAGCCTGTGAGAGGATGAGATAAAACACGTTTCTACATATTTTTCCTATTGTCGATCAATCTCTATCTCTCTCTCTCTCTTTCGAGGCAATTTTTATATTATAAACTTGTCTTTAGTGGTAAAATAAACATCATATCAGCCAAAGAACGTACAAAGGCCTACCCCATATATATCCACACATACACCCATACCACTATTGGCAGGCGGGTTGGTGAGCGCAAAATCGCTGCTGCCAGGTTTAGATTCCCTTACTTGCTTTTTAAGACATCCACGGGAGGAGATGGAGTGGCGCTATATTCTTAATCTGGACAGCACACACGGATTACCAGAACAAATGAGAAAACAAGAATAGTCATGCCACTTGCTTGTCATTTATTTGAGTCCCATGTGAAATAATGTTCTGTTTGGCTGCCGTAGGCTGTCTCAACGAATTAAAAAACCCTAACGCGCGTATAATCTATGGCTGTCCTCCGAGATAGTTTGTATACTTTGATACAAACTATGGCAACGTAAGCTCGTTATGTAATAGATTTAGCGACTATTTCAGTGTGACAATTTTTATCGCGTGGCAGTGAACCTTTTTACCTTGTTATTTGTATAGGAAGTGAGAGGTCGAGATGACATGACGAAGTGCTCGTCCACATCCGCAGTGTTTATTATGTAAAAATGACAACTGGCGACCATCGTGCGACTGTTAGGAACTTATGAATGACGAACGCTTCTTGATGAGCGGTGAAATTATAGACTTGTGTTGTCGAGTTGTTGTAGTTGTTTTCTCTTAGCAGATTATCTTGCGGTTTGATTGACTAAAACTAAAGTCATAGAAGCCTTTGGCCCCACTATGTTTTCTGCTGTATCATGGTTAGGTACTGTTTACAGAAATAAATCTCATATGGACAAACATAGGCCATATTAATATTTGTTCCTAGGGTGAGTACAGGTACGATAAGAAACTCTTCCACGAACGGCCACGAACACGAGGTGTTTTGTATTATACACAAAATAGTGATCATTGAATTCAAGTGATCTTTCTTACATTTTTACCTTGAAAATACAGCAAAAGTTTTTACATTTCGTTTACACAATTTTCGTTTTTACATCAATCCCATTTTGTTCATTACGAAAGATGAAAACAGAATTGAAAAGGACATTTTCTACGCTGAAAGCACACAAAAGTTACTTTCTCAGTATCCACATATTCCATTGAAATAGGTATAATAGTACCAGTCTTTGAGGAAAATCCAAAGCAATAAGTTATTATATATGAAAATATCATATTATATCACAGGATATCGTAATAAATCTCACGTTTCTGGAAGTTATACATAACATCACTTGCTTTTCCACAATCGATTGCGATCAAGAAAGTTAACGCATACTTACGGTATTTGCTGTAAACACAAAAACTTTCTGCGTAGTTATAATCGAACTGTCAAATTACCCTTTTTAAACTTCCATACTTAGTAACGACTCAACATATTTTCAAAAAAATTACTGATTGGTATCATATCGTTAGGAATAATGAATTAGGGAGAGGTTAATTAAATCATCTGTTTCTACATTTAGTATCAAACCTGCAAAATAGCATTTTTTCGGGTTGGTGAGCGCAGAATGGGTGCTGTTCCACAGAAGGGACGCTGCTGCCTGTACTTAGAGTGACTGGCTTAGAGTCCCTTAGTCGCCTTGTCCGCCTATGACATCCACAGAAGTAGATGGAGTGGTGGTGTGTTTTAATCCGGACACCACACGGATAAATAAAATATAGTCATTTACAATCATGATAGGCATGTCTAATGAATAACAGAAATGAGAAATGATAATAAAATGTCTATAAGTAACAAAAATGTCAAATGTTTTTTTCCGTCAAAAAATCCGAAATATTTGATAATCGATATCCGAATACGAATATCGAACCCGCGGAAAGCCAATCCACGCCACGTTACGAGGACAGTAAAAATTATGTGATTCGTAATTGTGTTGTGATGTAATTGAATCAGCAAAACTAATAATCACAGTGTAAGTACTTTACAAACTATCTTCACAGAGAAGACAACTTTGTATTTGAAATTATGAAGCACTTCGTCGTAATTGTTATTAAATTAAACCCAACCCTTTTAGCTGTTAAATAATAAATTCGAGGGTTGTTTTCCCCCGTCTGTTGTTTTAGATTAATTGCCAATTAATCGGCTGAATAGACGATCAATATCTGACTTTTGAGCGCGCGTCACAGTGACAGCTGACCGGGGTGGAACTGGAGGTTGGATTATTATGAAATACTGATGTTTAGTGGTTTGTAAGGATTTTGGTTCGACAATCATATTTGCTGGAAGAATATTGTCATAATAATAACTAGCTTTGATGACTTATTCTTATATCTACGTAGATATACGACGCAACATAGGGTGGTGCGGTCGGCCGACCAAGGGGCGTGGTAATTCCAGAGTTTTAAAGGCATAAAGAAATACGTGCATCTTTTCTTCTTATATCTTCTTACTTTTTTTATTTTTTATCTTCATCCATCATTTGCCATATATTTTATGACAGGGTACATTTACTAAAAACAATTTTTCTGCAAGTACAATTTGATTACATTGACTGGTGTGTGACTGTAGAGTATCGCGATGTGTTACCGCTTTCTTATCCTTGATATCGTAATTACGCAGATAGTCCTCTAGTTAAAGTAATTAGATATAAGTAGTCTACATGCTATGTAATTAAAAAGCCTACCTAAGCATAACTTTTATAAATAAGCATGTATTATAATTGCAATTAATTATGAATAAACAGGAAATCCCAAGATAAAACATTAAATAATTATAAAAAAAATTATAGCGCGAACACCTGGAATCTTGTATGATACATGACGGAATGGAACATTATAAATACACAGACATATAAGGATAAGTATAAATACGTAGGTACTACTATTATATCGTACCACCTCCGTTGCAACTAACGATTTCGGATAATGATGTATCACAACGATTGATAAGGGAAATGGTGATTCCCAACTATTGTTACTGTAATCAATGTAGAGATGTAATGATGATAGTGTAGAAATCAAGAAATCAATATTTATAATATACATGTAGGTCAATAAGTTGTCGTTATTATTTTACAAAGTTAAGTGTACAGTTACAAAGATAAGTGTACAATGGGCTTAACACACAAGGCGATCTCTTCCAGAAGACAGCCTTTGGATAGACTGACAGAAAGGAGAGGGATAATGGGCTGTCAAGTGTACAAAATATCATCAACAATATTACTTAGACATAATCTATATATTAATACGTGAAGAAAATACTTTGTACCCCTTTTTAAGCACAATGCGCGCACGGAGGAGTATGAGATTTGGCATACTAATAGTTGATATCATTGTGTATTATAAAAAAACGCCTGAATTTCGACCATTGGGCGACCACTAGTAACATAAAATACATAAAAATACAATAAATATTTTATATATAAAACGATAGTTGAAATATATTAATAAAAATCTAATATAAAACTGGGAAAGGTGAAGAAAAGTTAGAGAGAAAGGTATAATGCTGCTATACCATTATATGGATCTGTAATTCTAATTATATAACTTGCATAGGTATGTGTAGTAATACGAGTATTACAATACATACAATTTGTGGCACGCGTAAATTGTTACCGAACAATGCTCTACATTAATTCTTTGGTGGTAATTAAGTATTGCGTATTTACTTACAATCTTTTAGTGTTATATCATCACTAGTAATCGATGTTCGTCGAATAGCTTTTTACTGTAGAATCATCTATACAATATCATGCTTTAGTTAGATACTGAAGGCACGGTTGGTACAGTGGCTAAGCTATTAGATTTCTGCGGTACGTGTCGCTGGTTTGACCCCTGAACGTAATAAATATTTATATGTTCTACTGATAGTTAAATAATAAGTCAAGTATCAAAGTAAAAATAAGATATAAAAAATTGAAAATCCATTTAGATAAATAGTAAATATTGGGTGTATCAAAGCCATATTATACACATTTGATTAGAACAGCGAGTTTATTGTTATATGTTGTCAGCAGCAAAAGCGCGCATTCATGGGATTCAAGATGAAAACTGGGTTATAAAGGAAAAAATCAACCAGTATCGGGGCCTGATAAAGTTATATCAAAGTATTGGAGAGTATTGATTAAGAGAAATTTAACAAGAGGAAACAACTTGACAGAATCAAGTACACGAAGGAAAAGAATATGGAAAAATTTCGCTTGGAACAGTTTATGAAAGAACGACATTGAGCTTCTGGGGTGGAGGCCTGGTGAACTGAAACACAGGCTTCAGCCTAGGTTAAGCACCAGTCTCCAACAGTAAGTTTGAATAAATTTTGTTGAAACTTTTTATTATTGTTGTGGAAAAATAAATTACTTACCTACTTATTGTGTTGAGTTGTTTCGGGTCTGGCAGGTAAGGTAATACTTACAGGCGCTCATAGTGAACTGCACTGACTGATCGGTAAACAATCGGTCAGGTTAAGCAAAGCTTGGCGCGGTCAGTATATGGATGGGAGACCACGGACTATTTTAGGCTGAGTGTCTCAGTGTTTCGGATAAAATTTCCTTTATGTAAAATCGTCGGTCCCAGTTATTGTCATTCGACGAAAGTCGTTAAGCCAAGTCTTTTTGGCGTCTTGAAGAACTCGGATAAACAGGGCTGGCCACTAACAAAACGAAAAATAAACATACTCAATTTTCCTATAAATTATTAGCTACTTATTTTATTCTTCTACTCTAATAACGAAGTCCGTAGTCAACTTATCGTACATCAATCAATTCTCAAAATATTAGCTCTCAAATTCATAACACAAAAGCCAATTTTTTTAATCGAATACCTAAAAATCCATCATCACTATAATCCATTGAACGCATCCGATCGTAGGTGACATGCGCCTGCGCCGATGATGTCACGCGCCGTGATCGATCGATCGGAAACAGAAACACATTAATCGGAGCCTGACACTAGGAAGTGATACTTACCGCTAATACACCAAGCTATCTTTATCTTACTTAAAATTGATCAGCGTTGGATATGCTAAATATGGATTGCGGGGACTAAGTAGATAATCATATTTTACTTCATAAAATGTAAGCAATAGAACTATGCACCCAAATCTCTTCCTGAGTGTTTATCCCATATGGTGGTAGGATCTTGATTTTGTCTGACCCTACACATAACTCTATGCGCTTTACGTGTATCATCATTATATCGGCCAAATAACATCTTTTGCTGAACAAATGCATCCCCAAGGACTGCCACAACTGGATCGTCATTTTGGGGGCAACTTGCCTATACTCACCAGTCACCACGATTGACGGCCATCGTCAGAATATCAATTGAAGACACTTCTGTACCTCGTTGTTGCTCTAGGCACACGCGGACAATACTTAGTTACCCGCGTGTACTTCGAGTAACAAACAACGAGGCACACACATCAGCCCGTAAATGGAGGATGCTGCTGCCCATCGATATGTACCCTTAATAGCCTTTTACAACACCCACGGATGGAGAGGGGGAGACGGGTGGTGTATTCTTTGCCTGGAACCACACGGAAATGAGATAACACGTTGTATTTATTGTTATACAACACAGAGACAGATTGTTGGCACATCGACAAGAGGTAGTTAATTATCATGCTCCGTGTTTTCTTTTTCCGTTAACTTTAAAGTCATTATAGTCAGTATTGATAGATAAATTATTACCTGTATACTATTATATACCTATCCCCATCTCCTCCTGAGGATGTCGTAAAAGCCGACTAAAGGACTCTTAACTAGAGGGATGGGTGGCAGCGTCCCTTCTTTAGAACAGTAGCCTGCCAAGCGTGGTGAGTACTGGTAATATCCCCCCCAAAATGAAGACACAATTGTGGACATCTATAGGAGAAGCCGTTGTTTAACAGTGGACGCTCTCATGGCTGATATGATGAGTCTATATGCTTGCTTCATTGTAGAGCTAGAGATTATTATACAACAAAACGTTGTTTCACACAATTTCCGGGTTTCTTTGCTTACATGATTTAGCAGCACTCAAATGCCAATGCAAGACCAGTCTACATCAACGATATGTCACTAAAATAGCACAATTTATCAACTTGCCCGTCGTCTACGCACGTAGGACCCATTTAGACCACAACGGACGTCTCTAGACATATCTTAAGTCCATTTCTTAGACAGGCTCCCGTTGGCAACAGTAAGAGAATGTTTAATACTCGACTTGCAGTTACGGAGATGAAAAGATACTATAGAGCGT
Source organism: Diloba caeruleocephala (assembly GCA_947459985.1). Taxonomy (NCBI): domain Eukaryota; kingdom Metazoa; phylum Arthropoda; class Insecta; order Lepidoptera; family Noctuidae; genus Diloba; species Diloba caeruleocephala. The sequence goes on from OX381610.1 coordinate 24,838,407, forward strand.
GCTTTGAATATTTAATCATAAAATGTAATGTATTCATGCGGAAACTATAGGACCTGCAGAGATGGAGATAGTGTGAGAAATACTTTATATTTGCAGGAATACTTATCTTCGTTAAATTGTTTTGTGGAGCTAAACAATACGGTCATTATATTAATTGGTGTTTTTAAAATTAATAACATAATGTTGCTATCACGTTTGAGATCTCAGTTTAGCTAATGTCAAGGCTCTTTATAGGTGATTAGCTAACGCAAACAATTGATTCGGAACGAAACAATATTTGTACAAATTTCTTTTTTTTTTTGTTGGGCTTTTCGCATACATTTCTGGGAAATGTGGTTGCTTAACCGGTCATTTTCTGGCGAAATCGTATAGAACAGCATATATCAACAATTTAGCTTTATCTTACAGCGTTAAGTACCACCCCCAATTGTACACAGTGTGGTACTCTAGAGCAGTCTTTCCCAACGTGGGCGATAACGCGCCCTTGTGGGCGCTGCAGGCCTAAAGGGGGGCGGTAAGAGACCCAGAAAAAAAAGGGGGCATTGTGTAGGGCTTATTTATAATTTCATCTACCTAGCTAGGAAGACTCTTAGACACCGACTGAGCTCTCGACCCTCGACTACATCTTGTGAACATCAACTAATATTAATTAAGATATAGCTCAAACTCGGTTCGATATAAAAGACCGCGGGCAATCATGTTTTAACAAGTTTTTGTTAAATAATCCGAATTGTACATTCCTATACCAATCGGCTGGTTCTATAATACTTGTTCTTGCTTGTCGAGTACGATTGGGCGTCGAATGAGATAAACGAGTTTATGCACGTTTGTCTTATTCCTGTTGGTGCGTGCTGCTTATGCAATCCTATATAAACGACGTAAATTTATTTTATTTTCATTTGCGGTTTCGCGCATAATAGATAAGCAGTACTTGATTTCAACACTTACGTATTTCTTAAAACAAAACAATGTCGGAAGTAAAAAAGAAGAGACGGCAATACTCTGCGGAATATATTAAATTCGGATTTATTGAAAATCCCACAAACCCGTCGTCGCCTTTGTGTCTTCTATGTCTAAAAACATTTTCGAACGAAGCAATGAAGCCTACAAGACTGCAAGATCATTTGAATAAAATGCATCCAGATAAGACAGAAAAGAATGTAGCATATTTTCAAGACCTAGAGAAGAAGCATAATACTCAGCCAAGTGTATCAAAACTATTTTCGGCGGCTGCTAAGCAAGATGACGACGGACTTCGAGCTTCGTACAATATCTCTTTGTTAATTGCTCAAAAAGGCAAACCACACAACATCGGAGAAGAGTTAATTTTGCCAGCAATAAAGGAAGTAATAACTACTGTGCTTCATAAACCGGCCGCAGATATTATCCGAAAAATTCCTTTGAGTAATAATTCTGTGCAAAGACGAATTGATGAAATGGCTGAAAACATTGAAGAATCATTGTGCAATCATCTGAGGACTAGTCAATTCTCAATTCAGCTCGATGAGTCCACTTTACCAACTAATGAAGCGTTGTTGCTATCTTACGTGAGGTTTATTAAAGATGAGAAAATACGTGAAGAACTATTGTTTGCCAGAAATTTGGAGACAGATACAAAAGGCGAAACCATATTCAATACATTGGAAAAGTTTTGTGAAGAGAAAAAGATTCCTTTGAAAAATATTATATCAGTTGCTACGGATGGCGCTCTGGCTATGACAGGGCGCCATAAAGGCTTCATAGCATACTTAAAGAATAAAATTCCAGATGTCCTTGCTATACATTGCGTTATTCATAGACAACATTTGGTTGCTAGAAACTTAAGTGAACGACTATTTCAATCACTGCAATATGTCATCAAAGCAGTCAATAAAATCCGTAGCAGCTCTTTGAATGATAGATTATTTCATCAGCTTTGTGTTACTAATGACGAAGATTTCAACCGTTTGTTGCTTCATACTGAAGTTCGTTGGCTGTCAAGAGGCAATTGTCTGATTCGATTTTACAACCTGTTTGACTCTATGATAGAGTTCTTGGAAACTAAAGATACAGAACTGCGCAACAAGCTCATAACATCAAAGAATGATATAGCTTACATGACAGACCCGTATAAAATGTTCAACGACATGAACCTCCAACTGCAAGGCGATGAACTAAATTTAATTAAAACAAAAAATGTCGTTGCTGCTTTCGCAGCCAAACTGCTTCTGCACAAAAAGAATATGGGCAGACGTGAGTTTCACAATTTTCCGAATTTATCAGTATACTGCAGTAACGACGACTTGTTTGCCTACTGCCAACATTTGGAAAACCTCCACATTGACTTCACCGAACGATACCAGGACATTTTAAACTTGGAAATACCAGACTGGGTGTTGGATCCGTTTTCAAATGTCAACACAGCAATGTCACCTCAGCTGGAAGAGGAACTTATAGAATTGACAACAAACGAAGAAATAAAAATCAAGTTCAAAAATGGATGTCAAGAATTTTGGCTACAAAAACCGATCCCGCAATTGTACCCTGGATTGTGGTCAATTGTTCAACGATTTTTGATAGCATTCCCATCGTCATGTCATATTTGTGTGAACGTGGATTTAGTGCTGTGGCAACGCTGCTTACTAAAAAGAGAAATCGTTTGCGTGTTACCGAACGTGGCGACTTGCGGCTGTTTTTGAGTAAATTGGAACCTGATATCAACAAACTTATTGAACAGCATCAGATTCAACCTTCACATTAGTTTTTATATAAGAATTGATTATGTTTGTTTTATTTTCAATAAAAGATACTCTGTCCGAATACTATAAATTTGCGTTTCAATAATCAGTTATAAGTACTTAGCGGTTTTTAAGTATGTTTAAAAAGGGGGGCGTTAAAAATGATTTATTCTTAAAGTGGGCAGTAGACAAAAAAAGGTTGGGAACCCCTGCTCTAGAGGATGTCTATCTGTTGGTGGAATGCGCCAAAACCAGGATTAGAAGACAGCAATGGCCGAATTTAAGTGACGTTTGAGTTGTTCAGAGTATTTTGTCTTCTTCATGTCAGAGCCTATTTCTTATGTAGCTTGCCTCATTTACAAAATAATAGAAATTGTAAGAGTAAAGTAACAAAAAAATTGCCAATGGTGACAACATTTTCCCATGTAAAGTTAAGAAGTGTTAATTTAAGATAAGATAGACAATGATAAGATCAGTTTGATTGTGAAGAAAAATGCCTTTGACTTTTAATGATCAAGGCACTGACATACAGCCTACCTTATGACAATTATTTGTAAAAAATCTAATAACACTAAACTAAACACTATAGAGATAGTATGCCATTTAAACCGAAAAGAAATCAGTAAAAATAACGCATGCCGAACTCACAAACAAGTTAGTTCCCACGGTATTTATCTCACAGCTATCCAACGAAGGAATTTGGGTCTAGAGATGTCCCCGAGATAGAATGCTTCCTACTAAGTATTGAGCTGTGAATACGCTTGATTTTCCGAATTTCAAATATTGCTGGATCGTGACGAGAAAATCTGCCACCGGTCAGATGACAGTTGTCCTCTAACGGCCAATATTAATAATCAGTCTAATCCAAATCTTTGAAAGACGGATATGTCTGTTTTCTGTGTTAAATGTGATCGTAACACAACAATAGATGAATTACAAAATCTTAAATCTGAACATTTCGGATTAGATTCATTATTAATTTCGGCCGTAAATGACTGTTGTCGTTGTCATTGGCCGTCAATGTTTTTTATAAACTAACGGACCAACAATAATGAGATCAGACATACAAACCATCATAAACAGAAAATCGTTGATAAAGCTACCTATTTGCAAAATACTGAAGTCGTTTAATGATTTCAGTTTTCTTTTATCCAATTTATTCTGCTGAGTGAAATTATATAGGTATATTTTATTACTTATAAACGATTTCTAACAACAGGATTTCTCCTGTATCGTGGGCACAATTAACAATCATGAATTCGATATGCACAGACAATTCGACCACATCTTACAAGTATTTGATCCGTGCGGAAGTTAAATCTGCGACCTGTATTGCAGAAAGCCAAACGTTTAGCCACTGCTCGAACCGTCCAATATTTAATAAATATTTGACGCTACGGCTGATTGGTCGGTAGGAGAGTCGTTGCAGGTACTCTAGTCCTTTCTATGATCTATACAAATAAATAAAATTGAAGGGTCTGTTTGTAATGTCAAAATGTCTAAACAGCGTTTTACTAAATGCATATGAAAGTATATACCGAACACATAACAAAAATAGCTTCTTTTTTTTTTTTGTCTGAGTGTCTGTCTATTTGTTCCGGGTAATCTCCGAAACGGCTGGACCGATTTTGACGGGACTTTCACTGGCAGATAGCTGATATTATAAGGAATAACTTAGGCTACTTTTATTTTAGAAAAATAATGTGGGTTCCTCGCAAAAAAAATTAAAACCTTGAAATTCAATATATATATACATATTCTATGTCAAGTGCCTATGTCGAAGTACTCTAAATGTATTTTAAATTAAACACGGGTGAAACCGCGGGTCCCAGCTAGTGTATTCATATACGTATAATAAAGAATACTGTATCCTATTTGAATAATATTTACTTTATCTCTGTATAACAAACAGTGATTTGCATACAATGCTAGTAATTACTTGTACAATAAGTATTTATTGACAGACACCCACCACGATTCAATACTACAAAGGTGCTCTCAAAAGCGTCTCCGGCTTCGATAAAAGTTTGCTTGTGATTGTATTTGTAGATGTATTTTTGCCTGTCGTTAATACAATAGTACCAATTTTTTTCTGCTGTCGTCAACCTGCTTCTCCAACATAATATTAGATGCTATGCACAATATTTACCAGACATGGGTATTCGTGCATGTGAGATTTATGACTGTAAACTGTGCCCACGGCATATGGGAAATCATGGGGTAAGTATCGTTTTTAATTTAAAAAAAAAACAAATAAATAACAAAATACCAATTTTTCAAAATGTACGATGAAAAATATTAATCAAGAAATTTTATTGAATAAAAGTAGCTCGTTCCGTGTGGTGTCTGGATTAAGAACATAGCACCACTCCATCTCCTCCCGTGGATGTCGTAAAAGGCGAATAAGAGACTAAACCAGAGGGATGGGCACGAAACGTCCCTTCTATGGAACAGCAGCCATACTGCGCTCACCAAACCACCTGCCAAGCGTGGTGAGCCGGCAAATTCCCCCCATAATGAAGACACAATTGTGCAAATCTATGGGGAGGCCTTAGTTCAGCAGTGGACGTCCTATAGCTGATACGATGATGACGACTCAAAGTATCAAACTGAAATAAAATAAAAACATCATATTTCTCCAGCTTTAACAAGAAACGATGAGTAATACCTAAGTTTTGGAAATGAATTCGTCCCCTCGATGTTTTCTCCTAGAATGAGTACCATGAATTAGTGGCATCCCGCTTGGTGAGTTCACAGCTTTGTTACAACAGCAAAAACCGTCGTTCTTTGTTTATTAATCTAATGGTTTTAATGAGTGGAATTGACAAAATGGATTGTAATATATATATATGATAAACTTTCGCGAATTTAGAAAATTATTTATTTAAATTATTTTCAGACAATATCGGGTCTATTCGCCAACAGATTAATACCAAGTGCACTAAGACCAAGTGCGGATAGTTTGGTCCGTTCGTTCGTTCGTTTGGTCTCAACATCACTCCCGCCCATCTCGACGCTGACAGCCGTCACTCCAGTCAGTCCAGTCTACCTGTGACCACGGTCAATGCAATTTGCTCGAAAAGTCAATGATAGTCAAAAAATAATTCAAATATTAATCTGTGTATTAATTAACCCGATATTGTCTTAAAATGAAATGGACTGTATTATCGGACATAAAGTTTTTTTAATTTTTATTCTTAAGCAAAACAACCAATAATATTATTACTTATCTACTTCATGGTCGTGTCGTAGTCGCTGGGAGTCGTTGGATGAGAGCGGCATGTGACCGCTCGTTGTGGAAATCTAAGGGGGTGGCCTTTGTTCAGCAGTGGATATCCTGTGGCTGATATGATGATGATGACCTACTTCATTGGCTACTAGAAGATCTTTATAAATGCCAGGTCTCTTGCTAACAATGTTTCTTTATAGAAGAAACTTCTAAAGGATTACACCCATACAATTTTTTTTATTTATACTAATTTTATTGCATGATAAATTAATTCCAATATATTTATTTCAAAGTCTTAAGAATTCGCTTGTTAAGTTATTCGTTGCGAGATAGCGGGAATCTACTATTGTCGGCAGCATCCCAGGGCATTGTACTTAGTACCTATTTTAGTCAAAAGCGTTCGCAAATAAACCCAAGTAGACGCTTAAAGAAAGAAGTTAGGACTTTTTGCAAACGTCTGACACTTTTTTGTACTGGTCAAAAATAAATCTCAGAATGTCAAGTTAAATGCACCCTTCAGGTTTCGTCTTGGTAGCTTGAGAATGCTATATTCAGCTCCCAGTTCTCGTACATTTTGGGGTCATTTAACACCGAGACGCTACTCGAAGATTTATTTTTAGATAGAGATACAATATGGAGCTTGTTCACTGCACAAGAGCCACAAATTCACTGAGCAGCGGCGGCAGCGTCACGATGCATCTCAAGACCTCGCTTTACACAGACAACAATTACTAGATTTTTCATGAACTGCGCACTTCGTCGCATCGTCACGACTCGCGTTTCGGTGTGTACTGACCCTTAGATCAAAAATCATGATTTCGGCTCAAAAATGTACCAGATAAGGAGCGAAATCAACATGTGTTTAGCCCCGGCCTAACAATACAAAGACCTTTAAATAATTTAGAATTTAGAAAGCCACACAATAATAACATTTCTAAAATGGTAATCTTAAAAGTGCGTCAATTCTGTTTATACTTACCTTTACCTAAAACCATCCTTAAAATCACACTTTTCTCTTTTACTTTAAAGACGGTCATAATATGATGATTAAGGACATATGTCTGACTAGGCGGAAATTATACTTAGGTATTTAAATATCGAGGCTTGGGGGGATCTTTTACAATCCTCCCCGAGAATTGCCTGGGGGTGACCTTTTCACAGTCGCCTTCCCTCCGCTAGAGGGGATGACCACCTTACAGTCATCCCCTTCGAGATGTGCCTAAAGGCCTGGGGGGCCCAGTGTGATTTACAAGCACCTGGAGACGATTTCGGTGTCGAAGATGACTGCTGCAGTGATTTAGCTTGTAGGAGTCCGGCGTGCCCGTTCACCCCTCCCCGGGGCGGAGGAAGTTCATGCAGAATTTCCGCTGGAGATTTCTAATAAAAAATAAAATCAATATAGGTTCTTATATATATATATATATATATATATTATCTTATATATAGGTCCAGCAGTGGACTTCATTCGGCCGAAATGATGAGGTTCTTATATCCGATTCGCAGATTTCAAAACATCCGCCAGGCACTAAAACTGTGGAGACAGGCTATTTTCTAGGTAAAACTATATTTAAATACCTCATCATTTCGGCCGAGTGAAGTCCACTGCTGGACAGAAGCCTCCCCCAAAGATTGCCACAACGACCTCTATTGGTTTGTGTTATGTACTCACTGGGGGCTCCTGCCATCGCCACGCCGTCAGCCATGACAGGTTGGCGATTGCAGTTGCGTTATAAATGTACTCGAAGGACGCTGCTACCCATCCTCCAGCTAATCCCATAGTCGCATTTTACGACACCCACGGTATTAGATGGGGTGGTGGTATACTTAGCCTCGACCACACGGCAAGAAACACCAAGGAGCGATTATTCTTAATAGATTTAAAATTTGTATCCGCCATTTTGCCATCTGTAAAGGTCTGTTCAAACGACTGAAAAATTGTATTATAACCAAAGGACGTCCGCTAATGACTGTGTCAACATTTTGAGCGGAATTTGCCAGTACTCACCACGCTTTGCAGGCGGGTTGGTGAGCGTACATTATACCTCAGTTACTGTTTCACAGAAGGGACGCTGTTGCCCAGCCCTCTGGTTTAGAGTCCCTTAGTCGCCTTTTATGACATTCACGGGAAGAGATGGAATGGTGCTATATTCTTAATCCGGACACCACACGGATGTAAGTAACATACAATGTTTTTAAAATCAGTTTCTGATATTTTAGTATTATAGTTAGAATATCATTATTTGTTAAGTTATAAGATCCTAATAGATACTTTTACACTTCACATTGAAACTTACTACTGAACTACCTGACAACCTCTGAGAAGAAATATAACACACCCTAGCGTTACTAATTATTTATCATTTTTATTAGGCAATTTGTTTCTAAACTTGACTTATTCCATCGCAGCATTTGTTGTGCTTCTGCACTTAGGGATGACAACAATGACGCTTTTGACATAGTTACGATACTTATTTGTAATGTACACAATCCTGCCTGCTTCCATGTTTCACAATGAAATTGTAACATACTATTTTACAAGTATATTGAATGACATTTTATTACATTAAAACCTTCTTTATTATAGGTATTTCGTTTTTTATTACAAGAGATAATAAAATTATTCAATAAAGTAGAAACTTACCAGTGACAATCCTCATTAGAAAAATAAACAAGCCAAAAGGAGGATCATCGGCTGTCATTAAAATGCTATAAACCCTTCCGTGCGCCTTGACACAGTAATAAACCTAAACATTACCTGGTATCATTGGCACATAATAGCAACACCGGCAATTAAAACAGCTGACGTATAACAGTTAATTTCGTTATCGGATCTCTTTTCATATTTATTATGTTTTGTGTGGCAACACTGCAAGGTTACGCCGATCTTCGCGGTAGGGATTGTTTAGTCGAATTAGATTTTAATGCAAATTGCTGAGGCTTTCCGGCGCCATTGTTTGCGCCTGCGAAATTAGTACGCATATATGAACTATTTTTGTTAGATTGTTTTTGATATTGTCCACAGTAGTTTAATGATAAAGTTTACATCAAATTGGGGTAGTTAGATTACCAGTTCAGCTTAATTTTAGTGTTATCGAACTCTTAACACTACTTCCTACTTTGTGTAAATATTTTCTGAGGAATATCTGGGTACTTCACTCAGAAAATTATGTAGCTCAATTAAGTCATCGTGAAGTTGACTTAAGGCTGTGTGGTGCCGGATACGAATAGCACCAACCCATTTAATCCTGTGGGTGTAGTAAAATGCGACTATGGGATTATCCGGATGACAGGCAGCAGCGTCCTTCGAATATTAAAAACTGGGATCTCCAATTCCACCCGCCATGTCGTGGTGATTATGGCAAAACCCCCCAATGAGCGCACAACACATCCAAAAGGTCGTTGTGGTGATCTTTGGGGAGGACTGTGTCCAGCCGTATTTATTGCTTTATTCGGCTGAAAAGCTCCTGAAGTTAACTGTCAAGATGTTGAAAACTTATAATAGATTTATAACAATTCCCGAAATACGAACTTGTCTCAGTTTGGGAATAGTGTGCTATTTTATATCATGCCACTGTTCAATTATCTGAATGTAACTAAGTGTATGTTTATGTGTATTTGTTTACTTTTTGTACTTTTTAAAGAAATAAATATTATCTTAGTAATGTCTTAGGTTTTCGCGATTATTACACATTATAATAAAACAATTTTAAATGGATGAAATCGCACACGGCGTCTGCGACGACGACCACCACGTGTCTCATTCCTCTATAAGATGCAGGGGTCTACAAGATTGACTGTGATTGTGGATTGTCATACATAGGGCAAACAAAGCGCAGTATAGCCACCAGAATTCAAGAACACATAGCTGACGTCAAGCATAGACGCACCACAAAGCCTGCAGTGTGTGAACATGCCTTAGGCAAACCCAACCATTTTCTTCGATTTGATCATCCTCAAGTCCTCGCGAAAGTTAACCGTTATGTACCAAGAATGTTTCGTGAGGCTATTTAAATTAAAAAAATACCTTAATTTTAATAGAGATGGTTGGCAGGTTATTAAATTAATAAAATCTCAAACAACACACCACACTAAAAAACATCAAGACACTGTGAGTGATTACTGCGTGCATCGAAACACTTTTTGATAAGTTTTGTACGGTAGATAAAATAACTTTTTAAATCTGTAACGACGCTTGTCAAGTCATCCTGCGACCTCGAACCCTGCAAAGTGTTCGAAACGTAACGAAAAACAAAAATCAATAATACACGCGATTTAATCCGTTTAAATTTGTTTTATTATAAAATATTATCTTATAATATCATATCCCTTATAAAAAAAGCTAAGCAGCTATTACATTGAATATCCGAAAGGCAATATAGCTAAAAGGTCTCGTATTGTACTGTTATTTAATTAAAAACTTATCTAACTACTTAATATGTTATGGTGTTCAATTAAGCGTATACAAATAAATAGATGTCTTAATTAATCATTATGAATATCGCGAACTCGTACAAACAGCAACTGTATCTACGCAAATGGTTACCCATTAATACAGGCACCATCTGCTCCAACCATTGCGACGTTTCCATCTGTACACTGTCTACCCACATAGTAGTTATTGTAAGGAATGAATGTCCAAACAAATATTTATTTAAATTCTAATCTAGTTCTATTGAACTAACTTTGACAATCATCATGTCGGCCGAAGAACGTCCCCTGCTGAAGACAAGCCTCCCCCATCAACGACTGGTTACATGCCGTGTGTCCTCATTTTGGGGGGAATTTGCTAGTCTCACCACGCTTGACAGGCGGTTTGGTGAGCGCAGAATAGCTACTGTTCTACAGAAGGGACGCTGCTGCCCATCCCGCTGGCTTACAGTCCCTTTATCGCCTTCTACAATATCCACGGGAGGAGATGGGGTGGTGTTATATTCTTAATCTGGACACCATACGAACTACTTTGACAATGCCAAAATGCTAAGTAAACTTTCTGACGAAGCCACCATTTGTAGCTTCGCTGACAGTTATTTTAAGCTCGGACTTCTGACGATTCTTCACTGAAATTAATCACTGTTAAAATCGTACAGACAAAAGCTTTTGTAAAAAGGTCAAATTCGGGCTTACGTCTCGCTCTCGTTCTGCTGAAGGATAAAATTATACAGTATTTCATATTCATTAGGTAACTCCGGAAATATATTGACGGCACTGTTGGTGCAGTGGCTGATACAGTCGGCTGCTGCGCTCCGGGTCGTGGGTTCGATTCCCGCACGGAACAAATATTTATATGATCTGCAGGTAGCTGTTCCGGGTCTGGGTGTATTGTGTGTGGAAGTCATGTCTGTAAACGCACCCACGACACAGGAGAAATCCTAGTGTGGGGCAACGTTTTATTAAAAAATAAAAACGCGCAAATTAAGTACTTAGAAAAATAGCGCAATAGTCCCCTAGGTACCTCTGAAGCATTACATGGTTACATGTGAAGCTATACATTTCCAGTATAGGTTGATCTCTCATTGTATGGAAAACATACACAGTGCGAGATCAGCTTACCACCACATGCCAGAATACTGCTGCCGAGTAATAGAGTTTAAACCAATGATATTATATATTAAAAAGAAGTAGATGTGTTACATACGTGCCAAAAGTAAGAATCAAAACTCCCCCAATTGTAGCACCTCGCAATCGGTTCGCCTAGATACATAGCTATCTCTTTTACTCTTGTTGTTTTTTTATCTTCTTTTTCACGACCTGGTTGTGCAAGCGAGACAGTATTTTGCGCGCCATTTAATATGGACGTAACATATCTATGGTATAATACATATATCATTGGTTTAAACCTTAGAAATTACTGTGTTGCGGTTTGAAGAGTGTAGCTGGGCATAAGATACTTCATAACTAATCTCCCGAGCTGATGACCGCAGTGTGGTCTGTGGGACTGTGAGGACACTAGATGGCACCACACTGTGTTCGTCGACTATTCAGTCCTGGGTAGTATTACATTGTTGGGAAGGCGTGACACTTGCCAAGTGGAACGTATATTCTTTCCTACTCCTCCTTTTTCTTTTCTGATTAATTTCGTTGCGGGTTCCAAGACAGTTATTCATTTCTCTGGGACACACCGACCTTCATTGGTCGGTGTTCTTTTCGCCATTGTAGATCCTGGCTTACAGGAGTTGCAGTGGTTGGGAATGTGTGGCGGGCTTGTCCCAAATGCCATTAGGCGAATGACTTGTTCGTTTCGTCAATTAGTTGTGTCAAATACTACAGGAGATGTCTACCGACTGTGTGCTGTGCTTACTAGCAGTAACAAGAAAGAATCACAATTCCCTGATATTATGATTCGTTTTTATTTATATTTTCATAAGATAAAATACCAACCAAAATATCTACGATAATCAATGTCCAATCGACTAACTTGTCGATAGAATACGTGCATCCATAATAGGTATCCTCCGACGCGTATTCAAGATCCAGACGTCACACAATCTTAGCAATAGTTCTTGTTGATAAAAGCCTTGTCATCCTAGCAAGAGAAAATAGAGACTTCAATTTTTTTTTTTAATTGTTTGCTGTTATCCAAACCGAAAAAAAATCATTTTGACGGCTGTCAAAGTCAGTCAAAAGGTGTCATAACGACGCCGTTTTGTAGTTAACTATCTACCGATAAAACATAAAACACGGTAGTAGTCATGGGCCAATACGCCCTGTATTTTAGCCATGCACCATGATTTCAATTACCGATACTTCCAAAAGCTTGTTAAACGTAAATTGTTGAAAAAGCACTTGACCTGACAATGTCCACCTGCGTGTAATTGTCTTTTTTAATCAACAAAGGCATTTGTCTAAGGGGCAGGTATTAGACCAAAGCTACGTGCCATGAAAGGTCACGTTTTTCACTCACGGTCTATCTCTGGTTGACAAAAGCATTGTAACCATGATCACACGTCTCGCCTTGAGGCTTGCGCAATTCAATGAGCATTGGTTAAGTAACGTGATTATCCAAGTCGGGTCGAGCCGTGGGAATCGTCACAGCTTCTGTAATCGACACACTGCTCCTTGGCGTTTAGTTTATGTTATTAAACTATTATGGTACATTTGTATATAGTGTTCTCATATTTTGAGGTTTTATTATCGCTTTAGTGCGGCGGCAATGGGTTATGTTGCTACTTTGCTGTTCTTGTAAACAATTACCGATGTTGGGCATATGCGAAGTTCATAGATTACTTCACTGACTTCTGAAATGAGAACTGAGAGACGGGTGTTATTTTTGTAATTTTTTAAACTTTGCGCCTCTCTACATTTCTCCTGTGTGATGGGTACAGTTTACAGAGATAGATTTCGCATGCACAAACACCATGGTCGCCATTGTAGGTCCTGGCTTACAGGAGTTGCAGTGGTTGGGAAAGTGTGGCGGATTTGTCCCATAAAAAAATGTACGAACACCCAGTCCCGTAACAATTACAATTTTTTTTTTTGAGGCGATCGAACCTTCGGCCTTGCACAGAAAGCCAATCGCTTATCCACTGTGCCAACCGCCGTACCATACCAACAAATTTATAAATAAAAATGATTTAAATATATTGATTTGCTAACGCTTTGAACATGGGTCATTCCAGTAGAAGCTAAAGGTAAAAAAGTGCAGGTACTTCTTCAAAATCCTATAACATTGGACTTCGAAGAAGAAAATGAGAAATTATGAAATTAACGATTGTAAAGACGCTATGTTAGAAACATGCCATGACAACCCATGTCATTAATAATTACAATTAGGTTCGTATACTAAGTAATTTCTGGTCAAATAACTACAATATAGCTTTAGACATCACGTTAATCTTGCTTTATGATGTGGAGTCATTAGTTACGATAGAAACCTGTAAGACAGCTTAATCATCCTGATATAAGGAAAAACAACTAATAAACATCTTCAATATGTATTTTTTTTTAACCACTTAGCGGTTTCTAGCCAAATAAACAAAACGAAATATAAATTGGAACAAATACGATACTAACATAGCGCCAAATGATCTAGCAAATTAAAAAAAGGAAACTGTAGAGTTTAGGATGCGTATTGCGTATACGCAACACAACATCCTGCGTGCTGGCGTTGACGTCGCTACATAGGGTGACAATAAACTAAGTGAACCACTATCCGAGTAAATAACAACAGCTGTAAAAAATATATGCAATAAATTTTTTCGACATTTTAACATACATTCATGAATCCAATATTTTACCCAGCATTTAAATAAAAAAAAACTTGTGGTGTCTGAATTAAGAATTAGCACCACTTCATCTCCCGAGGATTTCGTAAAAAGCGATTAATGGCCGAAATTAATAATCAATCTACCTTCAGATTCAAGATTTTGAAATTAATCCGTTTTTGTGTTACGATCACATTTAACACAAAACAAACAAAACAGACATATCCGTATACCGGAATCCAAAGATTTTGGATTAGATCGATTATTAATTTTGGCTGTAAGGGGTTCTAAACCCTCTAGGGAAAACCGAGGTATGTGCAACAGCGTCTTCTATGGAACAATAGTCATACTGCACAGTAAATTCCCCTCGAAATAATGACACGATTGTGGAAATTATGTAGGAGGCCTTTATTTAGCATTGAACGTCCTGATGATGTTGATTAAAATTAAAATAAATAATTATTTATCAACAAAATTGTCACGTCCCCAAAATTCGAAAATAAAAGTAATTTTCACAATTTCCCGCCACGTCGCGACATCGTGTTGCTAACGCGCATGCGTGTGATAATTAGGGCGAGACGCTACGCCATTCGCCTCTCTCTGATTATATTAATTAAACCAGATAAATAACTGGTGGAATACGACAGATACACATTGCAAAATGATAAGTGATAATAGAGTTGCATGGTTTCACAAGTACTTGTTTCGAGTGCATAAGAAAGATATTTTTTGCTTACTTTCTGCGTAGAGGCAATATTCATATGCAGATACTTGAATGAATTAGTTATTGATTCGGAGGCCCTAACCGTACGTTTTCACTTTTGTATATATTACAAAATAGATTGGTGCCGGCTATGAATAGCACCAACCCATCTCATACCGTGGGTGTCGTAAAAGGCGACTATAGTCGGAGGATGGGCAGCAGCGTCCTTCGATTATATTAACAACTCAACTGCGATCGCCAACCCACCTGCCTAGCGTGGCGATTATGGCAAAATGAGCACACAATTACCTCACATCCATATCGGTCGTTGTGGTGATCTTTGGGGGAAGCCTGTGGCCAGCAGTGGACCTTTTTCGGCTGAAATGATGATAACTCAAATACAGTCATAGCGTTCACAACTTATTTACATTAAGACGTCTGGAATCTGGCTGGACTTACTGAACGATAATGTTTGGCCGTGGGCAATATGAAATACCAGGTTTATTTTTTTAAATCTATGCCCCACAGTAAGATTTCTCCTGTGTCGTGGTTGCGTTTACAGACATAAATTCCACACACACTACTCCCAGACCCGGAACAACTACCTGCAGATCATACAAATATTTGTTCCGTGCGGGAATCGAACCCGCGACCCGCAGTGCAGCAGCCGACTGTATCAACCACTGCACCAACCGTGCCGTCGAAAATTGAATTTTAAGCTCTTCTACCTCTTTAACTAATTATGGGGAATTCTTTTGATGATTCCGTAATTAATGTTGACCTTAATCACTACGCTTGACAAACGGTTTGGTGACAGCTGAATGCGGAGCCAGCACTAATGCAGCTGGTACCCACGACTGGCTTGGATTATTGGCAAGATGGATGGTTATCCTGCTATCAACCCAGACCCTCATTAGATAGGGGTGGGGTTCACTACGTGCAGATTAAGTTGCTGTCTCGGGAAGCAGGATAAATCGTACACATTCAGACAGGAATACCTAAATACTATCTATGACAAACAACAGACCATCGCCAGTCTACCGTTGGGGTGAGGAATAAGGTAAACTTAGACTAACTTGGTACCCGCAGTACATAGCCATTTAAATGGTGATGGATATGAGACCATTCTGTAGGCAATCCTTTATTGCTCTGCTCTCTTGTGAACGCTGCTCACGAAATTTATATACTCACGATTTTTTACATCGATGTGTTAATAAGTAAATATAACATAAACCGAGATAACTTTCCTAAATATTTTTAATTGATTGATGTGTATTCTGCTATAATAAGCCTCATATAAAGTTGCGTTTTGGGACTTGAGAGTTCACTTAGATAGTGTCGATTTGTGATGTGACGAAATTCGCTAACTATGTCAACATTATCTATGCGCTTGAATGTGTGATAGCGTAAGTACATACACCGCTTACGCACACATTAGTATCTGATATAGTGATAATGTTAAGGTTACGTATTTGCATTATACGACCGACAGGGAACCAAAGTCACCGACATAGCCCATCGGATTAGCAAGCTGAAGTGGCAATGGGCTGGCCATATGAGCCGCAGAACCGATGGTCGTTGGAGCAAACGTGTTCTTAGGACACCATCAGGCTCGGTGGAGTGACGATCTTCGCAAGGTAGCTGGCATGAACTGGATGAGAAAAACCGTGCTCAGTAGCGTGACATTGCAGAGGCCTATATCCAGCAGTGGACTGCTATGGGCTGTTGATGCTGATGATGAATGTACAGCGGTCCGGAAGAGACCTTTGTCGGTTATTCTAACAAGGTTACTAATGCATAAACCTCAACAACTAAAGCATAGATGAGAGGATGACAAAGGCCTTCTAACACATTAACGACAACATAATGCGATCAACAATAAAATTAATAAATCGTGGTGATACTCTTTCACCATCATTTATTGTAGCGGTGTATAAGGCTCTGTTTGGCACAGGATGTGTACGAGCTGTTATGATGATGGTGCTCTACTAAATTGAGAGAATTCAATTATTTTCAATGAAAATAAATAAAGAACGTACAATTCCTTTCCATCTTCAGCCACGCTTGCGTCAGTCTTTTTGTGTCTTTGTTCTCCATTTAATATTTGCACAGCATTACACATAGTTCGTCTGGGCCTTTATGATACACTATTATTATAAGTCCACTTGTATAAATATAAACAACATTATAATATTGTTCTGTAGAAACCCACAAGGCCGAAAAAGTTGTCTGTGCAAGTGCAACATATCTTTTCGATACAGGTATTGTTTAAACTCAGAGCGAAATGGAACTGTTGAGGGCAATAATACAACCGACAAACAATACTGGTTTATTGGCGCATTGGAAAAGTATAAAATACATTATGGCCCGTATTGCAGAACGAGAATCAAAACTTAAGCAAAACCCAAGTCTAAATTGCATTAATTAAATATGATTCCTACGCCCATCATTCTATATTCAATTCATGCAATGTCGACTCAATCGATACTTCAGTTTTGATTCTAGATCTGTATGTAATACGGGCCTAACGGCCGAATACTGAAACGCCAGATAATATTAAGTCCCGTTTTAACTTTTTGAGCCACCCGATTTCCTACCGAAAACGGGTTTCGGTGGCGTTTCAGTATTCGGCCGTAAGGGTCGTATAAACGCATATACACCAACATGCACCAACCTGAAACAACGACATCTATTGGGAAATTAGGAACAAAACCAACTACATTAAAAACAGGAACGTAAAATGTGTGTGGTAATTTTTTAAATTATTGTAAAAGTCGTAAACAGGCTCGTTTTATCTATACAAATAAATAAAATTAAAGTGTCTGTTTGTAAAGTCAAAATAACAGCCTTTTACTTAATGCATATGAAAGTATATACAGTACTTAACCAATTTTTTTTTTAACTTGACTTTCTGTATGTTCCAACTGAAACGGCTGAACAGATTTTGATGGGACTGGCACCTTCTTCACCATCTTCACTGGCAGATAGCTGATGTTATAGGGAGTAACTTAGGCTACTTCTAACTTAGAAAAAGAATTAGGGTTACGCGCAAGAAAATCAAAACCCATGAAATCCAATATATATACTCTATGTCAACTGTCTATGTCGCTTTCAGTGTAGGTTAGATGCAGAATGTAGTTTCAAAATATCTCTATTCATCTTACGAAATATTTTATATGCTACTCTCTAATATTACGGTCTACGGTATTTACTTCCCTACACTTATAGGTACATTGAGTGGTTTCTAAAAACTGTCTAGCGATTAAGACAGAAATACTTTATTAATTAGCTGTGTTGTGTGTAACAAATCTAGGATAGGTATTTATATTTAATATAATCGTACTGTCAGCTAGTCACGCAAGTTGTTAGAATCGAAGGTGTTACAAAATGCCTTTATTATCTATAAATTAGAACTGGTACCTAATCATTCATTATCTAGAAATGATTGCGTATTTAAGGATATCTTAACGCAAAACACTGCCTAATACCGATCCAGCTGTCCCCAAAACAATAGCTTGTTATCCCCAGCAACGCCCTAAGCCGACCTGCACAGAATAGGACGCGAGGTTACGGCACAGTGCCACCATTGTGGAAGCGACCAAGATACCGCACAGCACACGCTCGAGGAATGCCCTGCGTGGGCGGTCGAGCGGCGGATCCTGGTCGATCGGATCGGGCAAGATCTCTCTCTGCCGGCAGTAGTGTCGGTTATGTTGGCAAAGCATGAAAATTGGAGTGCAGTGGTCTCCTTCTGCGAGAGCGTCATGCTCCAGAAGGAGACTGCAGAGCGGGATCGGGAGCGGGCTGATCCCGCACGGAGAAGGACGAGAAGGCAAAGGGGCAACAATCGTACCGGCTCCCAAGTCCAACACGTCTGATCCCCCTGCCATCACTACATGGTGGGGGGCCTCGGGGGTCGCGGGTGCGCAGATTGGGGTCTGTGTGCTCACACCAAGTGACCCCCGGGAAGATGGTGACGCGCACGTGGTCATGTGCCGCCGTGTGCGCAGCACAGCGCAAAGCGAGGCTTGGGGGCATCCTTTACAATCCCCCCGAGAGGAGCCTGGGAGGGTGGCCTCTTTCCTGTTGCTCTCCCTCCGCTAGATGCTAGGTGACCGCTTTTCAGTCATCCCCTCCGAGATGTGCCTGAAGGCGTGGCACCAATGGGTAGCTGTAGATGGAGATTATTTGAGTTCCTGGAGCCTCCCTTCGGTGCCGAAGATGACCATTCCGGTGGTTTTAGCCGGTAGGAGTCCGTCATACCCCTCTGCCCTTTACCGGGGCGGAGGAAGTATACGATGTTCCACCAGACCAATAAAAAAATTAAAAACGGGCTCTTATCGCAATCACGTTGAGGTCTGTTTCCTTTTTAACCAGATGCGGCCGGATGTTATAATATTTGACTTTGATATTGATAATTCAGACTCTTACATGTATTCAGTCCTTATCCAGGTTAATACTATAAACAAAAGACACTAATTATTTAAAATGGATTCATGTTTTCCCAACACCAACTTTATGGCGAGCAATAAAAGATAGGTACCTACTTTAGATAGAAACCAAACGAATCCAAAGCTAAGTTCTAATTAAAAAGAAATAAAACATCGTTTAAATACGGAACGCAGAACGTAAACAAACGCACTTAAAAATACTGATTTGGAAAAAATGGATGTTGTCGGCAAACAATCTGTGGCCCAGTTGCCTACGGGGCTACATAATATAGCGTAACAATCGTGTCAGCGATTTGGCGTATTTACTCGACGCGCGGTTGTAAATTGCTGAGCATTGTAACTGACGATTAACGAGCGATTAGTGTCCGTGAATAAAGTCAACTATTTGAGTCACTTTCATAGAGTCGTTTCACGAATGCTAAACGTCTTCCTTTCCGGTTGAACCGATATACCCAGACCAAATTATGAATTAAAAATATATAATAAAGCCAAACAAAAACCCTGGAGTCGAGAGAGTTGACTCTACAACCTCTGTCTGAGAGACATGACAATTTGATCATTAGATGTCTCAAATAAACATTACACTCTAAATCAAAAAGTTGCTAACAATTCATCATCTCATAGTACCAGTAGTATAGTACTACAGTAGTAGTAGTTTATTATCAAAATGAAGTCACTAACCAAAGCAATTGTCATGATATATGCTCGCAAATCTATAAAATTAACACGATGGCAGTCTGTTCTGTACGATAAAACGTAATAAAGTCATCCATAAACGAATGCATACATTTTCCTGTGAGCTCAGATTTCCCGCGTTTTGACAAATTTCGCATAAAATAAAAGGCAATCTTTAGCAGTTAAAAAGTTGAGTGAGCTTAAAAATAATACTAGTAAGTATAACAATTATATTTACGTATAGATAATAATTTAGTGGTTATTAGATATTTAAAAAAGAAAACTATCAAATCTTAAAACTTAAAGATAATTAATGATTCTTCGATCTTTCAGTTCCTATATCGCGAACGATACCCGGAGCTCAGTACGGCAAAGTAAAAAGATGAATAAGAATGAAATTCTAAGGAGTTCAAGTGACCGCCACAAAATAGGTACATTTAACACAGTGAAACGACGCTACTACAAACAACAATACTTAGACGTTGGGAAAAAATAATTACCAAACGAGTTTATAAAAAAAATCTCAAAATAAAATATCGTAACCGACGTCGGTGACGTCATATGCTCAAGATGGCGTCCCACGATCATGTTCATGTGTGGCTAGAGTTAGGTAAAGTGCAGTGACCCCGTCCAATGTTAATGTCAGCTGTTACGACTGTTGCAAACGAGAAGTATTGATGAACCATAGATTTATTGTTAGAGTGCGAGCTGTGACACACTAATCTCACTAATGCTCCCATGTTTTTTGTGATACAATTGATAGTAAAGATATTTATGTGCGGTGTTACCCTAGATAGTATTTCGAAAATAAGAAAACAGGACTAATATATAGATTATCATTTACAAATTAAAATATTTCGTTCCGCATGGATCACTCTTAAAATGGTGAAACTTAATTTAATGATGATGATAAACAGAACTTCCTAGTTAAAATAGCACATCTAAATATCTACCATTTAGGCTAATGTTAATGTTACAAGCAGAGATTTTAAACAATCTCGCTAGGTATTTCCGCAAGTGGCAGGTTTGGCACAATTAGCGTGGAAAGTAAAGAAAGTGTTTCATTTCGTTCACAAACAATTTGTGGAAGAGTTGCGCTCGTTATTATGTTAGAAAATGTACGAAATGGCGCTAAACGCTCCGCATTGTTAGACGACGGACAGGGGTGCCGATTTATCTGCTGTTCTACGTTTATAATCGTCAGAGGTAAGGTAGGGACGTTCTGTACATCCCCATTGTTAAGAAATCTGGGCGTAGTCCAGCATTTGCCTGATTTCCCTAGGGATGATTTAGAATTGATCATCTTCCGGAAGCAAATACTAACTTAGTTGTATCTACGAAATTTATTGTCATCATTTCGGCCGAATGAAGTCCACTGCTGGACACAGGCCTCCCCCAAAGATCACCACAACCACCGATATGGATGTGTTGTGGGCTCACGGGGGGGTTTTGCCATAATCGCCACGCTTGGCAGGCGGGTTGGCGATCGCAGTTGAGTTGTTAATGTACTCGAAGGACGCTGCTGCCCATCCTCCGGCTAATCCCTTAGTAGACTTTTACTACACCCACGGGAGGAGATGGGGTGGTGGCATTCTGAGCCGGCACCACACGGCAAAAATTATAAAATAATATTTTTTTTATTGTAATAGGCATTAATTAATGAAGTAATAGAATTGTAAGAGTGAAACTTGCAGCGCAACTCTTATTCGCAATTTGTTTAACTTAAACAAGAGGCACTGATATTACTTATTTAGTAAGTTACTATTTCACTGGCTTTTCTACACGTTTGAATAGAAAAAACGAATATGCTGTAATAGAAACGTGACGGCATGGTTGGTGCTGTGGCTGATACAGTCGACTGCTGCACCGCTGCTGCCGGGCCGTGGGTTCGATTCTCGCACGGAACAAATATTTGTATGATCTGCAGGTAGTTGTTCCGGGTCTGAGTGTATTGTACGTGGAATTCATGTCTGTAAATGCACCCACGACACAGGAGAAATGCTAGGGTGGGACAAAGTTAAGAAAAAAAAATTGGAACAAATTACACTCGGGCTAAACGGTATACATTACGGCCAAAGTTACTGGGAATCTTAATTTATACAAAGCATTTACATTTAAAAATACTGTTTGGTGTTTATTCTAATCTAAAGCTAGAGGGCTAGCTTCTCCAACTAGAAAATCTTGTCATAAAAGTGAGATGTTGACCGAGGACAATATGACAGCCCTGTCAGTGAACGGCAAGGAGTAGTGCAGTCAAGCGCACTGTATTATATTCTGAACACAATGCGTCTGCGGATGCTGGTACACGCGAACGCAAAACGCTTCCGTACTTACGTTTATAACTGACTCGTTTGTAGGAAGTAGTTCCCAAGAGAACTAGTGTTTGTTTTAGAAGGAAACAGCACTGGCCTACTTTAGGCTAAAATCTTTCATTAAAGTTAACACTTGTTTCGGTTGTTATAAACACAAGTATTACTTGCTCTTTCTTGCGTATGCGATTACGTAAATCATAGGCTGTAGCGAAGACGACTATTTAATGAAAACAAAGGTTTTCTGCTAAATTTAACACAAGTAACAAGAATGAACTTTTTTCCGTTACGTTTTCATAGTTAGAAGTATTAATTTATTATAATTTGAGGCTTACGTAGAAGTGGAATCTTCCAGATACTTATCAGGTATAAGAATGTATTATATGACTTCGCTGAAGCGTTAAAGATTTTTGTGGGTATTCTTTGCGTGTTTGAAGAATCTCACTTTATCACATCCTTGGCTATTAAAGGTAGATAAAGATAAAACCATTTTTAATCATTGAAACCATTTAAAGGCACATAATAATAGTCAAGACTGTAGTTGCATTCCATGATGTAGATTTCCTATGGAGAAGAAAGGACAAGAAAATTCATGGTTGCTCTTTTTAAATCCTAAAATGTTACAATATTTATGAGTACCTGTTTTTAATTTTTTTTTTTATTGGTGTCCAGTGGAAATTCTACATGGAACTTCCTTCGCCCCGGGGAAGGGCGAAGGGGTATTATAAGGGTACTCCTACCGGCTAAAACAACTGGAGCGATCATCTTCGGCACCGAAGGGGTCTCCAGGTCCTCGTAAGATCACACTGGAGCATTTATGAGTACCTACACTGTTCTCAAAATTAAGGTTTTGTGAAGATAATGTAGCAGAAAAGAGTCTGAACTTCCTAAAAGTCTTTAACACGCCTGACAATTGTATTTAATTATGCTTACGATATTGCGACTAGCAGATGTGTGAAATATGCGCTTCTATATTGAAAGCTAATTTCACATGATTGTATGTAATTAAGCACAACGATTGACTTTTTCGCTCGCAAGTCCGTACCAAGAAGTGTTACCCTAGTCACAGACAGTGCATCGGTTACGGTACGCAGCTTCTGTTCTTTATCACGCCTATTGTTACCAACAACACTACACAGAATTATTATCTGACGTATTTCGCTCCTAACAACTACTTGAGAAATTCACTTTCACTTAAATGTAACGTTTGCACGAGATGATTTCTAAAATTTTAGCGGTTAAGTAATATTAATTTTGGTGCTCGGACTCATGCTTAAGAAATAAAATAGATCATGTTTTTAATACAATAACGCTCTTTGTTCTATGTTCCCTGATCGTATCGTACGTATGTTTGTACCTATATATTTTTTGAGGTCAAGAAAAACAAATACTAAATAAGTATGTATTTTATCTTCAAAGTCCATTTCCAAAATTTAAACAATTATTTCAACCATATTCGGGACATAAATAACTGTTTTGCATACCATTGACAATTGTATCGTATATTATGCAGAATATCTTTCTTTGACTTGGCTATGCAGTATAGAGTATACACAAGTAAATGACAATTAGGTAAGGGAAGTAGAGCAACTCATTATTTTAGTAGGCGATCTGCTCGTTACTTAGGTACTGTGTCTAGAAATCTGCCCACCATGGAAGCTACAAAAACGTGGGCAATATTGTCTATTGCCTATTGTCTTAATATTATTGAACACTACTTGTATTCCGTGTGAAAATGATATATTGGGCTTAAAGGGTTCAATTCAATTTACCCATTTCCCTAATAAATGTCAAATTTACCTTAATAATTCACACTGTTTAAAATAAGCCTAGCAGGCCTATAGTCTATAGGTATAACATTTTTAATGGTTTGTTTTTTCATTTCCAGATCTCATGATGAGGTGTCTGTGATCTCACAAATTGGGCGGAAGCGACGCCTGTGTTCACAATGACGTCAGAGCGGGCCATTCCCCACCTTAGGGACATCTTCGGCCTGAACCAGCAGTACGATACCAAAACCTTTGAAGACAACGATGACAAAACAAAAAAGTCCAAGAAAAAGAAGGAAGACTACCGGACGTACCCCAACGGCGACGTCAAGACACTAGAGCGACATCTCAGTATGAAGAAGACTATCAGGAAAAAGATCATGCGTGACCTTCAACAGGCGTTCGTTGAAGACCCTAACGAGTTTAAGGTCGAGAACACGAGCCCTGAGAAGCTGAAGGCGGAGTTGAGCGCGGAATCTGTAAAAATCGAGAAAAACGTTCGCAAGAACGACCCTACGTTCCTGGACATCCTGCGAGGAGAGACGCGGGGTGAGGAGGCGAGGGAGGAGCAACCTCCAGCAGAGAAGACCAGTTTCTGGCGACGTCTCACCATGAAGAACAAAAACAAGAGATAAGACGCGAGCCGAGTACCGACCCTGTGCCTTGCTCCGTACCGACTGACTAACGCGTCATTATCATTAAGTTTTTATTGTAAACTTTTTGATCACTGTATTGAAGTGTACTTGATGCCTTTTTGATCATCTTTACATATATTACTATCTATATGCATAATAATCTATCGTTAAATGTATTTGCTTATGGATCCTTCTAGTTGTTATAATAAAGTCAAATATTATAAGCTTACGAGAGATTTTTGATAGGCAGTGCTGGCGCTAAGTTACTGTTAAGTTATGGTGGGGACGGAGCGATGTGTTACAAGTATCCTTGGCTATTCTTACTTATTATAAAAAAGATATCTCGTTCTACATGTGATGTAACGTTAAGTCGACTAAGTTAAGTGTAAGTGTACTTAGGTTAAGTATTTCGTAAGTGGCAATTGTGTAAGGTAGACTCGTGGCAATTCCTTGTTGTGACAATTTTTTATTATTATAATGCAATATGAATACTTTTACACATTGAGGTATGCGTTTTTTTAAATTAAAAACCCTTCACGTGTTATTCATGGCTTAAATCTGTACCCACTAACGAATTGTCCACACCATTTAATCCTGTGAGTATCGTAAAACGTAAATCGGTAACAGTAAAAATGTTGTATTTTCAATGCCTTTAGCATTGCAGTTATTACGTTTCTCTATCCGACGGCAATATTAAGTCGAGCGAATAGGTAGCAGTATCCTATGTATAAAAAGCAGCTGACCACGCCTTAAGACCGTTAATAGAAGGGTCTCTATTAGGCGATCGTGTGGTGCCGGCTAAGAATAGCACCAACCCATCTCATCCTACGGGTGTCGTAAAAGGCGACTATGAGACTAGCTGGAGGATATGCAGCAGCGTCTTTGAAGTACATTCACAACATAACTGCGATCGCTAACCCGCCTGCCAACCATGGTGATTATGGAAAACCCTTCAATGAGCACACAACACACCCGTACCGGTCGTTGCGGCGATCTTTGGGGGAAGCCTGTGTCCAACAGTGGACTTTTTACGTACGTCTGAAATTATGAGGATGATTAGGTGACCAGTATTTTGCGCATTCGTATTTCTCTCCTGTTATCCTGTAACTTACCAGAGAACATCCTGCATTGCTTTCTAGCTTGCAAGTCTCGGCAACACCATCCACGATCCATATCGTATGTAACTAATTTGCTGCCTCATTCAATCGAGTTATGCAACTTTAAAATTGAATTTTAAAGCTTAACTCGAATTTCAAATGAAATTGATATCTATTAGTTTAGATTGCTGGGTATTGGGTATCACCCTAATTGACTTATTTCTGCTCAAAAATAGGTCTTAGTGCAGTATTCATTGCACCCAATAGCATTGCAGTAACTTCATATCAGCTTCTAAATGTCCTCTTCTAAACAAGGACATTCCGATCACATGAACGGCCGTGACTAAATATGGCCATTACCACCACGCATAGTAAACTAAGTGGTGCTTATAATACGGTATTATATGGAGATCTGTAGACCGAATCTGCTGGGGGTAGTGGGTTGGCCCTTCCATTGAATATCTTGTACAACAATACCGTGCATTATGCGACGGTCACACAGCAATGTTCAAAAAGGTAGCCTATTGTTATAGTGGATCTGCGTGATACCCTGCACAATAAAAATAAAGAACGAAAGTCAAATGGTATTGTACTATATGCTGGAATAGCCAACCGAAGGATGCACTCTATACTGTCCAAATATATTCCAAATTACTTTGAACATAATTTTTTCACACCGTGTGTTTTTTCGGGCAAAAAATTGACCACACTTTTCAACCCATGGGTGTCATCAAGGCAACTAAGGGTTGATATAATCAACATGGACAGCAGTATCTTCCCGTGTGCTAATAACATATTGCGATCAACAATCCCAAGTAAGTATAGCAACATCCCCATTCAAATCCAATATTACCGCTCATTGTAGTGATCATTACGAGGCAGATCAGCAGTGGACGTTTACGGGCTGATGTAACGTAAAGAACATTTTTCATAATTTCTAGTTCAGTTCCATTAATCAGGTACTCAGAAATGAAAAGGTTTCTCTTCCTGGTCTATGTAATGTGTTGGCTTTGCTTGACATTTTTAAAAGCATTATTTTATTAGTTAACCATTGCTACTATCAAGGTCGTATTGTATAATAACTATGATTTCATCTGAGTAGTACTCTATAGATATTTAGGTTATTAGCGTAGAGTAAATACTTGCAGAATCACATATAGTAAGTAAGGTCGTTGCTTAAATTGAGAATTAGCACAAGACCTATGTGATAACCTTGGTGAACCTTTTATTATGATGATTATGATCGGGATTGCAATTCTGGCATTGTAACCAACTGAGATCTTTTTGATTGGTAATATGTAACCCTATGTAACAAGCTCCATCAGTACTGATTAGTTCTAGTTTTTTAATTAGGAGAGATTTCGTTACCTTATCAAAGGCGCTACTGAACTCGACGTAATAATGGACGCTATTTGACATTAATTGTCAAGATCTCGTGTGAGATCGTTAAGATCTGTTAAGTGTTACAAGATCCGTTTCAGTAGACCGACCACACCGACAACATATTGATACATTGAAATATACGGATTTGCATTACACCGAATGAATGAATAAATCGAGTTTTTAATCTTGTTCAACAAATATTTTTTTAGATGCTGTCGCTCATCTTCTTGACATCCTTCGGTTGCCTTCTAAGGCCTCCATGGGAAAATAGTAGTTTGTTATACAAGGGGCTAAAATGACCCATTATATACGAGGGAGTAAATAGAAACCGAGTTTTAATGGGTTTTTAGCGCCGTGTATTACGTGTATCACTCTAATTTTCACAACGATTGCGAGAAAATAAAATAATCCAAAACAATATGAAATAGTTAATTTTATTAAAAACTTAATGTACAATTTGTACAATTCTGGATATTTAACGAGACGTTTTTTCCGGTAACTTAATTTCAGTCCTCTGTGAAGATGAATATTGAGTTGTCTGTTTCTTTTTATTTGTTCGTAACATTGAGTATGTGCTCCAAAGCGTTGAACTTTGATATTTTTTGGAAAGTTCATCAAAATGCGTAATAAAAACTCCTTCCGTAAGCGAATCCACTGGTTTGTCTGTCCTCCACTTCACAAACTTTTCGTAAGTATTTAAATAAATGCTATGTGACCTTGACGGCAACAGATTGAAAATTATTTCTTTTCCTTTCTCTTCTATTTGCAAATTAGGGTCTCCATTCTCAATAGATGATGATATTTTCACTATTGTAAAATTAATTACGGTCACTACCAATTCAATTTGCAATTGAAAAATTCTAAAGATTTCGCGCCAATGTCTCTTTTTTATTTCTTCTGTAGCCGCAACGCATTGCATGCATTCTACCAAAGAAGTCGCTGATTTTAGTTCCATGTTCAAAAATAAAATGTTGCTTTTTTATGAAACAGTAATAAGTCGAGTCTTTATTCATGATTATTCTACTATGACTAAAAATGTTTTCGTTTTTCTAGGCTCATTGTCATTTGACAGACAAAAATTTAAAAAACTTGTTCCCCTAGGGGAAGAAATGCTATTTTTTCTTAGCACTGGTATGCCACAATGGCGGTCTTTTTGAGCAAGAGGAGTGAAAAGGCATTTTTAATGACGGATCACTTAAAAGCAAACAATCACCGCCGCTCATGAACATTCGTAACACCAGAAGAGTCGCTGATGCGTTGCCAACCGTTTGTAGGTGGTTATGTCATATGTATTCGGGAAACTGGTTGAACTGACGGAAGTTGGTTCCAGATTTTCGTCCTATTCTTTTTCGGGAACCACATGACTTAATGGGTTAATTTTCTCATATGGCCAATTCGCGAAATAATGTCCTATTAATGTATAAGAATAAAATAATGTTCTGTTAATTAAATGATAATAATCTTAGAGCAATGATCTTCTTGCTTTTAGGTATTTTTATATTTTTTTTGATACAAGTACTAATGGCACTATTATTTGAGTATAATAGCGCGATCTAGTGAGAGTACATATAGAAAATTTCACAACGGTGCCACTAGATGGTAGATTAAAATGACGCCACAACCATCAGAAAGCGACCGACTTCATCACTTCACAGTATTACAACTAGATGGCGCTGTAAGAACGCTAAAAGTGATTCGCCATCTGCGGAACTTTCGTTTGTCATAGGACATCAACGCCATCTAAGTAGATGCTAAGAACTGCCGAGTTTTTGATTGTAAGTACATACTTCTGTTCAAATTTTTTTTTACACGTAGCTTGTTTTGATTAATTTGACCAGGTTGAACCGATTTCTTTTAAATAAATATTATGGGTAATATGCATTAGCAAAAGCGTCGTAGGTAGTTTTAAAGAGAGCCATGTAAAATTGTGAAGAGGGGGCCCCAACCCTATCTAAACAAAGAACCGTAAGAGAACAAGTTTCTGGCCAAGCAGGGCCGCAACCCAGGACATCATCATATCGGCCATTTATACGTCCACTGCTGAACAAAGGCCTCCCCCATAGATTTTCACAACTGTGTCATCATTCTGGGGGGTATTTGCCAATACTCACCACGCTTGGCAGGCGGGTTGGTGAGCGCAGTATGGCTACCGTGTCATAGAAGGGACGCTGCTGCCCATCCCTCTGGTTTAGATTCCCTTAGTCGCCTTTTACGACATCCACGGGAGGAGATGGAGTGGCGCTATACCCATGACATAAAGATCAGTAAATCTGATTGCATTAATTTTACTTCATCGCGAAATTATATTCGTGGCGTCACGATTTACATCTAATATTTTGCTACATATTTCGTTAAATTTATAGTAAGGTGGAGCAGGACTATCACCCGGGCTAGACAATCACTGTCTAGTATCTCGAAAAGTATAGCTTCCTTCCCAAATTCTCTTGTTCAGTAAAACAGTACAGACGTAAAATTTCTGGGCTCAAAACACAGATGTCGCTACTGCAATTAAATATGGATGAAAAACGTCACTAAAAAGACAGCCGTGAAAAAAATTCCTAGTTTCCAGGTTGACGTATTGAATTTATTTTTGTCAATACAGTACAAAATGTATGTGTTCTCAACGCAAATACCATTCTACGAATATTGGCTGTGCAGTAATTACCTACATCAATTTAACTTAAAACAAACAATTTCCTATAATATTTAACAAAACAAAAATTATTCTAAAAATTGCAAGCTGGGGAAAACCTATCAGTTTGTCCGAGGCTATCTATCTAACGGCCGAATGAAGTCCACTGCTGGACACAGGCCTCCCCCAAAGATCACCACAACGACCGATATGGATGTGATGTGGGCTCATTGGGGGGTTTTGCCATAATCGCCACGCTTGGCAGGCGGGTTGGCGATCGCAGTTGAGTTGTTAATGTACTCGAAGGACGCTGCTGCCCATCCTCCGGCCAATCCCTTAGTCGACTTTTACGACACCCACGGGAGGAGACGGGGTGGTGGCATTCTGAGCCGGCACCACACGGCTAGACAGACGTATGTTAGTCTTTCCCCAAATCAGAAGTAATAAACATTTTCTTAGTGGATTGTTTTTCTTCATACTACGAAGACAAAACTCTGTCATAAACGCAAAAAAACCTATGCGCACGATCTCGGGTATATTCCTTAATCTCAAACATCCATACATCCTTGAAAACAGGGGTGCAATTCCTTATGCTCAAACATCCATACATCCTTGAATATAGAATCGAAATAACGGTGTAAAATCAATTCGGTATTCGCTAAGACATGATTGAAGCTATTCAAGGACACTTTGCAGAAGGTAAGCCATGAGGACCAGTCTTAGCGGATAAAAAATTGGGTTATCACCGTTATTTAAATTCTGAATTTAAGGATTTATGGATGTTTGAGCTTAGAGAATTGCACCCCAGAATTGAAATAACGGTGACAACCCAACTCGGATTTTTTCCTAAGACTCGTCCCTATGGCTCACCGTCCGCAACGTGTCCTTGAATAGCTTCAATCATGTCATAGCGTATACCAAATTGGTTTTTCACCGTCATTTTAACTCTGTATTGAAGGATGTATGGATGTTTGACCTTAAGGAGTTGCACCCCTGAATGTATTCAGGAACGGAAGTAAAACGCTTTAATAAATGTGTTAATTATTATCTGTCCAGCTAAGTTCATGATATTTTGTAATGAAAATACTTAAACATAACTACATTGTCTAGTTTATTTAAGTTTATTTTTAAATTTTAAGTACAAATCCTATACCTTTTGACTAGAGTTTGGTACCCCTGATTTTGATTATACGATAGTCTTATCCAAAAATTATATTTACACGAATAACTCAAAAAAGAATCCGCTACGGTATGTATAAAATTGAAAATAAAAGTTACTACTGTTAACATTTACAATTTTCTTTGGAAACTGCATTAAGTGTAGGTACGTTTTAAATTTAAAAACATTACTGTTAGTCTCATCATGATCATCATCATCCGGGGTAAGACTAACAGTTTTTACTGTTTTGCATTTTCTTCAGTATTACCGCTTTGTAATCACATAGAAGTTCATTTCATATTATCACTATAATTTTTACCCCAATAGTAGGGCAAACAACTTCTTCATAAAAACCGTTATTTTCTGTCTGGTAGGAAACTATGTTGGTCTTACCCCACCTCACCTTACTTTAGATATTACTGTATTGTTTCTTCAGTCTCGTACCACATACTTACGCATACTCCATATTGCCATGTGTTGAATCTCTAACCGTTGTTGCTAATCTGGTCGTAGTATAGGATCAGTCTCTTTTTTGTTTTCTTCATTAAAAACTTTGCTCCACACAAAGATTTCTCCTGTGTCGTGGGTGCGTTTACAGACATTAATTCCACATACAATACACCCAGACCCGGAACAACTACCTGCAGATCATACAAATATTTGTTCCGTGTGGGAATCGAACCCACGACCCGGAGCGCAGCAGTCGACTGTATCAGCCAATGCACCAACCGTGCCGTCGGCGTCTCGGGTTCTCGGTAAAGTCTACTTTGTCACATAACTACTCGTTTTTGCTCCGCTCAAAATTGCTCCGCTAAAATTGAATTATTATAAAATACTATATATATATATATATATATATTATAGAATTGAATTTGTGTTGAGAGTTCAAAGCCTGGAATACACCTCGAATGTACCTTTTTATTGGTGTCCAGTGGACATTCTACATGGAACTTCCTTCACACCGGGGAAGGGCGAAGGGGTATGCCGGACTCCTACTGGCTAAAACCACTGGAGCGGTTATCTTCGGCACCGAAGGGGGTTCCAGGACCTCGTAAGATCACACTAGAGCCGCCCATTGGGGCCACGCCTTTTGGCACATCACGGAGGGGATGACTGTCAAGCGGTCACCCCCTCTAGCAGAGGGAAGGCGACTGTAAAAAGGTTGCCCCCCCAGGCACTTCTCGGGATGGATTGTAATGGATCCCCCCAAGCCTCGCTTTGCGCTGTGCGGCGCACACGGTAGCACGTGTCCATGT
The DNA here is from genome assembly GCA_947459985.1 of Diloba caeruleocephala. Lineage (NCBI taxonomy): Eukaryota > Metazoa > Arthropoda > Insecta > Lepidoptera > Noctuidae > Diloba > Diloba caeruleocephala. The sequence continues at coordinate 24,870,623 of OX381610.1, forward strand.
GTGCACCGCCGACTTCCCGGAGGTCGCTCGGTGTGAGCAAGCAGACTCCCCAATCTGCGCACCCACGACCCCCGAGGCCCCCCACGGCAGGGGCTCTGGCGCGTTGGACTTGGGTGCCGGGGTGGTTGTTACCCCGGCGCCGTCTCGTCCTTCTCCGTGCGGGATCGCCCTCTCCCGATCCCGCTCTGCAGCATGACGCTCTCGCAGAAGGAGACCACTGCACTCCCAATTTTCATGCTCTGCCAACACAGCCGACACTACTGCCGGCAGAGAGAGATCTTGCCCGATCCGATCGACCAGGATCCGCCGCTCGGCAGCCAACGCAGGGCACTCCTCAAGCGTGTGCTGTGCAGATTCCTGGTCGTTTCCACAATTGTGGCACTGTGCCGCCTCGCGTCCTATTCTGTCCAGGTACGCACCGAAACAACCGTGACCGGCGAATACCTGCGACAGACGGTAGATGACGCGCTCGCTCCTTCTGAGCCAGGGTCCGAAGAGCGGCAGGATGGCCTCGACGACGCGTTTGGTCGCGAGCTGAAACCGTAGGCGATGTCGCCACATCTCGAGTGCGTGCCGTCGAGCCAGCAGCCTTAGTCTGTCAAACGCCCCTGAAGGCACGCTTTCCCCACTTTGGCGGAGGGAGCGTGTCTGGTCATAGACGCACTCATCTGTCTCCGCCTGGATCTAGAAAGGCGGAAAGCGTGCCAGGAGAGTTGCCGCCTCGTAAGACACTGTCCGTGCGGTCCGTATAGCCACTCTGCGCTGCAGACTCTGAAGTTTGTTTCTGCAGCGCTGGACGCCTGACAGCCAGGATACAGGCGCCCCGTAGCGGGCCACGGACCGCACGACGCCCCCGTAGAGACGACGAACTTCCTCGCTCGGTCCCCGAGATTGGGCAGCACCCGGTGTAATGCACACTACCCTCTCTACTCGGGGGACGAGATACGTGAAGTGTTCTTCAAAGCCCCAAAGACTGTCCAGGGTGAGTCCCAGGTACACGAAGTGTCCTGACCCACCCTGATATGCGCGTCACCAACGCGTATCCACGGACTGGGTGATTCTCTGCTCCGCGGCAGTTCGTGGAACGCCTCGAATGTACCACCAATGTGATCTTTTCTATGTAATTTGTACTTTGCAAGCAATTTTGGGGCTCACAATATTATGCTCAATCGTATTTTTATATAAATTTAATTGTAACTAAATCACTTTCATTCATTACAAAATAAAACAACTGTAATTTATTTTGTTTTCTTTTCCCTTTAACATAGACAGGTATCTACGGCAATTACCAGTTTATAAAGCATTACCTACCAATATTTCTCCCTCAAGAGATTTTAGCGCCCGACTGTAAGACCCATGATCCACGTTTATGAAGCGTTGGATTTCGGTTCAACATACAGATCACGCAGTGCGGCAGCAAATCGTCAAGAGGAGAAAGGTCACGAGGTCCATCCGTCATCGCTAAATTGACATGTACTTCCATAATATGAATAGGTGTTGATATATTACTTTTATCAATCAGGATTACTTCGACACAGAGCCAATAATAATAAAACCAATCCAAATATATTTACGAAATCGTAGATTAGCGTTTTAAATTATGTAATGAATAATTATTTTATCATCATCATCATATCGGCCATACAACTTCCACTACTGAACAAAAAGGCCATAGAATTCCACAACTGTGTCATATTGGGTGGAATTTGCCAGTACTCATCAGGCTTGGCAGGCGGGTTGGTGAGCGCAGAATGGCTACTGTTCCACAGAAAGGACGCTGCTGCCATCCCTCTGGTTTTATCCCTTAGTCGCCTTTTACAATCTCCACGGGAGGAGATGGAGTGGTGCTATATTCTTAATCCGGACACCACACGGATAAATATTTACTTATGATAATTACTTACTAGATTAAATTTTACATTAGCTCTGTGTAGATGGAGAAGGAAATGAAACAACAGACAGGGTTTAAAATAGGTATTTATTTATTTCCATGTTATAGGATATAATATATTAATTTGCTGACATATTATGATAAGTAAATTATTTAGTGTCATAAGAAACATTATTTACTTTGACGATATATTTTGATATCCCAAATTGGCTGCCAATTTTTGGCAGTCAATCTATATTTTAACAATGACAAAATCAATTTTAATACTAAAGATGAGCCGAGTACAAGTTTACCAAGTAGCCAAATGCAGAGCATAACTCGGTTTTGTTTTGAGGACCAGTCAACCGACTTATTCGGTTCAGTATAAACTTGCATAAAGTTTATAAACGGACAAATCTTAGTAAATTATTCGAGTTCACATGCTTGTACAACATCAATGTTAAAATATTACAATAAAAGGCAGAAGAATCAAAGGATTTACAAACTGTAGCATTATCAGAAAGCTGTCAAGATAGGGACACGACTGCATCAAGTTCGTCGTAAGATTTTATTGCAAAACGTACTCAAGCAACAAGTTGCAGCAGATATTATTGCTCTTTCAGGAATCACAAGTACTCGTTAATTCGTTGCAATGTAAGAACACACACGATTCCATAGCCAAAATGGTACTACTATTGAGAACCGATATCTATGATACAAGACAAGGGGCATACAAAAGTAATACACGAGTCACAGACGGAAAGTAAATGAGAGTTGTAAAAAAGGCTAATTATTTGTTAATGACAACTAATCCTATTAATATAATAGGCCTGTGTGGAAAAGCAAAAACTGAAAGTACATCCTACATCATAACCCGTAAATTTAATATTAATCGAATATATTTTTTAGGTTTACTTCATTTAGCGACAACTGCAAGAAGACCGATTATGTTAAGAGTGGGTGAAGACGCTGTGTGGCGTGGCGTCCTCAGCTTCCAGCTGACGCAGATATTCTCGGGACAAGGTTATTTTTGAAAGTATCTGTATCGCATAGGCTGGGAGCAGTCGCCTGGTTGTCACCACTGCGGTGATTGCTCGGAGGACATGGCGTAGCACGGCTGGAGGCATGCCAAACTGGGGCAACACAGCTACTGTTGCGAAGGGGTGATGTACGCAAATAAAGTGGTGTAGCGGGAGTGAGGCGACTACCTCTCTCATCTTCTTCAGCAGATGCACCTGGCAGCAGAGGAAACTTGCAGATTGCTAGCCTGCATGTGGCGGCCTTAGGGCAGTCCATCGTTCAACCAGATTTAGGCCCGAAACGGCGTAACACCTGTTTCTCGCGGGCACAGGGGAATGGAGTAACGTGGCGGAGTAAGTAACTGGCCAACACTTGCGCAAACGGGGCAGTGAATGCACAAGCACATTGTTCGGCACTGCCTTCCGCCTTCCCCTGGGCGGAAGAAATAATAAAAGAAAGCTTTGTTTCATGCAAATCAAATTGATTTTTTTGAATGCTTTATTACAAATTTGAATGACACGTTCTCTACACAATTATTTTAACATTTAACGATTACAAAAATGTACGGGCTAATACTCGGCTTATCTCTAATAAATACTTATCACAAGCCTCTTATGACATTTATTATTACTCAATACCTTTTTTGTTATCCTCGATGAGGTAATAATGAAGTTATTTTAAAGAGTTTATTTGTATATTTACAAGAAAAAGGACTTCATTATTTGGTCAGCTTTGATTTTAATGAAACGACCACCGGTTCGTAACCTACAATCGACTGAGAAGAACCGGCAAGAAACTCAGTAGATTATAATGTTGTTTTAATTACAATCAAACAATTTACTTTGCACTTGAGTGCCATCAGCGTTACCTATGTCAGGGACCTATCGGGGGATCTAGATATCATAAAATAATTTCAAGCTACTGAAATTGGGTATTCTGAATTATGAGAGGATCTACTGGGATTTCGTCAGTCAAGTCAGATTAGTCTTTTATTACCTATACTCTAACAGTACTAAAATAGAACATATCATAATTTTGCTATCAAAGACCAGAATTTGTTTCAAAGAGGGAGGAAGGTCCTCTAAAAGTCATGTCGGTCAGTCAAACTCATAAGCACCGTAACCGTATTATATTTTATGGCATTAATGCCCCCGTAACTAATTAAGGGAGCGTGGATAAGATACGGCACTTATAGCTCTTGTATGCCTACCTGCCTACACAGAGCTGTAAATTTGGAAGATAGCAGTACAAATATTCGTCAGAAGATTATCAAGCCTAGATTTCCGTAAGTGAAAATATAAAATGTCTGTAGGATTCAAATTAAAACAACTAAAACCTGCATAAACACTGCAACTAAAAGCTGCCTAAACACTGAACTCCTAGATTTAAGCTTATCACTAACTGGGCAACAAGGAACTTAAATAGTATAAAGTATCGGCTGTAATTTAGTTATTTTAGAGCCGGTCACTTGGCAGCGTCATTAGCGACTGCTATTGTAGTCAACTGTTGTGACTGTACTCTCCCCGTCACAAAACGTCCAATTGTGGCGCCAGATGGATGTCAAAGGTGTCTATTGTTACAGAAATTACGTTTGGGAACTTATTAACTATCTACTACTATGAGTACTAGCTTAATATCCTCTTTAATCCGTTAGCGTTACTTCCTGCCACTATCTTATGCTAAGCTGGCAGGTTTGCCGTAACTAGGTTAAAAAAAAGCTGATAACAACAATCGCTTTTAGTGGTTAGTCCTGTATATGTAGTTTAAAGTCAAGTCAAAGGAAGTAAACAGTTGTTTTCTAGATAGGAGAATTATTGCCCATGTCATTTATATCATCAATCAATCTGAAGTGCTCATTTATTAGGTACTTGGCGAAACGTATCAGTACGTTTGCTCAGGCAAGTCTTATCAATACGAAACTAAGACTAGCTAGGATAATAACTCTATATATAAGGCTAAATAATGTAATTAATTAAGCTTGCAATTTTTTGCAATGACATGGGGTTTTGTCAATAAATGCAGTAGTTATTATGTATTCAGTCAAGAAGTCATTAATATCAAGGGAAATAAGAAATTTACACAGAGAAACAAAATTTATACTTTGATTACTAATTATTTATTTATCAACTTGTACAACGACATACAGACTTCAACGGTTTATCTTTTTTAATTGGTTTTGATTGATTTTTAACATTTTTATCAACTAAACTTACATTCGTTCGGGGGCAGACACAATCGAAACAAAAGAATTTGAATATGACAGTTATTTTTTTTGTACAAAAATATTACATTTTGTTCCATATAGTTTTATCGGGTTCTTTGAAGTTGTTATGGGTAGAAAAAAGCGATCGAGGGCATTAAATCCGAAGCGAATGACTTGACTAAATCTAACTATATTAACTACACTGATTTTAAAATTACTTAAACCCTTAAAATTATAACTAAACATGTTTTTATAAGCAGCCGTAATCACTCTTAAAACCTACAGAAAATACACGTCTAGGTTTTATCAGAAACAATCCTAATTAAATCTTATAATATTTTTTACTACATTTCTAAGTTTAATGAGGAAAAGCCACGCCTGAGAATTTAAGAGTTTCAATCTAAGCCTGCCAACAAATTAGGCTTCTTCCAGATTCGTTTTATGGAGTCTAAATACGGACGTCCTGAATCTACGGCCTGTTTAAACTCTAAAGAAACAGGGGCTACCATCCTACCTAATCTAACAAATACAAGCTTAAAAAATTAATTACCTAAACAAATATTAGACTATTTAGAACATACCTTATAATTTACACTGCAATTAGGTCATTAATTTATATCTAAACTTCAATCTAAGTTAACTATTTCGATTTTAATCTAATATATTGTAACTTTGTAAGATGTCAAACACTGAATGTGATAATTATAATGTAATCTAATCATAAAATAACCTAAGTCATCGCCGGTTTTATTGTGCTATTTTCATACCTATCGCTTCTCCACAAGATCTATTTAACATTATTGGAACTCCGTAATAAGTCAACTTCAATTTCTACTCATGCAATACATTTTATGTTGTGATAATACATAAACTATGAGAAAACCCATATATTCATGAAATCTGTAACTCTGACCCCTCACTAAAATAAAAATAAACTAATGTGTATTGATAAAATAGATCCAAAACATTGAATGATTTATTTGTACCTAGTACATAATCGGATGTTGAAACATTTGAATTATAAAGATATATATATAGCTAGTGAATACATATAAAGCTAAACCAAAATTGATAAATCTCTATTGCCTCATGGGTTTACTGCTGCCAAGTTTTTTTCATAGACTTTTGAAACTAACATCGCTGCCTACGATCCGCTGACATTAAGCCTGCCTGACGCCGCCAACATAACAATAAAACATCTGAAAAATTAAACAAGTTTGCAATCGTTAAATCTAACTTCGTGCTTCTTAATTTGGTTGTTAAGAGGCTGTTCTGAATTAAAGACGACACGCAAAAGTGAGTTAGTATAAATTAACAGTAAGCATATCCGATATTAAGGCAATTATGCCTGTCCTTTACTTTGGGCTAACCGATGATGATGTTATTTTACGACTATTATAATCTATCATTTAAATATTCTATTCTAACATGCTTTGTTTCGCTAGTAGGTACTCATAAAACTAATAATGTGTTATTATGAACCGTTCCATTCGAATAATTATATGCTTAATTCTGCTAATAATTTTAGCGTCGAAACTAAGTTAGTTGTGTACTTGTTCCGTTCTTTTAGGAACATTTACCTAAATTATGCTATATACTACGTAATCGTTTTCGCATCATTTTCAATGTATTATGAGAAGACGTTCAGCATGCTTTCGACATTGTAATGATTAGCAGAAATGGAGACCAAATGGCAGAAATACAAAAGGACTTAAAAATGCCCAATGATAGTTAGAAAATTTTGTAAAGAATTAAAATAAAGTAAAAAACTATATTAATACCTTGGAATCAAATGATTTTTTTCTAAATTACGGAGGTGTTATTAATACTGGTGAATATCTAAGGTCCATCCTGCGTCGTCCATAATAAGAATTCAGTAAATTGAAGAAACTATATGTGTATAGTTTTGTAGGTGGGACAGGCGGCCATGTTGTTTAACGACGGAAACTTACGGGGTCTGCAGGACAAGTGGTGAAAATAAATACGTGAACAGTTCATTTAGCTCCTGAAATAATATTAAAGAAAAAACATTACACAAATATTTTCATCGAGCAGTGTAAATAAATATGATAAGTATCTAAATCAATCCCGCTAAAACTGTGTCAAGTACTAAAAATGCATAATTTTATTTGACTTATAAGTCAAATATTTGGGTAACAAAAGCGTGGAGACACTGAATATCCCGATGCATAGGTATATGAACAACAAATATTCAGTCAAAAGTGATTAAAAACACGAATTAGAAGAATCAATAAGCGTATGTTTTATACGAATATAGTGTACAGCTTTACGTCAACCCCATTAAAACAAGTGAAGGTAAAACCGATAACAATATCACATCAAGTGGACAGAGGCGAAATTAACCAACACCACGTATCAAAACTGCAATAAAAATAAACCAAGAACGCAGTTATAGACTTTACCAACATGCTGCATCTGAACAATCAGAAGCACATACAGAAACAAATTTCTGTCCATTTTACGAAAATGAAACAATTAATGTAGGATAAAAAAATGGTTCATGCTGTTTGAATTAGTTATGTAAAAAGAAATTGGGCAAAAGAGAATCACTTCTCCCCCTGAACATTTAAATTCAACAAGCCTCGTGCTGTTACAATGGTTAGGACTGTGCGGTTTTATTATGATCTTGTTCTTCTAACATAAATAAGTGTGCGTTGGTCTCAATGAGTATTGGCATGTGCGACTAACTGAGAAATCTTTACTTCGTTCAAATTTCTGTGTTATCTTGGCGGTGTAGATATTTAATAAAATAATTAATACATATCTATTTTTAGTTACTTTACGTGCCTTATTTATTCGTATAACATAAAAACCGATACAAATGCCGATATGGATTCATCTAGAGATTTGGATCTTACTAACTCGGCCAAGCTTGTGGCCCCAGTTATTACTCTTTCACCACTAAAAGACACAGTAGTCATCAATACATCTCTTGACACTGTCGACTTGGAAAACGAGAACATCAATAACTCCAAGATATCCACTAGCAACCCACGGGATTTGGATAATATTACGGATGAAAACTTTAGACTGGTCAGCCGCAAGAAACGACACGGCTCCATACGCGGTACCGCTGGTTCAAATATTACTTCTCTGAAGGCGGTTGAAGAGAAGAAAAGTATTCATTTATGGAATATGGAGTCCGGTCCTGATGAAATTACGGCTTATCTACAAGAACTATGCCCCCAACGAAAATGTACCGTAGAGGAAGTGAAGACTAAAGGAAGTTATAGGTCATATAAACTTGGAATCCCGATAGCCTTCTACGATAGCATTCTCTTGCCGGAGATCTGGCCTGACAACGCTCGAATTAAACCTTGG